>OU343216.1:58614857-58655710 GCA_910596185.1 Chrysanthemum makinoi
CCAGTTACGGTTGCTGGATAGCCTAAAAATTGACCGCCAGTTACGCCAAGTAAATGTAAGAAAAAAGCATTCAATTTACAAAGACTACGACGTAACTCTCTGTTGTTCCCTATTCACTATCTTATAAAAACAGTTAAGTACTTAAAATAAACTAATAGTGAATCAATGACTGAAATGACATAAGTAAAACACACTGCTAATTTTTTAACATAATATTCTTTATTAGAAATCAATCAAAAAGAATACATTATCCAAGTACTTGCGGAATAGTACTTGGGATTGAAATGACAAAGGGTTGGTAACTCCTCACTGCTCAAAGTTAAGTCTAGCACAACTACTATGGAACCATCGAGCTATCTCAGGGATCGAAGTCAGGTTGAGGAGTGAAAGATGGCTTGTGTGTGTGTGTGTTTTACAATTAACAAGCTTAAATCTTTCACTCCATCTCTTATGCTATTTATACAAGTATGAGTTTTAACCCTATCCTAAGTGACAATGACATTTTTTACGAAGACAAAATACTTATGTATTTTGTCTTGTTTACAAAGACTATATTAAGTAAGCAGACAAGGTCGCTTTCCATAAGTCGTGATGACATGAGCCCCGATAGTTTGCCATTCGGAAAGTCGACTTTGGTTGATAAGGACTTCATTCTATCCTGATTCAAACTTATCCCTCCTTATCCCGCCTTCATTCTTTCAGCCTTCAGCTTCTTCACTTCTACTTCAGCCATTTCACCGTAAGTAGTCCAAGGAGTTTAGGGATTCAAGTGAGTTATTCATCACCATGAATCCACCATCTTCTTCTTGACTCAAGATTCACCCCTTGTTCCACCTTACTGAGTGGAGAGACTTCTTCGCTTCTTAATGAGTATCTCAAGATGGCTCACTCGTGAGACTATGCACCAATGACTGTTAGTGTTTAATGGCCTAAACACTTAGGGTATTTTCTATTCAAACTTAGACTTAAGGGTTTTGGGTATTTACTAACCCACCAGCTCCCCTATTTGGATAATACAAATTTCTAAGTGTTTTATCAGGTAAAGTGAGCAAATGGCTTCTTCTTTCACCTAATGTACTAATGAACATAATAAGGAACACTAAATATTTTAACAAAACATACATCGTTTATTGATAAATTACTAGTTCCTATCACTAGTACATAAGATAAAACAAAATGTCATTCAAGATGGATCCCCAGTGCTTCAAGCTTAACCTTCTTCTTGAGAAGTGCTTCTTTGTCGTCTGCTTCTTATCTTAGATTCAGCCTTGGAACCTTTCGTTTCGGAGTATTGAGTGTGAGGCAACTGGTAGATAGCTTGCCATTGTAGGCACTCCCCGCAAGATCTATGTCACTCCACCTTTGGAATGTTTGGTTTCCATAGACATCAATGAAGAAAAGTCCTTCGGCTTTTCAATCCATGACAGTTTACAAACTTTACACCTTCGGTAGCTTCCTATTGCATTCCGTGCCGCACTTTGATCTCGTGCTCGAACTCAACCCTATTTCGTTTGCCTTGTGTTGGCTGAGACCGAGATCCTTGCGGTGCACCAAGGCTGGTCAATCTCGGTTGTGCTGATGCTTCCCTCGCCTTTCATACCTTATCGGAGGTTTTCATCACTCCTTAACCACAACATTCTCTTTTCAATGATTGGACCAAGCTCATCAAGTTCATTGCTCCCAAAGTCGTGGAATTTCATGGGATCATGAACCTCGGTGTCTTTATCATCCCCATATAGACATTCATGCCAGGGTTTGGACTTGGGGATGATTTTGATTATCTGTTGATTTTCTCGGCAATTTTCTGCTTGTCATCATCACCAGCTTGTAGTGGCTGCAGCAGCTCTCCCCGTTCTTTTCGTCCAACTTCTTTTTCATTTCAGCATTTTAGCAAACTGAGCATCCTTGAACTTTTGTCTAGCCTCGACCTTTTCGAACTTCTTAGGATCAATGCCAATATTTTCAGATTCCTCAAAGAACAACTTATACCAGGTTTTTGCTTTTCTTTCTTCCTCGCCTAGTTTCTTTCTCCTTTCTTCCTTTGCAAGATAGATGTTAGTCGTTATGGAAAGCGAAAGGTACTGAGTGTTGCCGATCATATAAGGAATCTTCGTGCTCAGGTGTTTGCATTATGGCTTTTCCTTTATCTTGGCCTGACGAAGATGATGCTACCAAGGGTGTTGTTGTTGTCATGATTGTTGTTGTTGTTGTTGGTAGGACTCATGATGCGGTGTCAAACCGCGGGATTGATGATACTGGGTAAGCGAGACTGTTGAGCGGGCTCCTCGTGTGAGAGGAGTCTCTTCGCTGGTCTTCTCCCTCAAGGTCGCAAAATTAGTGAGAGCAAGAGTTTCTTACTAATCGGAGTTGGAAGCTTGACCTTTCAAGGCTCGTAGATCTCGGTGACCATAGCCTTGATGTCACTGTATCTTTTGAAGACCAGTGACCTTTTCTCGCCGTGATTAGCTCGAGAAAGTTCCAAAGCAGTCATTCTAGGCCTAAGATTCCAAGCCATAGAAGATGATGCCTTAGCCAAAGTAGTCACTTGAGCATCCAAAGAACCCAATGTAGCTGAGAGACTGGATCAAGACCAAGACCTCAACATTGGCAGATTGGAGCATATCAATTAGTTGAATGAGACACGAGGAATTCTTCACGTGACTTCTGTGGTCTCCAACACTTTGGAATTGAGTGTTGGGTCTTCTTGACAGCATCCCCGATTTCATCTATTGTAACGCCACAACTCGAAGATGCTTGAGAAATTTAACCAAGTTTTCATCCAGTCTATGAAGATGTTGGTACATAAGATCCCCTGTTCATCAGTTGTTTCCATCAAAGGTTTGTACCTCGCTTTCGATCTGATAACTGGCAGCTGCTCAGCAGGTGTTGATCCCATAACGCTTCAAGAACCCTAGAATATACTTCCTTGAAAGTGATCCACATAACCAGTTGCCTCGCCGTGGAAGAGTATTGTCAAACTTTCTCATTCTTCAGTGACATGATGAGGAAGAATAGTCGAGTCATTATCTTCAGGCCGGAAAGGTGACTCTTTAGGCTCTTGTGGATCGCCGATGTTTTGTTCAGTATGAACATCAACGCCCACTTCTTCTCCTCTGAAAGTATATCATCTTCACTGCCAACTTGTTCTTCATCAGAGAATAAAATTTCATTAACCTCAAGAATCGTTAGTAAACCATTGGTGGTGATGGGTTCCATATCAGGGTGGTATTAACTCTCTGAAGTCTTTGTCCTTCTTGCCCTTCAAGCATGGTGGGTGTTTCCCCGCTATCCCTGCAAAGTGGCGTGAGATTCCTATCAGGGTTGTGTGTGTTTCCCTTGAGTCTTTGGGATCATTCAGCTTGGCCCTCGGACAAAAGCGGATTTATGAATGTCATCCTTGGGCATTGTGGAAGGCACTCCCTACCGCCGTTGTATGTTTCCTCTGGATCTTGGGGAGTAGTAGTGGGGACCGCGGCACCGACCGTGATGTATCGTTGTCCTTCGTTGTCACCGTGGTGGATGATGTTTGGCTTCCTTGCGGTCGTTCACCGGGGCTTTCATTGCCTTCTAGTTTGTATTCCAGAAGCCTCGTGGCCCCAGACTTGGTTTGTCTTAGTCCCACCAGACTTCCTTTTTCTCTTTGGAGCAGGGCTTGAGACACTGAGTCCCTTTGGTTGTTTTACAGAACCATATATGGGCCGCCAATTCTATTTCAAAGGACTTGGGATAGGTCTTTTGAAAGTTTGATTGACCTCAGATAAGTGTAAAGTAGTGTATTTGTATTCATGAGGGTAATACAACCCAAGAACACTTAAAGCACATGAGACAAGCCTCTAGGATACCTAAACGATTTTGTCTTAGTCTTGCTCAATAGCTTGGTTACTTAGATCATCAGAATGATCCTCCCCAATGTCGACAAGGACCCCATTCATTAAGCAGATGCCACCATCAACTGAATAGAGTTAACTTGTTCGATGAGTGGTTCGGCCGAGAACCTGAATCACAAATGCAACAGGATCCTCCAAGCTACGGAAATGAACTTTTGGTGAGGGTCTTGTCCAAAAACTTTGATCTAAAACAATTTTGTTTTATACCATCCTTATTGTAGAGGGTTTAGGATGGGCACATAGTTCTAGAATTATAGTCTAACCTGCTTGGAAGTACAAAATGTTTTATAATCCAGGTGACCACTTTTCCCCTATTAAAAGACTGATTTGATGAGATACTCACCGAGTGGTCGTAGGTCAGCCTCACGTTAGGTGTCGGGTCATAGGCCATTGATGTAGCCCAAATCTCCTGAGGAGGTTTTGGTACGAATTGAAGGGAAGGTAAAGGCCGTTTTCAGCTGGGCAATTGAATAAAAACTTCATGATGCCCTTATAGGGACATCGAGGTATTCAAAATTGCTATAACATTGTTTGTTTTAAATTCAACATTACCGAGATCCCCACCCAATCGGTCAAACTGAATAGATTGTGTTCTTGCCATTTCCATTAAAAGGTTTTAGGGTTTTGAAAAAATATCTGACAAGAAACAATCAAAGAGTTTTGAATCTCTTAAGTTTTGTAAAACTAAAACCTTTTGTAGATGTTTACAGAGAATATTTTACTGGAAAACTTGTTTTGAGGATTAAAGAACACACATATTTCTTGGTTTGAGAAGAGATTTTGATAGAGTTTAGATGCGAAATTTTTGTGTGTGTTTTTAATGGTTTCGGTAGGTATTTATAGAGTGGTAGAGGTAATTCTGAATCAAAGAGGATTTGTAAAGTCAGTTTTTGAAAACGTTTTATTTACCTCATTTAATGCCACCAACTCCACGCCACCGTAGTAATTTCCCTTCAGGAATGGCAAGGTAGTAAGAAAAGTTTATTTCGCAGAATAAAATATCCTTAGGATATTTCATGGTAGAGGCATTTAATGCCAAGTGGGATGAGGTAAGGTGTTGAGAGACCCTTGACTTTGATGACAGAGAGATAAAGAGACATATATTCATATTAAATTGGTTTGCTAACCAACCTTGGACATTTAAGTAACTGATACTTGGTGCATTTAGTTACTCATTCAATGCTCAATATCTAAAGTCAGGGTCCCTTGACTTTGATGATTGAGATTGGTTTTCAGGTTGCTGACTTTCAATGTCTAGCATTCCCAATTCAGCTTTCAAGGTAGGTTCATCTAAGGTTTTGGTGAAGATATCGCAAGTTGATATTCAAGTAGGGATGAAATGAAGTTCAATGTCTCCTTTCATATGCGATCCCCGATGAAATGATATCCTATATCAATGTGTTTGGTTCTTTGAAGGACACAAGTATGTTGGAGATTGAAATAGCACCGGGTGTTATCACGAATATGGGTACCATTTGTAATGGATGTCATAGTCATGAGTTGACTTTTCATCCATATAAAACATTGGCACAGCAGACCGCAATAGCCCACACTCGATTTTAGCTGAAGACATAGCCACCGGGTTTGCTTTTTAGCACTCCAACAAACCATTTTCCTCCAATAAATTGACAGACCCTAGGTACTTTTTCACCATGTTGCAAAGATAATCGAGTCGAATATCCTTTGAGATCAAACCCAAGCACTTTGGATAGTAGAGTCCAAGGTTTGGAGTTCCCTTCTCGTGTATCTGAGTATTCTTTTCGTCAGCAGATGGGGATTCTTTGGGATTGACCGATATTCTATTCTAATTGACTAAGAATAAATAGTATGTCCGGCTAGAAGCATTAAGATACATCGCTGAGCCAACAATCCTCCTGAAATGGGTTCGATTGACTGATTGGCTGTGAGATCGGTCTAAGGTTGCTAGGAGGACCATTGGTGTTCTTCACTAAGGCACAGTGATATCTCATTTCTTCAAGTGATTGTATACTCTCTTGACCGATGAGACTCCTTTACCGGGCCATTCGATTTGTAGTCCAAGGAAGTATGTGAGTTCACCCATCATGCTCATTTCAAACTTCTTTGTCATCACTTTTTCAAACTATTTGTAAAGAGTGTAGTTTGTTGAGCCAAAGATGATGTCATCAACATATACTTGGACTAATATCACATCTTTCTTTGTCCTGTAGATAAACAATGTGTTGTCTATCTTTCCTCGACAAACTTTATTTTGAATCGAAGGTGAGAGAGTTTCATACCATGCCCTCGGGAGCTTGTTTAAGTCCATAATGGGCTTGTCAAGCTTACGACATAGTCGTGAATTCACTACTCTCAAAGCCAGGAGGTTGCTGAACATACACATCTTCCTTGAGTTCACCATTCATGAATGCACTTTTTACATCCATTTGGTAAACTTTGAAGTTCATGTAGGTAGCATATGCAAGGAAGATCCTGATGGCTTCCATTCTTGCAACAGGAGAAAATGTCTCATGATAGTCAATGCCTTCTTGTTGATCAGAACTCTACAAGTTCGGCCTTGTTTTTAATGACATTGCCGTTTTTCATCAATTTTGTTTCGAAACCCACTTCATTCCTATGACAACGACATCCGAGGACATTTGATCAAGGTCATAACTTTGTTTTTATCAAATGGTAAGTTCTTCTCATATACCAACCCACTGATGTTTTTGTAAAGCCCTCGACACTTTTGGGTTCTATTTCGATAGAAAATCAGATATAGACATTCATCAGTCAAGTCAGCGAGTTAATTTAGCGTACCATGCTTCGGTGAGCATGCCCTCAGAGGTTCACCAATGATGTTTACAAGCTCAATGTCCCGGAGATTTTGTCCACTTACTTTTGTGGTCTAGGATCTGAACTTGAAGATGTCACTGGAGACTGTGGAGTGAGTTCAGTGCAGGAGCCACGAATCATTAAGATCATCTCGTTGAGATGTCTTGTTCAGTTGAGTTCTTGAATCACGTGTCCCTGAACATTTGGTTCAGATTCCCTATCCCAAATGGGACCTGATTGGTTATCAATGAATTCAATCGAGGGTTGGGGAAGGTTGTGAGGTAAGACATAATAAGATGTCAAAGATCACTGGGTATGAGGAATTGATTTCAGTGTTAAACTCATCGAGGATATCTTGATGAGTTATCAATCTATTTCCTCCATGAGGTGTTAAGAACCCGATGCTTCTCAACTCTCATCAAAGGTGACATAAAAGGCTCTCAACTTGTTGTCCTCGTGTTAAATACCCCAAAGGCTTTGGAGATCAGTGAGTAACCTAGAAAGTATCCATCATCAACTTTAGCATCAAACTTTCCTAGATGATCCTTGTGGTTATGAATAAACACATGACATCCAAACACATGAAAGTAGCTGATATCAGGAAGTCTACCTTTGAATATCTCATATGGGTTTTCTTATGTCTTTTGACAATGATGATTTGTTTGAGTGTAACATGCTTTTTGACCATTTCACCCGAAATGTTTGATAGGGTTGAGCCATTTAACATAGTTCTAGCAGCCTCAATGAGAGTTCTGTTTTTCCTTTCAGCTACCCCATTTTGTTCAAGGGTGTAAGGAGATGAAAATTTTTGGTAGATTCCCTTTTCATCACAGAAATTCTCAAGTTCTTCATTTCTAACTCATACCATTGTCAGTTCGATTGAGTTTAACAGTAATGTCATTCTGGTTTCAGAGTTCCTGATGAATGACTTATTATTGTATCAGCTGCCTGACTCTTTTTGGAAAGAAAGTATACCCAAGTGTATCTTGAAAACTCATCAACTATGACAAGTGTATACTCTCATGTGGATTGATCTTGGCCGATGTGTCCAAAGAGATCCATATGCAGAGGTGAAGGCTGCCTCTTTTGATGGAGAAATTTTGTTTGGTTTTGAATGATGCTCGTGGTGTTTGCCTTTTCACTGCGCGAGCATGGTTTATCTTTTGCAAAAACTAGTGATGGTAAGCCAAGGACTTTATTTTGCTTTGCCAAGTTGTTGATGTTTGAAGTTTAAGCTGAGAGAGTCTCTTGTGCTACGCCAGCTTGACAGCTTTAAGTGGCTTTGGAAAGATACAAGTTCCATCTTGAGAGAGTGTTGACATGTCTAAGACATAAACATAATCTCTTCTATGAGCTATCAAAACAACTTCTTTGTTGGCATTGAAAATGGTGTCTTCTTTGTCATTGAATTGCACAATGTACTTAGCATGACAAAGTTGATCGACAATCGATGAGATTGTATTTGAGACCATTGACATAAGCTATTCTAGAGAAAACTATTCCATTGCAGTATATTGAACCATAACCTTCAGTGGGACATGATGATTTATCACCAAATACTACCAGGTCCGTTCCTTTACATACTTGTGCAGATACTCCTTAACACCCGTCATGCTTCTTGAGCATCCACTATCTAGATGCCAAATAGGCTCCCTGGCATGTCTTTGCACAAATAGTAAATGCGGATTAGTTTCTTCTTGCTGACCCACATACTAGTGGGCTTGGGTCAAAGGTCTGTTGAATTTGGCAATTGACTCATGGTCAGGGTTGAGTGCATTGTGCTACCACGGTTTTGCATTTGGAGACCGAGGATGACTTAGTGATTCTGGTTGTTTGAACTTCTCCTTGTTTGGATGACACTGTCATGCTGGGATGTATGATGAGTTGGATTTCCGCAAATATCACACAAAGATGTGTTCATGAGACAATCATCGATGATGATCGTAAAGCCATAGTGTGGACAAGGAGGAAAGGGTTTTGCTCTAAAATTTTGAGAGTGATTTGGAGGTTGAGGCATACTGATGACCAACTTTGGTATAGTTTTCTTTACTAAGTGAACTTACATATTGTAAGTGATCGAGTTCTGTGATCATCCTTTTGCGGCATCATACAAAAAGGATTCTATAGCAGTTGTTAGTGGTATGACTGGTATAGTGGTACAGATCACACTTCTGCTTGGGTTTGGTGTTTGACTTTGACTTTGAGGAACTAGAGAAGGCTGACTTTGTTTCCTTGATTGATTCAGGAACTTTTTCGATGGATTCCATCTTATCAGTCAGCTTCCTCACAAGTTTAGTCAGTTGCTGAATTTGGTCTGCTTAAGTAGGAACTGAAGATGTGGAAGTCTCAGTGGGAGTAGATTCTTGTTGGATTGGTTTTGTTGGTCTTTTCAGGATGGTTCTACCAAATCTAGACCTTTCTTTTGGTGAGTGAGGATTGAATTGTAGTGGAGTAAGCTTAGAGCTTGTGCGGCACCAAGAGGTTTCAGGGTGGAAGCGTTGCATTAGATTCTCGCTTCGACTCAGAGATGTGTTCAAGACTGGCACATCAGGAGTCCAAGCATACTCTTAAGAGCTTGACTCTCAGGCTCTAGTATTCTTCCAGAATAGAAATTTGGAAGCTTACTCTCGTGGGTTTACCCTGCTCAATCCAATCAACGGGCTTAGGAATTGTCAACATATTGGTAATCATGCCACCAGACACAAATGGCTTTGGACTCTAGTCTTTGTTGTGAGAGTCGTGGGAGATGGTCTTCACGTATGACTCTTTTTGCTAACTGGGGCACCCACATCATCAAAGACCCTTGGATTCTTAGCAGTCCAACTTTCAATGATATCTTTTTCCCTTTTAAGTTCATCTTGAAGAGCCTGATTTCTTTTAACTAGTTCAGTGTTTTGAATTTGTAAAGTGATAGCCTCAAGCTTATTTTGTTTTAAAAGAAGCAGTTCATCCCTACACTTGTTCAGTTCAAAACGTAGCTTGTTATACTTTGAAAAAAGATTTAACCGTTGCTCTTCTACAAACTTAAGGTCAACATTGATATAGTTCATATAAGACTGCCAATCAGAGTCATCATCCATTGAAAGCAAAATATTTACCTTCTTCATTGTGATGTTGACCCATTCTCCATTCCTGGCATGATTTTTCCAAACAGCTAGCTTGTCCTCTTCTGAGAGAGCCATCGCAGCACCTGACTTGCACCATTTCATCGTCTGGTGAGACTGGCTCTTCATCGGTCGAAGACTTCAAGCAACTAGGCCCTTGTTTTTACCTGCATAGATTTAAACAAGGTTTGTTGTTTCGAGGGACTGGCCTCAAGCAATGCAAGCTTAGCTGACTTTCCTGTTCTAGCTTCAAAATCTACAGTTTTGTTTTGATGATTTGTTTTGAAAATTTTGATGAGACTGATAGATTTTTGGTTGAAATTTGCTAAAGCCTGAGGACTGATTTGACCCTGTTGGTTTATAAGAGGGTTAAAATATTGTTTTGAAAACAGTAGCCTCTTTTTGTGACACTTAAAGCATTCATGTGTCCTCATTTGCTTTAGCATTTGAAAACCTTTGTTTCTTTTAGAAACCTCCAGAGTTAGCAAGGAGTGCCCTTTCCTGAAATTCAATGTTCATGTCATTTAGGTACTCCTCACTTGATCTCTCATCAGGCTCATCATCTGAATTTTCCTGAAAATCTTGAACCACACTTGTTAGAATAAAAAGCAGAGAAATTGGTGTTGAAGTGGTGGTCGGGACTTCTTTACTTCCGGAGACTTCTTTAAGTCAGGGTATCGTCTGTTGATGAGGTTTTCCTCATAGAAAAATTTCCCATATATTTTAGGAAGTTCAAGATTCTCTCAGATATGATTAGCATTCCTAAGTCCCGAGAGAAATTCGCCACTTCTCGGGAGACTATTGACAAAACCAACATTGATTTCATGTTTGTACAACTTTACACCATCATTAGACAGTTCATTTAAAAGATTTTTATACCTGGTGTAAGTTTGAGACAGAGTTTCTGAGTCCTTAGCCTTGAAGGTGTTATACTCAAGTTTCAGGTCCATTATCTTATTTTCCTTGGTATCAGATGGGCCTTCATGACTGTGGACCAGGTCATCCTAGGTTTGTTTAGCTGTACTACAGCTTATAACTGACTCCATAATATCATCAGGAAGACATGATATGATGATACTTTTGAGTCTTTGGTCCTGGTTGACCACTCTCCTCTCATCCTGAGTCCACTAAGCTTCAGGTTTAGGCAAACCTTCAGCAGTCTTTGGGATAAATGGACCTTCATTAATACACTGGATATAATAAGGTTCCATCCCAGTCAAATAGCAAAGCATACGCTTTTTTCATTTTTTAAATTTACCAACTTCAAGTCGAGGGGCAATAGCAGAATACACTCCACCCTTTTTTTAGACTAGTTGGGGCACATCAATTTCAGCCATAAGGATCCTGATTTAAAAACATTTTAGACCAGCTTAAAAAGGTTTTATAATCAGCTTTGCTCTGATACCACTTGTTGTTCCCTATTCACTATCGTATAAAAACAATTAAGTACTTAAATAAAACTAATAGTGAATCAATGACTGAAATGACATAAGTAAAACACACTGATAAATTTTCAACATAATATTCTTTATTAGAAATCAATCAAAAAGAATACATTACCCAAGTACTTGCGGAATAGTACTTGGGATTGAAATGACAAAGGGTTGGTAACTCCTCACGAAGCTCAGGCTAAGTCTGAGCACAACTATTATGGAACCACTGAGCTATCTCAGTGGACTGAGTTGATTTGGAGGAGTGAAAGATGGCTTGTGTGTGTGTGTGTTTTACAATTCACAAGCCTAAATCTTTCACTCCATCTCTTATGCTATTTATACAAGTATGAGTTTTAACTTTATCCTAAGTGACAAATTGACATTTTATAGAAGACAAAATAGTGATGTATTTTGTCTCTGTTTACAAAGACTATATTAAGTAAGAGACAAGGCTGCTTTCCATAAGTCCGTGATGACACTGAGCCTGATAGTTTGTGTCAGGTTTTAGGTTCCTTGGATCATGATTTATTCTAAGTGTTGGAACCTCGGACAGAGTTGTTGAAACCACGGACAGATGATTGAATCCACTGCTAATGAGAAACCGCGGCTAGTAGTATTATATAACCACGGATATTATATTGTAACCACTGCTAGTCTTGTATAGTCGGTTTAATATTTTGTATTAGATAAATATGGAAAAGATATTTATCTTGTAGGTTACGTATTGTATTATGTAAAGGACTCCTTAGCCTATAAAAGGAGGTCCTAGGTTAGATTAGATATACGTATGTTTTATATCTAAGGTCGATACACTTCAAGGTTGTAAAACCCTAATACTGGTTAGAGTATTCGTCTTAATAATAATATTGAGGTGTTGAATTTTTATTGTTCTTCTTCTTAAGATTAAGTATTAAATTCTGCGTGATACTTAATAAGTCTTTGTTTAAGTCAGTTTCTTTAAAGGATCGTTTGTCAACCGATCAACAAGTGGTATCAGAGCTTGTGATCTAGAAACTGAAACCAAGAACAAGTTTTGTTACGTTCTGTTAAAGGAAGTAAAGATGTCCCATTAAACACACATGGTTACTGCATCAAAGGTGCCTATGCTCAAGCAGGGTGAGTACCAAATCTGGAGAATGCGAATGAGACAATACATTCGTATGATTGATTATGCTATCTGGGACGTTGTTGAAAAAGGTGATACTCTTCCTAGGAAGGGTGATGAGGGTAAAGACATAGCCATTGTTAATGAGGTTGACAAGGCTAAAAGGAAGCTAGAGATTAAAGCCCACAGTATTCTTTCTATGGGAATACCTAATGAGTATGCTTTGGACTTTGATCAATATGAGTCTGCTAAAGAGTTAATGGATGCTATTGAAACAAGGTTTGCTGGTAATGAAGCTACAAAGAAATCAAGGAAGAATATGCTCAAGCATCAGCTTGAAAACTTCACTGCTCACAGTAGAGAAAAACTTGATGGCACTTATAACAGACTTCAAAAACTAATCAGCCAACTGAAGTTAGTGGACTACAAGGTTGCTCAAGAAGATATAAATTTGAAGTTCATCGAAGTTTATCACCCTGATCGGTAAGTACACACAGTTGTGTGGAGAAATAAGGATGACTTTTATAAGATGACTCAAGACAATCTCTACAACAACTTGAAAGTTTATGAGTCTGAGAACAACATTGCTGGCGCATCTTCTAATAATCAAAACATTGCTTTTGTTTCCACAAATCACAAAAGCTCACTGGATGTATCCACTGCTGCCTATGGTATAACCACGGCCATTGCTAACAATACCACTACTAGTGATAATGTCAGTGATGGTGCAATTTGTGCTTTTTTGGTTGATTTAACTACCAGTGTTACTGTTTTGAATCAAGATTTAGATCAAATTGATCCTGATGATCTTGAAGAGATAAATCTACAGTGGCAGATGGAAATGTTGACTCTCCAAGCAAGGAAGTTCTTAAGGAGGACTGGAAGACAGGTTAAGTACGATGGTCAAAGGAGAGTGGATTTGACAAAGCAAGATGGAGTGCTTTAACTGCAAAAATAAGGGTCACTTTGCTAGAGAATGTAGAGCTCCCAAGAGAATTGAAGGCATCAAGAAGACCACCTAAGAGCCTCAGCTTCTTCTCAAAGCATTGGTTGCTCAAGATGGTATTGGTGATTATGACTGGAGTGATCAGATTGAAGAAGGTCCCAATGCAGCTTTTCTTGCTAGTGAAGCTTCTAAAGAGCATAACTTTGCTCTTATGGCATATGCTTCATCTTGTGGTTCAGATTCTGAGGTATCTAATGATTCTAAAAATTCTACTTGTTCTTTCAAATCATGTCAAGATAACTTAGAATCACTAAGAGCTATTATTGAGAGTTTGAGAAAAGAAGTAGAAAGACTATCTCTAGATAACTTAGGTTATAGAGTTGGTCTAGAAAGTGTTGAAGAAAAGCTTAATTACTGTATTAAATGTGAGTTTGAGTATGTTGATAAGATAAATATACTAGGTGGTGAAATTGATCTTAAAGACAGAGAGATTACAATGCTTAAAGAGAAACTAGAAGAAGCAGAGAGTGTAAAACAAAAAGCCCTAGTAGAAAAAGAAAAACATGTTGTTAGGGTTGCTAAAACACAGTATGTTGATCCCAGTTGAGCAAACGATCTAATATAGAAACTGACTTAAACAAATACTTATTAAGTATCACGCAGAATTTAATACTTAATCTTAAGAAGAAGAACAATAAACATTCAACACCTCAATATTATTATTAATACGAATACTCTAACCAGTATTAGGGTTTTTCAACCTTGAAGTGTATCGACCTTAGATATAAAACATACGTATATCTAATCTAACCTAGGACCTCCTTTTATAGACTAAGGAGTCCTTTACATAATACAATACGTAACCTACAAGATAAATATATTTTCCATATTTATCTAATACAGAATACTAAACTGACTATACAAGACTAGCAGTGGTTATATTACAATATCCGTGGTTACACAATATTACTAGCCGCGGTTTGTCTTCAGCAGTGGATCCATTCTTCTGTCTGTGGTTTTACCAACTCTGTCCGTGGTTCCAACACTTAGAATAATTCTTGATCCAAGGAAACAAAAACCCAACAATCCTCCCCTAAACTTGATACATTCAAATAGAATTCTCAAGTTTCCTTTAAGCTCAAAACATCTTAATTGGAGGATGTAGCCAAACACTTACTAGATTTAAGAATTTTCATACTTCAAAGCAACAAATTGTAAGCTTGACCATCATAGGGCATCAACATCTTGATAATACCAAGCTTCATCATCTGAGTAATAACTTCTGGATACTTATTCAGTTGAGGATAATCACCTTCTACAAGCATATGAATACCTTCTCCAGAAATAGTTAACACATGAACTCCACAAGTTTGATATAGAAACCAGCTTGTAACTTGTCCATTGCAAAGTCCTTTCCATTCAGGTTTCATCTGGTTGCACATCACCAAAATTATTCCTATAAATCTCCCAAAGATTGAGCAAATCATCTCTATCAAAATACTGAAGCATTTGTGAAAATTTATTATACTCAGAAACTTCATTATTGAGTCTTTGAATTTTCCAACATCCTTCACTCCCTTTAAGCTCATACTCATAAAAGATAATTTGATTACCATCTTCATTCACTTTCAGTCTTTTAGAACCAGATGTCTCCTGAATCTCATATTTCCTCTTTTGACTACTTTGAATCCACTCTTCTTCTTTTTCAGAATTCATTGGACAGAAACTATCATTATTAATCCTCATACACATCAAATAAAGCTCATGAATTCTTTCAAATGAACATTTATTAAAATTATCATGAATATGTATGCCTGAATTCTTAATAATCTTCATCAGTACATTCCTCATCTGTGCAATTGTAGGAGGTTTCATTCTTATAACTTGCTTCCTTTCTTTACTGATCCTCCTTGCCCATTCACCCAATAGCCTAGCTCTTTCCTCATCATCTAACAAAGCCCATTCTTGTGGAGTATACTCATCATGTATTTGATTTGAAGCTTGAAGATAATTTTGTGATTCATACCATTTAGCTAACCATTTCTGACTAGCCTCCTCCTCTTCTTGCTTTTGTTTCATTGCAGCTTCTTCCTCTGCAGCTTGTATACTTCTTGAAAACTCATTATCATAAGCAATCTGTTCTTCTCTACTTTTATACTTCAACTCTGGTTCTGCAATTCCTTTACCTTTACCAATGTCTAGTTGAGCCACCTTCTTCTTCAAAGGCTTACCAATAACTAAACCTTTACCTTTGGATTTGTTTGCAGTAGATTTAAGAGATGAAACAGGTGCAATGATAGGTGTAGGGTTAGATGAGGTTTTACTTAGATTGATCAATGTACTTGCAGCTTCTTTCTCAACCTCTTTTGATTTGGGTGGTGATACAGAGATGGTAGTAACAATTGTGGAAGTAGTTATGATGGTAGTGGGTACAATTTCCATGTCTGAAACTGCAATAGTGGTTTCAAAAGTACTATCCGTGGTTGCAGACACACTATCAGTGGTTGTGTTCTGCACTACCTCATCTTCTACCACAGTCTTCAAACTTTCAATAACAGCTTCATTCCCATCTTTATCATATACTACAAATTGTGCTGCTTGATCTCCACTATCCACATCTTCTTCCATATGTACATCTACAACCTCCCCTGAATTCATGCCTTCACTCCTCCCCTGTTTGGGTATATTCTCCACATTCAGAGCTGGAGAGGAGTCCACCTTCTTTTTCATCTTTCTCATTTTCCTCAAAACAGCAACCCCAGGTCTACTTGCTTTCTCCAAAACTAACATCCTATGCTTCAGCCTTGGAATTTCTTTACCATAAAACACAGCCAACTCTTGAAGACTTGAGATTGTATCATCCAGTTTAGAATATTTAGCCGTCAATTCATTAAAACGTTCAAGAATATCCTCCCCACTTCGACCTGTGTTAACTGGTCCGAGAGGTGGTTCATTGGAAAAGTCATCAGGTACAAGCTTAGGGTCCGTCAATTCAGTGTCAGGTTCCAAACTATCCTCATCACTTCGAGCTGTGTTAACTGCTCCGAGAGGTGAATCCTTGGATAAAGTAAACATAGCACCAGACCTTGCCTGATCATCTATGAACCCTGTATGAGCCAGTTGGCTAGGGATTCCTCCACCTGTGTTAAGTTCCAAGGAACTCTCCACATTAGGAGTTGCCAAAGGTTGGGTCTTAATGATGTTCCCACTAGCCTGACCAGCATCTAAGCATGAATCAGTAGTGGAAGCCCTTCCAATCTTGTCACCTCCACACCGTGTAACAGCCTCATGAACAACACCACTAACACCATCCTGAGGTAGCTTGGTGCCCTTATTTCTCCTAGTCCATACTATTGATTTAACAGTGGTTTAGGTTTGACTAGAAGTGGGTTGAGTTGCACTAACAGTGGTTTCAAGTGCACTATCAGTGGATTGAGGTGTACTAACAGTGGGTTCAGATACTATGGGTTGTTCCTCAAAACCTTCATCAAACTCATGAACAACAAGCAAATTAATCATATGGGGAAATAAAGGAACATCCCTTATTTGAACATTTGGCTTCTGATTCCTCATATGTGCAAAGACCTTAGGAAGCATATAATGCACTTCATACTCCCTAGTATGCTCAATAGGTTCTTGAATTTGACTCTCAACAATCAATTGCACAAACCTAGGATATAAATAATATTTTCCCTTCTTCCTAATGTTCTGCACTAATCCCTCATAAATCATCCTAGACCAATTAAACTTCCTTCCCTCAGAAAAACATATAATAGCTGTAGCAATCTTAGAAGGAAAGTCATCAAAACCAGTGGTCTTATTACTCATACACATCAACAAGGTGTGTATTAAAAACTTCCATTGTGGTGAAAACATGCTCTTAAAATTTTTTACCTTTTCACCCCTGTGAGTATATCCTAACCTTTCCAATCCATCAAAAATCTCAAAGATCTGGAAGATTAACAACAAGATTATGTGTTTGAGAGTACTGGTCCGGCATTGTGATTGATGATGGGTCTGATGTGGGATTTGTGAATTATGGAAAGGAAAGTGATTAGGGTTGATATAGAGCGCCAAGTTGAAGTGATTTGCAGATCAATTAAATGATCCATCCGTGATTTGGGGAGATAAATGCTTTCGCCAAAGTTACCAACCAGCCCCTGAAGTATCCAAAAATAAGCAGCATGCTATCAGTGGTTTGAAGACCGCTATCCGTGGTTTGAAACATACTAGCAGTGGATACAGGGTTTCACTCCAATCAGTTGACCAAGAGATACAACAAGCAAATCTGTGTCAAAAGTAGTGATATCACACAAAAATATGAACGATTACACAATCTATTTTTTTTTACCACAAAAGCTCCAAAGATCCAAAGAATAATCTCCAAACCAAAAGCTCCAATGTACACAACCCTTCATACCTGCACATCACCAACATAAACCAAACACAGAGAAGATAGTTAATGTTATCAGTGGTTAGAAAACGATAGAAGTGGTTCCATAGACTTATCAGTGGTTAGCCAAAGTGCTAATGTCTAAGTCAATATGGTCAACTTCCAGTATTAATATATTTCCAAAATCCAATAACCTCATTAACTCCTCAACCACCTTAACCTTCCTCCCATTTATGCACAAATACCATTCGCTTGCCTATAAAATAATCCCAACGCCCAAATAACACACATATCAATCAATTCAAAACCCTAATTCATCAAAAATCCACAATCAACAATAATCAGCATGTGGAATCAACCAGAAGTCATTGATCTAACATCCTCTTCCTCCTCCTCCTCATCATCATCATCAAGTGATGATTCTAACCCATGGCGTCTGTACCTTCCTCCACAAGAACTACGACCCAGAAAATCCCCCTTTCTCCCTTCGTCTGAAGATGATAGTGTGGTAGATCCTAGTGAGTCATCAAGAGGTTCAGATGATTCCACTAAGTGGCTAGAGCCAACCTTCAATAGGTTGGTGAGAGAGGAAGCAGAGAGAGGACAACCTTCACCATCCCAACCCCAACCAAGGCCACGTGCCAGAAATCCACCACTCCCAAAGAACATAGAGGTGGTTCTTGGTCTTCCTGCACCAAGTTTTGGTGCTTCATCTCATATCGGTAAAGGAAAGGGTAAAAGGAAGATGAAGTGATGCTTTATGGTGGAACGAGTAGATGGGTCAACTAAAAACTTCTCATATCACAAACCCATCTGTTGTATTCATCTTCATCATCTTCGTTTTCATCAATCCATCCTTCCCATTTTGATCCTTAGCTTCTTCGTCGTACTGGTCATGCATAGTACCAGCTTTTGGAATAGATTATATGAGCTAGGATAGGTGTAGGAAATCTTGTATAGAACTAGTCTTTTAATTGCATTCGAAGTTAATTGTAAGCTGTAAGCTGTAAACTGTTTCTTGAATGAATGAATGAACAATTTAACTTCAAAGACTTCTGTTGCATCAGTAATTAACTTTCATTTGTCTGCAAAATGGTTAGTGGGAACACAAAGCAACACAAACGTGGTTTGAACATAACTATCAGTGGTTAGAAACAAAAATAGCAATACTAAGATCACATAATAATAGTCCAATACTTATACAAACTTTTACAAAACAAGTTGAGAATTAGAGATTAATCATTCCTATACTAATAACAAGGTACTGAAACCTCCCCACATCAAAAGCTTTAGTGAGAAGATCAGAACATTGAAATCGCAGTATGGATTTTACCATTTGAATCAACCTTTTCTCATTACAATCTCTAATAAAATGATGCCTTATCTCAATATGTTTATTCTAGAATGTAAAAAGGATTTTTAATTATGCAAATTGTACTGTTATTATCAATGTAAATCTTAGTATGCATAAAGTTGTACCCAAAATCCAAAAATTGATTCTGAATCCAAAGAACTTGACCACAGCAACTAGCAGTAGCCACATATTCAGCTTCAGTTGTAGAATTTGCCACAATAGTTTGCTTTTTACACTGCCATGAAATTAGTCTGCTTCCCAAAAACTGAAATCCTCCAGTTGTAGATTTCCTATCCAAACTAGCACCAAAGATAATCACTATCTCAGTATAGGCCACCAAATCAAAAGGAGAATCCTTAGAATACCAAAGGCCCAGTTTAGGATGACCTTTAAGGTACCTAAATATTCTCTTAACAGAATTCATGTGTGTTGTATTGGGTGTGATTTGAAATCTTGCACACACACATACTGAGAACATTATATCTGGCCTAGATGCAGTGAGATACATCAAAGATCCAATCATGGATCTGTACAACTTCTGATCAACTTTGAGACTTTCATCATCTGGTAGCAGTGGTTTCTGAGTCTCCATAGGTATACTAGCACTCTTCACATCCTGAAACCCAAACTTCTTTAAAACATCTGCTAAATACTTGTCTTGACTAATGAAAATACCATCAGTCCTCTGTCGAACCTGTAGCCCCAAAAAGAAAGTGAGTTCTCCCATAGAACTCATCTGAAACTTATCATGCATAAGTTTCTCAAAATCCTTGCATAGCTCCTTATTTGTTGAGCCAAAGGTGATGTCATCTACATAAACCTGAACCAATAAAATATCATCTTTGTGCTTCCTAATGAACAAATTTTTATCAATCAACCCTCTTTTAAATTCATTGTCCATCAAATAAGAAGATAGGCACTCATACCATGCCCTAGGAGCTTGATGCAACCCATACATAGCCTTCCTCACCCTGTAAACCTTGTCAGGATGATCAGGATCTTCAAAACCAGGAGGTTGACAAACATAAACCTCCTCATCAATAGTGTCATACATAAAAGCACTTTTAACATCCATCTGATACACCGCAAAATTCTTAAATGAGGCATATGCTAAAAATAACCTTATTGCCTCAATTCTTGCAACTGGAGCAAATACTTCATCATAGTCCAAGCCTTCAGTTTGTGTGTATCCTTGAGCAACCAACCTTGACTTGTTTCTAACAACAATACCTCTTTCATCCCTCTTATTTCGGAACACCCATTTTGTCCCAATAGCTCTCTCACCATTAGGAAGATCAACCAATGTCCAAACTTCTTGAAGTTTAAACTGAAGAAGCTCCTCTTGAATTGATTCTACCCATCCTTCTTCTGATAAAGCTTCTTCCACTCTCTTGGGCTCCTTTTGAGACAGAAAACATGCAAACAAGCAATTTTGCAGATCTTTATGGCTATTTCTTTTGTGAAGTGATCTTGCAAAGAAACCTTGCTCAGGAAAGGGTGCAGTGTTCTTAACCTTGCTTCTTGTTTGAATTGGTGTATTCAAATTTCCAAGAATTTGTTCCCTGGGATGAATCTTATGTATTCTTGTGGAAGTGACAGGACTTTCATGAATGACTGTTTCCAAATTTGTAAGATCAGCATTGAAGAAGTGACAGGACTTCATCATCAGTAGGAGTATCAATTTCTATCAAAGCAGGCATATTAGGATCATGTGGATACTCCTCTTCACCAAATAATGGCTTTGCAGTTGGTCCAAAGAAAGTACTATCACCAGTGCTTAGAACCGTGGTTTCACTTGAACTGGCAGTGGTGGAAGTTGGCTTAGCAGTGCTTTCATTATTTCTATCCGTGCTTTCATTTGGCTTAGCAGTGCTTTCAGAATGCTTTTTCTTTCTTTCAATTTCTTCTACCGACACTGAGTCATCTTTTAACAAATCATCCTTATCTTGATGATGATCAACATTCCCTCCAGTATTCAATACGTCATCATCAGTGGGACCTTGCTTATCAATGATGGATGGGACAGAACCAAATTTCCACTTTTCAACCAAATAGAACTCCTTTGGAGAATCAGCCTTCTTAGAATCTTCTCGCATCGAATCCTTGTGGTACCTGCATTAACATTAGTGGAAGTTCCTGCAATGAGAGGCTCATAATTCATAGATTTTGTTAGCATATCAATGTTAAACAACCAGTCTGGTCCTTTGGTCTCAACACTAGGAGTCTTTTCACTAAATTGAACATGTAGGTTCTCTTCAACAATTCTAGTCCTCCTATTGTATACTCTAAAGGCTTTACTATTAGAAGAATAGCCTAAAAAGTATCCATCATCAGCTTTTTCTTGAAACTTGCCTAGGTAGTCTATGGTATTCAAGATAGTAACAGGACACCCAAAAGGTTTTAGGAATACAATCATTGGCTTCCTACTATGTAACAGCTCATAGGGGGTATTGTTATGAGGCTTCACTACCTTACTTCTATTCTGCACATAACATGCAGTGCCTACAGCTTCAGCCCAAAAGGTAGTAGATAACTTTGATTCTGACAACATTGTTCTAGCAGCCTCAATTAGTGTCCTATTTTTCCTTTCAGCTACACCATTTTGTTGTGGTGTTCTAGCAACACTAAACTATCTTTCTATACCCTTAACTACACAGAACTGATTCATCACATCATTCTTAAACTCGGTTCCATTATCACATCTGATTACCTTGACCTTATGATTTACTAGATTTTCTATCTTAGTAATGAAACTCTTGAGGATCTCACTAGTCTCACTCTTATCTGCCAAAAAGTATACCCAAGAAAATCTACTATAATCATCAGTGATAACTAGGCAATACTGCTTATGGTTCAATCTTTTAACAAAGGTAGGTCCAAATAAGTCCATCCTGAAGCATAAACAGGGTTGTGTGATGGTGTTGACAGATTTGGTCTTACAAGAAGCTCTATGTTGTTTTCCTTTTTGACAAGCCACACACAGTTCCTTACACACAAAAACCTTAGAAGGTAACCCTCTCACTAAGTTGCCTTTACCAGTTTATTGATTGTTTTGTAATTGAGGTGACCTAACCTTCTATGCCATAACTTAGACTCATCTACTGATGCTTTAGCAAACAAACCAGTTAAGGACCTATTAGGAATTACATCTTTAAGATCAAAACAATATATGTTTTCCTTCCTAGGTACCCTTAGCTGTATATACTTCTCATCGCATCTTAAAACCAGTGACAACACCACACACTCAGTTTCACCAAAAAGTACCCAGTTTTTCTTATCACACATTTGAGAATCACTGAATAAATTATACTTAAGTCCCTGTACCAGATAGACCTTTTCAAAGTCTAAATTCCCTGTTCTAATTGTGACTCTGCCAAGTATCTTTCCTCCCTTTGGATCATTACCAAATGCCACATAACCTCCATCAAAAGCTTCAAAATCTTCCAGGTTGCTCCCATCCCAAGTCATGTGCCTAGAGCAACCACTATCAAAAACTCCTTTATCTTTTAGCTCATCTTGTAGATTGCCCTGCACATGACATTAAACAAATTAGTTCCTCCCAAGCCAATACTGACTTGGGTCTGCCCTGTGCATCAACATAATCAAATTTGTTTAGGTCCATTGATGCACAGTTGACATGATGTAAAACCTTGGTCTTAGGCTTCCATTGCCAACTAGCTGAGGCCTTAACAACATAAAAATGGTTTCCAACCACTGTGTCAGTTATCACCTTTGGAATTTTTAAAACTTCTTTTGTATCAGTGGTGATATTTTGCTTAGCAGTGGTTTGATTTTGCTTAGCCATGTTTACATTTTGCTTAGCAGTGATTGGAACCCATTTGGGTGCAGCAGTGACTATTGATTTTGTATTCCCATTCCTCATCAACACTGCTCTAGGAATCATGTTTTTGTTAGGATGAGGGTCTGTTTTCTTTGAAAAGTTTTGATGATTTACCCTCCTACAATGATTCCAAACTTCTGGTCTGTTTTTATAACAGTTTCTCTGTAAGTACTCAAAACTACCACATGCAAAACAAGCCTTTTTAACACATTGAAACTCATCTCCTAACCTATTTGAAATTAGCCCATTGAAGTTTCTCTGGTTTCCCCTAGGTATGTATCTTTTCATCTGTTCCCTAGGTACTTCCTTGTACTCTACTACTTTCTTAGCAATTTGAGCTCCAAATCTAGGCACAAGGTTGGCTTGCTTAGAATCAACTTTCTTAACAGGTTCTATCCTCTCAGGCTGTGTTGATTCAGATCTATCTTCCTCGGAATCTGATTCCCAATCTTCAATGATAGGAGCATCAGATGACTTATCAGAACCTATCTTAGGTGATGCATTGCTAGTTTCACCTACAGGTTTATTAAAACTAAATTCACTGCTAAATGACAGTTCTTTAGTAGGTGGTGCATGTTTCATAAGAGATGGTGGAGGCATATTATTGTAACCAAGACCAGTACCATCCTGAAACAATTTTTGACATATTGGCTTATTTACTAGATCAGAAACATACTGTGTTTTAGCAACCCTAACAACATGTTTTTCTTTTTCTTTTAGGGCTTCTACCTTTACACTTTCTGCCTTTTCTAGTTTCTCTTTAAGCATCTTAATCTCTCTATCCTTAAGATCAATTTCTCCACCTAGTATATTTATTTTATCAACATACTCAAACTCACATTTAATACAGTAATTAAGCTTTTTTTCAACACTTTCTAGACCAACTCTATAACCTAAGTTATCTAGAGACAGTCTTTCTACTTATTTCCTTAAACTCTCAGTGATAGCTTTTTGAGATTCTAAGTTATCTTGACATGATTTAAAAGAACAAGTAGAAGTTTTAGAATCATTAGTGTTAATACAAATAAACCGTAAAAACGTTTATTAATATTTTGCGATCTCTTTGTGTTTTGTTGATAACAAATGTGATGTTATCTTAAGTATAATTATAAGGATACATGTTATTTTTGTAAAGCATTTACATATAGCCATTTAAATACAAAAATGTAATAATTAAGCATTTGTTGTAATAGTTTATTAGGATGGGTAAAAACCATAACCCATGGATCTTAACCCATACCCAAGTTGACTAGATACAATGTATACTTAGATACATTGAATCTAAAGAAAACCCATGGACCAACCCATAACCAAAAAACCCATGGGCAAAGAGGAGCGGACCACGGATCCCTAGGATTACACTAGCCGGATCCCAAGTGGGAGGGATCCGTGGAACATAGAAGAAATTTGCCTATAAATAGAGAGCCATTTCTTCATTCTAACTCACCCTCTTCTTACTAAATCTCTCATACACTCTCATTCTCTTCTAACATATAGATCACTTGATCTAGAGAGTTGTTCTTCTTTCTTTCTATTTGTGATCCTCATATAGGTCCTTCTCTAAGGCGAGATTACGAGCATTCTACAAGTCATCCAAGCAAGGGGTCCTTGATTGATTTGTCACTCTACAAGATTTCTGTAGAGAAGATCTTGTATTTGATATTTCACATATTTGTTGTGTAATAGTTGTGTTGGTTTGGTCCACCGTGCTACGGACTCGGTATCTAGCTTTGTACCGGAAAAAGTGTAAGCAACGCTGTGAAGGCTTCTCCGCCAAGTGAAGGAGTTTGTTGACATAGTGCTTGAACTCTCGAGTAGGTGACTCGGGAGTGGAGTAGGGCAAGGAAGGTGACCTTGTAGCCGAACCACTATAAATCGGTTGTGTCTTTTCTATCCCTTAACTTTATTTATTTGCTTGCATTATCATTAGATCTATACGTTCTCAACATCCATACGATTTCACATAATATCGAATCTAAAGTTTTTGAAATCAACTTAAAATCGGCAAAACTATTCAACCCCCCTTCTAGTTTTCCACAATTGGCATCAAGAGCTAAGTTTATAAAAGTTTTAAAATAAAATTGTATTTTAAAAACTTTTCGATCACTATGGGTTCTCAAAATTATAAGGAAGGGCAATCTATGCAACGACCACCACTACTTGAAACTAATGGTTTTATATATTGGAAAAATAGATTCAAAACATATGTGAAGTCTAAAGATATTGATCTTTGGTACATTATTGTTGAAGGTGATTTTGAGGCTACCTCAAATGATGATAAAGGAAATTTAGTTCACATACCTCATGATAAACTAAACGATGAAATGAAGAAAAAGCTTTCTAAAAATAGTGAAGCAAAAATGGTTTTATATAATGCTTTACCGAAAAAGGAATTTCAAAGAATTTCTATGCTTAAAACCTCTAAAGAAATTTGGAATTCTTTAGTTGTAACTCATCAAGGCAACCAACAAGTTAAAAATAATAAAATTGATTTATTTGTTCAACAATATGAACAATTTTCAATATCGGATGAGGAAACTATAGATCATTCATTTGCTAACTTTAATACTATTATTACATCTTTACAAGCACTTGATGAATCTCTTTCTAGCCGTAACCATGTTAGGAGATATCTAAGGGCACTTCCATCCAAGTGGAGATCCAAGGTGACGGCAATCGAAGAGTCAAAATATTTGACAATCCTCACCTTGATGAACTCATAGGCAACCTAAAAGTCTACGAGCTTGTCCTTGCTAAAGATTCCGAAGCCTCAAAGGTGAAAGAGAAACACAAATCTCTTGCCCTTAAAGCCAAAAAGTCTTCGAAGCGGTGAGGAGGAACTCATCTTCGAGTAGTGACGACGAAGAGTACGCTATGGCGGTAAGGGACTTTAAGTTCTTTAGAAGAAACGGTAGATACGTCAAACAACCATGATGATAAGAAAGGCTTTCGGAAAAGCAAAGAGGACGAGAA
This sequence comes from Chrysanthemum makinoi, assembly GCA_910596185.1. Classification (NCBI taxonomy): domain Eukaryota; kingdom Viridiplantae; phylum Streptophyta; class Magnoliopsida; order Asterales; family Asteraceae; genus Chrysanthemum; species Chrysanthemum makinoi. The sequence continues at coordinate 58,640,687 of OU343216.1, forward strand.
GCCAAAGGATGATCGGACTTGCTTTAAATGTGGGGACCCAAACCACTTTATTAGTAAGTGTCCCAAACGCGATAATCAAAAGGCATTCGTAGCGCACATGGGGAATGAGCGACGAGGAGGACTAAGAAATTTGTCTCATGGCAAATGACGAGGTATGTCACGAATACTATAGTAGCTCATCACTTGATGACGACTCATTGCATAATGAATATGATAAACTATGCAATATTAGCTTAAAACTAGTTAACAAAAACAAGCTTTTAAAGAGTCAAAATAAACGCTTAGATAAAGAAGTCATAGAATTAAAAGCAAAACTAAAACGTTTAGAGAAAGGTAAAATAGCAAGTGGTGAATGTGAACTTTGTGTTCAACTTCAAACACTAGTGGATCACTTAGATTCTAAAATTGCTAGAATGAGCACTAACACTTTAGATACAATACTCGATAGTGTTAAAACCGGTAACAATCAAAAGGGTTTAGGTAGTCAACAACTTGATCCATCAACTAGTGAAAGTAAAGAAACAAAATTTGTTAAAGAACTAGAAAACCAGCCATGTGTGGCGGATCCCACGGATCCCATAAAAAAGGGAACCGGCTAGTGTACAAAAGGGATCCGTGGATCTGCTATAGCAAACAAGAGCAATAACGTAGCTTCTTCATCTAGAACCGAAGTTTGTCATAGTTAATAGGAAGAAACCAACTCATGTCACCACTAGACAACCACCTCCAAAATATAATCCTACTTTTGCAAGAAACAAAGCTCCATCTTTTCAAAACCTAATTCATTTAGGAGACCTAATAACGTTTTCCTAAAAGTAACCATCAAATGGGATGGAATCAAACATGCAAAACGGTTTTCCTTTCAAAACTTTGCTCCATGGAATGCATACTCATCTTATCCATACATGTCTAACATGAATGGAATGTTTAACACTAATGGACCCATGAACAAATGGGGACCAAACTTTTGAGTTTATTATTGTTTTAGGTGTGCTTAAAGGTCACCTAGACCCCGATGAATGGGTCAAGGATAGCCGGTGCACGAGGCACATGACCGGCAATAGGGATCTATTCTCCACATATGAATCCATTAATGGAGGTAATGTGGTGTTTGGAAATAGCAAAAGTAGAATCATCCGTAAAGGTACGATTTCTAACAAATCTCTAACCATTAACGATGTGTGTCACGTAGAAAACCTAAACTTTAACCTCTTAAGTATAGGACAAATATGTGATAAAAAGTGCAATGTACTTTTACCAAACCGTAGTAAGATACTTAAAATGGCATAACCATAGGAAGAGGAATTAGGAAACATGGAGTCTATGTCATTAAAATTCGGTAATGAACCTAAAGACAAACTATGTCTTACCTCTATGGATGATACTTCGACCTTATGGCATCCAAGATTGGGTCACGCCAACATGCGACTTCTTCAATCGCTATCATCCAAAGATCTAGTAAGAGATCTACCTAAGTTAAAATATGAACATCATTTTTGTGATGCTTGTAATGTAGGAAAACAAGCTCATTCGAGTCATAAAGCTAAAAACATGGTGTCCACAACTAGGTGTCTAGAATTACTACATATGGATTTATTTGGTCCATCCGCTATCCAAAGTTATGGAGGCAACTACTACACTTTGGTAATAGTGGATGACTACTCTAGGTATACATGGACAAAATTTTTAAAGAACAAAACGGAAACCTTTAACTATTTTGAAATATTAAGCAAAAAGATCCAAAGACAACTAGGAAGTCCCATAGTGTCTATTAGGACGGATCATGGTAGGGAATTCGATAATGAAGTGCAATTCGAGCTTTTTGTGACGCTAATGGTATTACTCACAACTTCTGCCCACGCACTCCACAATCGAATGGGGTAGTAGAAAGAAAGAATAGAACTCTACAAGAAATGAGTCGAACCATGCTTAATGAACAATCCATACCTCAAAAGTTTTGGTGTAATGCCGTTGATACTTCAACGTATATACTCAATCGAGTCTTAATTAGACCAATCTTAGGAAAAACTCCATATGAGTTACTCTGAGGCAAAAAGCCTACGTTAAATCACTTTAGAGTCTTTGGTAGTAAATGTTTTATTCTTAACACTAAAGATTACCTTACAAAATTTGATCCTAAATCAACCGAAGGTATCTTTTTAGGTTACTCGCCAAATAGCAAAGCTTACGTCATATTAAACAAAGAAACAATGAAGGTAGATAAGTCATTAAATATAAAATTTGATGAAAGTCCACCCAAACCCTCTCCACCTCTTGTCGATGACGAGATTATAGAAAGTGAAGCTATAGTAATAAAGAAAAAGATAAGTGAAGAAGAAGAACCTCTAAGTGATGAAATAATAAACATTAAAGAGTCCAAAGATCACCCCGTAGATAAAGTCATAGGAAAACTAAACGAACGAACATTAAGGTCTCAAGTTCAAAACCAAAGTAGCTTGTTTTGTTTCGTTTCAACCTTAGAACCTAAGAATACACAAGAAGCCATAAAAGATGAAAGTTGGGTAATGGCTATGCAAGAAGAACTAAATCAATTTGTTTCTAATGATGTTTGGACACTTGTCCCTCCACCTAGTAATCAAACCATAATAGGAACCAAATGGGTTTATAAAACAAATTAGATGCAAACGGAGTAGTGTCTAGGAACAAGGCTAGACTCGTTGCTCAAGGGTATAACCAACAAGAGGGAATAGACTTTGATGAGACCTATGCCCCCGTGGCTAGATTAGAGTCTATAAGAATACTTTTGCGTATGCTTGTGCTAATGATCTAAAGCTTTATCAAATGGATGTCAAAAGCGCTTTTCTAAATGGTTTCATAAATGAAGAAGTATATGTAGCTCAACCTCCGGGCTTCATTGATTTTGAAAACCCAAACATGTGTATAAATTAAAGAAAGCCCTTTATGGTCTTAAACAAGCTCCAAAAGCTTGGTATGATAGACTCAAGTCATTTCTAGTTAAACACAACTACACCATGGGGTTAGTTGACAACACACTTTTACTAAGAAAAGAGAGTCACATATAATCATAGTACAAATATATGTAGATGATATTATATTCGGATCCACTTGTCAAGACATGTGTGATGATTTCTCTAAAATCATGCATGACGAGTTCGAGATGAGTATGATGGGAGAACTTAGTTTCTTTCTTGGTCTACAAATAAAACAAGTAGAAGATGGTATCTTCTTTAATCAATCTAAATACATCAAGGAGATGTTAAAGAAATTTGGTCTAGAAGAGTCAAAACCAATTAGGACTCCAATGTCATCCGACACCAAACTCACAAAAGATGAAGACGGAGAATCCGTAGATAATACTAAATATCGTGGCAGGATAGGTAGCCTTCTACCTCACGGCAAGTAGGCCGGATATCATGTTTAGTGTTTGCTTATGTGCTAGGTTTCAAGAAGACCCTAAAACATCACACCTAGAAGCCGTAAAAGGATATTTAGATATATTAAGGGTACAACACAATTAGGATTATGGTATCCTAAGGGCACGGGAGTAGAAACAATTGTATATGCAGATTCCGACCATGCAGGTGATTACGTTGATAGAAAAAGTACAAGTGGGGTATGTACTTTTATGGGATGTTGTTTAACATCTTGGTTTTCTAAGAAACAAACGGCATTTGCAATATCAACAACCGGCTTTAGTACGCCTCCTATGGGCAAAGCATGCCAACAAGCACTATGGATGAAACAAGCTGCTAGTAGACTACTTACATCCATCTAAGCGGTTACATAGCCATCCTATGTGACAACAAAGGTGCCATCGACTTAAGCAAGAATCCGGTATTGCATTCTCGCACAAAGCATATAGAGATTCGTCAACACTAGCCTTCTTCTTTCTGAGTCTAGGATTTCTATTTCACACACAACTCACAAACAATACGGGAATTTTAAAAACCCAAGATGAGTTTTTCAACTTATAGTCTTCTTATTTTATTTCAAAGAAAACCTACTTTCACAATGTTTTCTAAAAAGATGATACCTTCCCGTATCAATTTCACAAAAGTAATTTCTCACGTCTAGGACAAAACGCTTTTTCATTATTAATAAAAACCCGCTTTCATTGCATCTCATGTCTTTTGAATGCTAAAGGGGACACATAACTAATATGTGTTTTCCGGTACATTCATTTAAGCAACAATGAATTAGGAGCATTGATAACACAAAATTACGTACTCATGTACTAAATATGCGTTTTCGGGTTATCTCAATAGGATGGTTTTATTCTTCTAGTTTATTTTTTTTTCTTTTTAGGAGTCGAGATAACCGAAACTCCAAATAGTTTGCATATAGGCACACACTAGGCAAAAATGTTTCCAAAAGTAAAATTTTGTGTTGCCTCGAACACCTGACCCACGGATCCCAGCCTTTATGCCGGACGGATCCTCAAGGGAAGGATCCGTGGGATCCGTGTAACGTAAGTCGTTTTCAACTTCTATTTTTTCACTTTGGATGAAAAATCCACATTTGTTTCATTTTTGGGAGTATGCTCTTTAATGCTTGTGTTCTCATGATCACATGCCTTAAATTCATATCTAATCATTAGATTTTAATCCACATTTTGGGTCAAGCATTCATTACAATGCTTTGTTTTTCTATATATATAACTCCCAAAATGCTTGCATACTCCATCTCCTTCTCATAAACACACTTCATCATGTCATCCAAAAATCCTTTAGAGAATCATCTAGTACAAACAATCATGATATCCAAACCTTTGTACTTCCACCATCCAAAATACCACAATCAAATGCTAGGATATCCGCACGGATTAGTATCCGATCTTGTTGTTTAGCAAAACCAACCTCAAATGGTTCATCCTCAACAAATAACTCACCACAAGATGCTTCCATTATAGCACCACCCTCATCACCAACAAGTACACCAACTTCATCACCACCTAAAATAACTCTTTTGGAACTCCTTAAGACTCCAACAAGATCTAACCAACCTAAAGAAAAAGAATTAGTCTTTTCAACACCCCCACATCTCCAAATACTATATTTCAAGATCTTGAAACATCACCACCATTAGCTCCCATCACATTACAAGAACATCTAGGTTCTTTTCCACTACCATTTACAAACATTCCGATATTGATCCATATTTTCCTATTTTTCCACCACAACTTCCGCATAACTCAAATCAAAACAACCCGAAAACTTCCGCACTCATTACCCACATCATTTACATTGTGAACATTGCCAATCCACTAGGGAAATTGCAATAGAAGTTAGGGAAGAAATGCGCTTCATACTCAACCTCATCCTTGATCGCATCAATACCATTACTCATCAAAACCTCCATCCATAACCTTATGCAAGCATGGAAGGAATCACTACTACTATTTTTTACTTTTAGTATTATTTTTCTTTTGAAGTCATTTTCAAGAACAAGTCTTGTTCTTATTTTACATGCTTGTAAGTGGCATACACACCACTACAATTTGATGTTTTATTACAAGGCCTTGTTTACATACCTTGGCTCCCAATCTTGATTCTCGGCAACCACAAGATTATATAAGCATGTTACTAACCTTTCTTTTTGTAGGATTTTTATTTTTCTTCACTTGACGCCCCAAACAAGGGGGAGCTACCGTCAAGGGGAGTTAGAAGTTTGTTTATTTCTTCCAAGGGTTAACTTTTTGTTTCGACAAAAAGGGGGAGAAGAAGTAAAACTTAGGGGCTTTCAAAACTTACATCTATTCTTAAGTTTTACTCATCATAACATTATGTTTTGTCATCAACAAAAAGGGGGAGATTGTTAATACAAATAAACCGTAAAAACGTTTATTAATATTTTGCGATCTCTTTGTGTTTTGTTGATAACAAATGTAATGTTATCTTAAGTATAATTATAAGGATACATGTTATTTTTGTAAAGCATTTACATATAGCCATTTAAATACAAAAATGTAATAATTAAGCATTTGTTGTAATAGTTTATTAGGATGGGTAAAACCATAACCCATGGATCATAACCCATACCCAAGTTGGCTAGATACAATGTATACTTAGATACATTGAATCTAAAGAAAACCCATGGACCAACCCATAACCCATGACCCATAACCAAAAACCCATGGGCAAAGAGGAGCGGACCACGGATCCCTAGGATTACACTAGCCGGATCCCAAGTGGGAGGGGTCCGTGGGATCCGTGGGAACAGAGAAGAAATTTGCCTATAAATAGAGAGCCATTTCTTCATTCTAACTCACCCCTCTTCTTACTAAATCTCTCATACACTCTCATTCTCTTCTAACATATAGATCACTTGATCTAGAGAGTTGTTCTTCTTTCTTTCTATTTGTGATCCTCATATAGGTCCTTCTCTAAGGCGAGATCACGAGCATTCTACAAGTCATCCAAGCAAGGGGTCCTTAATTGATTTGTCACCCACAAGATTTCGTAGCGAAGATCTTGTATTTGATATTTCACATATTTGTTGTGTAATAGTTGTGTTGGTTTGGTCCACCGTGCTACGGACTCTGTATCTAGCTTTGTACCGGAAAAAGTGTAAGCAACGCTGTAAGGCTTCTCCGCCAAGTGAAGGAGTTTGTTGACATAGTGCTTGAACTCTCGAGTAGGTGACTCTGGGAGTGGAGTAGGGCAAGGAAGGTGACCTTGTAGCCGAACCACTATAAATCGGTTGTGTCTTTTCTATCCCTTAACTTTATTTATTTGCTTGCATTATCATTAGATCTATAAGTTCTCAACATCCATACGATTTCACATAATATCGAATCTAAAGTTTTTGAAATCAACTTAAAATTGGCAAAACTATTCAACCCCCCCTTCTAGTTTTCCACAATTAGATACCTCAGAATCTGAACCAGAAGATGAAGCATAGGCCATAAGAGCAAAGTTATGCTCTTTTGAATCTTCACTAGCAAGAAAAGCTGCATTGGGTCCTTCTTCAATTTCATCACTCCAGTCATAATCACCAATACCATCTTGAGCCACCAATGTGAAGGAAGAACAGATCTTCGGTGGTCTTCTTGATGCCTTCAATCCTCTTAGGTGCTCTACACTCCCTAGCAAAGTGCCCCTTCTTTTTGTTGTTAAAGCACTCTATCTTGCTTTATCAAATCGGCTCTCCTTTGACCATTATACTTGACCCTTCCAAATTCCTCCTCAAAACTTCCTTGCTTGAAGAGTCAACATTGCCATTTGCCATTGAAGATTAATCTCTTCAAGATCATCAGGATCAATTTGATCTAGATCTTGATTCCAAACAAGAATCATCTTGTAGTTAAATCACTGAAAAGCACAAATTGCACCATCATCCTACATTATCACTAACAAAGTGGTATTGTTTGCAATAGTCGTGGTTATTCCATAGGCAAAGAAGCATGGATACATCTTGTGAACTCTTGTGATTGGTGGACACAAAAGCAATGTTTTGGCTAGTTGAAGATGCACAAAAGAATGTTGTTCTCGAGACTCATATATCTTCAAGTTGTTGTAGAGATTGTCCAGAGTCATCTTTTCAAAGTCATCCTTGTTCCTCCACACAACAGATGCATAGCCCAGTGATAAACTTCGATGAACTTTAGATTAATATCTTCTTGAGCAACTTTGTAGTCCATCGACTTGATTGGTGATGAGCTTTGAATTCGTTATAGGTGCCATCAAGTTTTCTCCACTCAAAGAGGAAGTTTTCAAGTCGATGCTTGAGCATATTTTCCTTGATTTCTTGGTAGCTTCATTAGCAAAGAAACCTTGTTTCAATAGCATCCATGAGCTCCTTAACAGACTCATATTGTTCAAAGTCCAAAGCATATTCATTAGGTATTCCCATAGAGAGAATAATATGAGCTTTAATCTCCATCTTTCTCTTAGCCTTGTCGATCTCACTAACAATAGTTATATCTTTGCCATCCTCACCTTTCTTGGGAAGAGTATCACCTTTTTCCACAACATCCCAGAGAGCATAATCAATCATATGAATGTATTGCCTTATTCGCATTCTCCAGATTTGGTACTCTCCATGCTTGAGCATGGGCACCTTGGAGGCAAGAACCATGTGTGTTTGTCAGACATCTTAACTTACTTAAACGTAACGTAACAAAGCTTCTTCTTGGTTTCAGCTTTCTAGATCACAAGCTCTGATACCACTTGTTGATCCCAGTTGAGCAAACGATCTAATATAAAAACTGACTTAAACAAATACTTATTAAGTATCACTGAATTTAATACTAATCTTAAGAAGAAGAACAATAAACATTCAACACCTCAATATTATTATTAATACGAATACTCTAACCAATATTAGGGTTTTTCAACCTTGAAGTGTATCGACCTTAGATATAAAACAAATGTATATCTAATCTAACCTAGGACCTCCTTTTATAGACTAAGGAGTCCTTTACATAATACAATACGTAACCTACAAGATAAATATCTTTTCCATATTTATCTAATACAGAATACTAAACCGACTATACAAGACTAGCAGTGGTTATATTACAATATCCGTGGTTACATAATATTACTAGCCGCGGTTTGTCTTCAGCAGTGGATCCATTCTTCTGTCCGTGGTTTTACCAACTCTGTCCGTGGTTCCAACACTTAGAATATGTAGGATATTGGTTATTGTTTTAATCAAAGAACATGTATGAGGATTGAATCAAACAAGATGGTTTTAGAGAGAGAGAGAGATGGGTGGGATACTTTCTAGAGAGAGAAAAAGATGAGAGAAAAATAAGTTGTATAATTAAGAGAAATGAAAGCACCAACCCTCTCCACATGTGGAGAGGGCTATTTATAGTTCTAACAAATAACGCCACCTACAAAGGTCGTGGATCGGCATACATTGGGTAAAGACTCCGTCCTCCCCCTCCACTTGTTACTCTAAACTAATTAACTAACTAATAAATAACATAATTAAATACAAGTCTACGAACTAACATATGCTAGACCATAATTGGGGTGACCGACACTTTAACATGGAATTTCCAATTCCTAACAATCTCCCCTAAGGAGGTCACCCCATGAAATACATTTTGCTTCCTAGCATTCTATCTTTGACTTCGTTCTTGAGCTCGCAGACTTGAATTCTTCACTTCCGCAATCTTTGTGCATTAGTAGCGATTCTTCAAAGTCCGCATAGTTTTGTACTTTTGTGGAGGCCTTTGAACTGATCCACATCTTTGATGATCTTCGAGCTTTCTTTGAGATCATCAGCCACAGTAAATCTCTCCGGATCATCCATAGTTGTGTTGCCTTCATGTGATGTTGTGACTTTTGGACTGACATGCTCACACTTTCTGGATCATGACATCTTTTATCCGAGTAGCGGAAGCTTTTATGGGTTCATGATATTTGCAATTGTAGCGAAGCATATTATAGAAATATCGAGCCGGTTATGTAGATAAGCACAAGTCATGATTTCTTCAATTAAGTGTGGAAGCTGTGAGCATGCGGCTTTGGATTGACTCCTCAATTCGACGGTTGTAATCGTCGAGGTGTACCGCATACGACGTTAGCAATAAAAGCGTATGAAAGTGTATTTTATCACTTTCGTTGAATTGAGGTACACGCCCACGGTTCCTATTGATCTATACATAGTACTGCCTGTGATCGGTAGGATTCCTAAGAATCTCCTTGGACGTGGGTTTCGCATTGTTCTAGCCGTTCTCAAACCGGAACGTCTCAAAGAAGACAACACCGAATGAGTGAACCAGCGAATTGAGATTCATGATCGATGAAAATGATTTGAAAACAATCGCGTATTGCTTAGAAGAAAGAGTTTTGCAATACGTCGAAGGTTTTATGAGAAAGATCAATTTTCAATCAAAAATACCTTTTGTATTTGAAAATGAATACACATTCGACGCTAGAGAAAAGAAGATTTGCACATCGAACGGTTTTTCCAAAAGTATTTTTCAATCATAAATACCCTTCTAATTTTGAAAGATTAATACACAGCCGATGTGCTAGAGAAAAAAATTGTTGAGCACAACGACCGGTTTTTCAAAGGTATCCGTCAATCCATTTCCTGGACCAAGTTTGATTCAAGAATGAATCGTCCCATCGTTTCTGTCCAGTTGTCACAAGTTTGATCTTTTGGAAAGTGTTAGGATATAGAAAATTCCATGTTAAAGTGTCGGTCACCCCAATTATAAGTCTAGCATATGTTAGCTCGTAGACGTGTCGTTTGTTACGTTATTAAGTAGTTTATTTGTTAGTTTGTAGCGTAGTTTAGTTTAGAGCAACACGGTGGAGGAAGGACGGTCTTTACCCAATTGTATGCACCTGATCCACATGCCGATGGGAGGTCGTATTTCTTGTAACTATAAATACCCCTTCCATCCATGGAAGGGGTGGTGCTTCTCATTCAATCTAACCTTTCATTTGTGTAAACCTCTAGCAAGAACACCCTCTCTCTCTACTTTCTCTCTCTAAAATGTTAAACATGTATTTTGATCATCCAAGACCACCCGAATCATCAACACAATAATATTTGGATCCTTTACAATTGGTACCAGAGCCAAGGTTTTTTGTGTTTTGTGTTTTGATGATTTATTGAGGTCTTCGTACCATGTGTGTACTGCATTTGTGGTATGCTGTTTTTGGATGTTTTGCATATCTTTTGGTCCAAAATAAAGTATCTTTTGGTATTGTTTTTAATGTTTTATGGTCAAACTGCTTTTATGTATTATGTATGCTTTTGTGATGATTGTGGGTAAACAGTTTTGTATAAGTTTGAGTATCTATTTGGTCATAACCTCCTGGTATATCTGGTGATATCTGTCTTCTGTCATTTTCTTGACCATGTCAGTGTATTTATTTGATTTTGTGACTTGTGGTACCAAACGTGTATATGGTCTTAAATGGTTTATTATATGTCATATGGTCATATTATTCAAAGTCCAAACTGGGTATGCATGAACATGGTCGGAAAACTTTGTCGGAAAACTCATCGGAAAATGATATAAATCTTGCTAGCGACTTATGTCATGTAAAACCTTAGCGACTTGTGACTTAAAAATTCATAGCGACTTGTATTTACAAGTCGTAGCGACTTGTTCTAAGACTTGGTGACGGTTTGACTTTTGAGTCAAACTGAAATGCTAGCGACTTGGTGCAGCGACTTGGTAGTCAAATAAATGATGCTAGCGACTTGATAAAGATTTAGCAACTTGACTCAAAAATGTTAGCGACTTGTTATGACAGAAAGGAAGAAGAAGAAGATCTATATTAACCACGACCACATAACCAACATTGACATACCAAAGACTACTCGACTTCAGGTCAATACACAACCATCATAAGTCCCATAAAACGTAAAATGAAAGAATGCAAAACGTGAACAAATCCAAATCTACAACCAACTGCAAAACCATATCTATCCTAGAACCCATCACATCTTCCTAGAACCCATCACATCTTCGTCTACATCAACCACTCATCATCAACTTGTACTTATACTAATGAAAAATAAAATTTATTAAAATGATCTCAGACCTTATTTCCTTCGTGATATTAATAGACACAAGGTACTGATATCAAAGGAATCCATCATCATTGATCAATCTTGGAGTATCACTCCTTTTAATGTCCGGATAATTGAAGGAAGAACAAAACCAATATTGATTTCATCCCTCCTCTTGTTCGGTTTAATGATGAAAACATTAGAAGACATGGAAACTTACCCATTTTCTTTGGCTCAAATATGACTCTTAACACTACTAAAATGAAAGTAAACCTACCGTGATCTTGTATTCGATCTTGTTGTCATATCGATTCAAGTAACCATCCACTGCCGCGACATTAACATCTCAAAAGAGCTCAAGCCATCTCGTGGCCGACGAAACCGTGTCCAAACCTCGAGCCATCCCCGTATGCAGGACATTTAGATCATATGGTGTTAAAGTTGGTACTTAATGATTCACAAGATGTGGTTTCAAATGTGATTAATTTAAGAGATGGCGGATATCTTTTTCTCTTGGATGCGTGTTGTGGATGGTTTGTTACATTTTAATTGGTGCTTCATGATGTGATTATAATCAAAAGGCGCTTTTGATTTTGAGATGTGTTGATGTGAAAAGGCGTAGGAGGAAGTGTTTTGAGATGTGTTAGGGTTAAGTGAGTGATCTTAGGGTAGCACTCTATATATGGTCATTTACATAACCGGTTTATGATATTAGGCTTTTGGATCGGGTTGTGTAAGTGGTTCGATTGGTTTATTAATACAAGGACATGGGCTTTGTGAGGATGTAATGTGTAACGGGCCTAGTCAATTTTGATTGGGTGGTAACTCTTAATGGTTATGAACAAATTTGATGCATTTTGGTTACAAAGGTGCTATTCAAAAATTTTGTTATTCGAACTATTGGATACAAATTTTTTTGTATTGGTACATTGAGTGGTATTTGGGTATGGTATAATTTTCATGGAAGGATTGTTGTTCACGGCTTGTGGTGTTCATGGCTTTTGTCCAATTTTATTGATCTGATATTGAAGAGACGGTTTAAACGGATTTAATTGGACTTGGACTTGTATTTTGCATTGGATAATGGACTGACGGGTTTTTCAAAATCGAGATTATATGTGCTTTGGACTTGATGAGATTTAATTATGAGATTTGTCGATGAGACTTGATTGGTTATGAGTGTTGATAATGTGGACTGACCGGTGTGACGATGAGATTTATTGAGTTATACTGTTTAATACTTTGGTTTATACATTCTCACGATGAATATAATGTCATGGCTTGAATTGATATTGAAACTAGGGTGACTACGGGGTTGTTTGGACGATATCTCTTATTTGGATTTGAAGTGAGGTTTTTCGAACGAGTTTACTTATCTCATCTTCTTTCTTTCTACCCTTCAGCGAAGATAACTTGTTTGGGCGTTTATAGAGGGTGATAAAGACTTGGCTATTTAATTAAGGTTGTGATTCTTTCTCGCTTAACCCACAACGTAACTATCACTTCGGTGTCTCACTTAGTTGAGAATGTCAAGAGGTTTTGTACATTTGGTACACCGTTTCTTCTTCACAAGGATTAGTACAAGTTTAAGTAACAAATCTGGGGAATTCTACTTCATGATCAAGTTTGGTATATCGGGTTTACTTCTCCATGTGGTCATTACAATAGCCAGACAGATCAAGCGTGATTGATGTGTTTACCAAAGTGTTTATTGGATGGTTAATGATCTTAATGATGTTGGATAATGAACCGCTGATGAAGCACTGCATGTTCCCCTAAAACAGATATTCACCGAAACCAAATTTGTCATAACACCTTCAAGCTTACATTGTTTACGGTTTTGTCTTGATTTTGTAAAATCCATCGAAAGAACCTATTTCTCGGTTTAAATCATAGACTTGTAAAATCCCGTGACAATGGAAACATCCTGGTATTAGTAAAGTGCATTTCCGGATCTATCTTACGGTTTATTCTTGGTTTTGTAAAATCCCGCGAAAGGACTATTTCTCGGTTTAAATCATAGAGCTGTAAAATCCCGTAATGATGGAACCATCTTGGAGAAGATAAAGTGTAATCGGATCTTATCGATCTTGGTGCTACGGTTTCGCTTCAAAGAAGGGATAAAAGGGTGTACTTCATGAATTGGGTGTGTGTTTGGGTTGTCTTCATGGCAGTTTTGTTATTACATGGTTTTTCGGGGTGATGTGCTTTTAACCATGGTCGGGATGAAACCATTATCAAAGTTCACTTAATATCAAAGGAGGCTAGATTTGAGCTTTTAACCAAGATAATGTGACAAACGGGGTTAATTCACTATTATTTATTTGAGGTTGAAGTGAAATATCACGGGCAAGTGTACTTAGTATCTGAAGATATCGGGGATGGTTGGATGAAGATTCTTCATGATCCTTGTTCGATGCTTATTATCAAAAAACGAAGACTTGGAAATCTAGTTATTGTTGGGTGTCTTGTACCTTTTCTTTTACCACTTGGGGGAATTGGGCTCATACCACCACAAAATAACTATCACTTTAAGGAGTTACGTTGTAGTGCTCAGTGTCACATTCAATTGTGGATTTTCAAGAGGTAATGTACGTCTTATACTTGATGGTTGGTTGGTTGAAGAGTATAGAGTACATAGAGAGTACTTAGAGATGCTAATGGAAATCGGCACCGCTCTTTGTTACATATGTGCAAGTTTAAGTCACGAGTTCAGGGTAGTTTACTTCACGGTCAAATTCATCATATTAGGTTTTCTCCATCAGCTGTCATGATAAAGAGCCTACAGAATGATAATGGGGATGATTACATGTTTTGCTAAGAGAGTTGAAAAGAGAGAGATTATGACGTCTTTTCACATCAGTTCAGGCCTCGTACTTCAACATTATGACGTATGAACACAATAGTTCATGCCTCGTTCTTAAAGAAAAGAAAAGTGTATGTGTCAGTGCGCTTTATCTTCTGAAGAAGAGAAATCTTCTCTATTATGACCATTCTCATCAACATGCTTCATACTTTTTCCATGCGCTTCAGTCATCAAGTGAACCGGGCTACCATGGATTGTTTCTCATTCCACTTGCTCGATTATAATGAAGATGGCGACATCGTATCATGCGATTTTGCGGGAGAGAAGTGTGAATAGAACATTCGAATGATTTTCACTTATTTAATCAAGAATGGCAACTCCGTATGCAATTCTTGAGGGGGAGAAGAAGTGTGAATTTTTGCATGGTTGATTAATATTAGAGAATAAATGGTCAAACGGCTCCTAACTCATGTAAGAACCGAGCTTCTTCTTATCGGGTCATTGTTACATGGATTTTCTTCTAAGAGCCGTTGGTTGACATCTTCACACGGGCTGATGAGTTTAAAGACAAGTGCTTCCGGTTAATGCTTCACGTGCACATCAACATGATGATTTCAAACAACCAACCTTCTGTTCTTGTTTGATGTGATTGTTTACTTGGTGTTACCATTTCGTGTGTTCGTTGCGGCCTGATTGCTAATTTCCTTGATGAACATCTTTCTGTTCTTGTTTGATTGGGAGGGATTTTT
>OU343216.1:58655810-58689953 GCA_910596185.1 Chrysanthemum makinoi
ATATATAGAATCCGAATTTTTATAGGTCTTTGGGTGGAGAGTCTTTGGAGTAAAACCTAAAACCGAACCTAAGGTGTCTTGTACAGTATTTTAGGGTTTTAAACCCTATCTTACATCAAGATAAGTCTTTACTTCATTAATTCAATTATGTCTTTGATTATTTGTGTGTATGCTTGCATGTTCTCCATGTCCAACTAATTTACTTGTGTGTTTGCTTAGAAAGTATGGCCTTTGTTGAATATTGATTGGCTGTCTCTTATCTTAGTTGATTAATGATCTAGTAATGCGATAGGTCATTAGTTGTGTACTTAATGCTTGATTCATCTTTGTGAACCTTAGAATATAATTACAAGGTAGTTGTAGGCTAAACCATCCAAAGAGCGCCTTAGAGTAGGAGTTTATCATCCCTAGTAGGTTTGTAGAAGCAGAGACCCTTTGGTAACTTCAAAGAGTTAGGGAGAAGCGCATACCCTACAACTTTAGACACACAACGCAACTAGGAATAAGGACGTGACAACTCAACCATCAATAGGAGATAATTAAGGAGTAATACAACCTAAGTAAACACATCTTTAAATCATCTGAGCACACATTAACTAGACATAGACTCCCACAACTTTAGTTTAGATAATTAGATAATAGTAGAGTAATCGGTAGAAATACCAACCCCCAAATCTAATACCCGAGATTCGTACTTTTCCATTTTCATAAAACATAAAAAGATAAAAAATAATCTTCCTCAACCTTAACCTTAGCGTAGTAACCCTTACTAGCGTTCCTATTCCCCTAGAGCGATATCAATACCCGTGGCACCTAATTACTACACTGTGAATTAGGTTCCGCGCCTAGAATGTTTATAAAACTGCTTTCGAAGAAAAGGAAGTTTCCTTGACCCCGAACGACGCGTGTAGCGTTATTAGGGAACTTAGTGAGAGAAAGTGAATCTTATTATGAGCTCCAACTCTCTACCTTGGGAGGTAGAGAGTATTTATATCAATGTCCTTATATAGCCACCTACGGTACGTGGATCAGGCATACGGTGGGTAAGCCAGTATCCTTCCTCCACGTGTTACTTAACTAAATACTACCTAACATTATTAAATAACTACGACTACGAGCTTTCTACTTGATTACATATACTTGGGGTGACCAGATACTTTGGCTAGATTGCAAAATCTAACATAAGCATGATATTTTGGAACTTAAAAAACACTCCCCACTTGACTTTCCAAATTATTGAAATTTTATATAAATTTGAGTTAGAGGGCGTTTAGAAGAAGCGTATCCACCATTGTCAAGGCCACAACGGTTCTGGGTAACATGCAAGTACAAGGTTTTATGAAACAGAAAATTTATATGTTCTCCCCCTCAACACTTGACCTTGAAAATATTTAAATGTTTGAAAGAGAAAAGTGTTGACGGAAGATTTGTACTTGCAATGTTGAAATAAATTTAGATAGAAGAATATTTTTGTATTTTATCTATTTTATATTTCTGTATGTTGTTTTTGATAAAATATTTACAAAGAGGTTTTGGTATTTGATTGGTTTAAAGAATGTATGTAATCAAAAAGTTAGTCCGTACCTCGGAGTCAAACTACCTAATACCAATCCGATTGGACCAACTCAATTAAACCTAGCGGAAGCAAGGCTTTGGTGAGAAGTGCGATTGATATTCAATACCCATGAAATATAATTCAACGGTACCCTTTTCACATGCTCCTTTATGAAATGGTATAGAAGATCGATGTGCTTGGACTTGAATGTTGGAGTTGCATGAGAGATTGCAATAGCACTTAGGTTGTCGTAGTACACATGGGATTCTGTCAAATCGTAACCATAGTCTTTAAGTTGTTATTCTCATCCGAATGACTTAGGCACAACAGGCATGCCTACATATTCTACTTGATTTGAGGAAGCGATGTACAATCACTGCAAACTTCAATTACCATGACACTAGTTTATCACCAAGAAATTGTAGAGCACCTGAAGTACTTTTCCGAGAATCTAAGCAGCACAACGTGATCACGTGAAAAAGCTATTAGTTCAAAACAAAGAATCAGCACGGATACCAGTCCCCAAATTAATGGTTCCCGGTTTATCGGAGGAGGATTGCTTTTTAGCCTCGAAGGTGAGTTGCGGTTGGATTGCGACGGATAAAGGAGCAAAGGTATACAACAAAGACAATGTCGGTCTACTAGCTTTATAGATACATGAGAGACCCAATGATACTTGGTATTTTGTAGGATCAGAAATTTCCCATCAATCAGCGTCCAGTTTCTTGGTATGTGCCATTGGTGTAGCATAGGTATCCGCAGTTTTGCATTCCATGTTTGTTTAAAATTTCAAGGCATATTTGGATGACTCATGCAGAAATACTGCAGGGGTGATTGATGAACTTGTAGTCCTAGAAAGAACGTAAGTTCTCCCATCATGGACATTTCAAAATGTTGTTTCATAAGTTTTGAATAAGCATTTGAGTACTTTAGATGTGTTGACCCAAAAATAATGTTATCCACATAAATTTGAACGATTAAAATGTTTTCCCCGTGATATTGTATGAAAAGTGTTGGGTCGACCGATCCTTTGACAAAATTGTGAGATATGAGAAAGGATGACAACTTATCATACCACGGCCGAGGGGCTTATTTGAGACCATAGAGAGCCTTGTTCAGTTTGTAGACGTGATTAGGGGAACTACGGATCAACAAATCCTTACGGTGACTAACATAGACCGTTTCTTTCAATTTACCATTCAAAAGCGTTTTGACATCCAAATGAAAGAGACATTGATGTATCGATGTTTTCCCTGCGTAGTAGGTCACATTACATATTAGTTTTGATAAACACTTCAACACATAATAAAATGGGGAGTATGGATTGAGTATTTAGAGAGAGAAAGTAAAGATGTTGGGAAATTAAAAGACAAAGTCTTTGAAAGAAGTCAAAGTGATGAAGAGTCAAAAGTCTTGCTAAAGAAAAGTCAAAGTACTACTCAGCGTCAAAGTCTTTGCAAAAGCTATAGAAGCTGCTATATCGTTTATGGAAAGCTTTATCATTCTATAATATTCTTAGTTTAGTTTTAGTATTACTTGTCATACAAGAATTATAATTTTAAACCGACTAGGTTTCTCATACATGTCTATAAACGGACCCCTAGATTGGCATTAGAGATACGACATTTAGAGGAACGAATGCGTACGCAATATTAGAGAATATTAGAGTTATTAGGGTTGTTAGTGAATCTGTGTATCTAGCAGGTTCAAAGTATTAATAAAATCGTTGAAGTTTAAAGTTATTCTCTTTAGCTTTATTGAAGTAGTTTCCACATACTTAGTAAAGTAATTCAGTGTTTCATTGTTAGTGACCTAGGATTTATCGAGGTTGCTAAGCCATAACAAGCTATATAGTTAGTTTGGTGAGTATATCGATCCAACAAGTGGTATCGAGGAGCTTGTGTAGAAGCTATGATTAAGAAACCCTTAAAACCGATTTAACTACAAACCTAAAGATGTCAAGCTGAGTGCACCACCCCCATCCATCACCCATCAAAATTCCTATCATTAAGAAGGGAGAATATGATGCTGGAGCATGAGATGAGGTAGTACATTTTCACAGTACGGGCCATGCAATGTGAATGTAATTGTCAGTATTAATGAAGTTCTTGATGACCCTGTGAAGTTCTGGACAACCTAAACCACCTAAGCTGTCTTGCGAGCTGCTACTATAAGAAATCAAGAGACTCTCAACATCTTGCTGTCACTTTATTCTTGATGGACACACTCTTTAAAAGTTTCATGATGCTAAAGATGCAAAACAACTATGAACTGCTCTCAAGACAAGATTTGGAGGTAATGATGCTTCCAAAACGATGCAAAGAAATATGTTGAAGCAACAGTTTGAAACATTCACTATTGGTGAAAGTTAAGGTCTTGATGCTGCCTATGAAAGATTCCAAAATCTCCTTAGTATGCTAGAGTTATACAAAGAAGAAGTATTTTTTGAAGATGCAAACCTGAATTTCTTAAGAACTTTGCCTTAGTATGGCATTTGATTTATACTATATGATCGGAGGAAAACACATATTGGACACTATGGTTTTGATGATCTTTACAACAACTTAAAGGTGTATGAGCATGAGATGAATGGCCAAACAAGTTCAAAATCTCATAGCATTGCTTTTGTGTCTTGAAAATACGGCGATTACTTCCACTAAAAAGTACTTTGCTTATCTGTGAAAGTCTTTGTTGTGATAAGCGACATATGTACACAACCACTGACTACCCCCGCTCAGCATCACCACAAACACCATTCATTGATGAAGTTGTATGCTCATTCTTCACTCAGCCAAGCCATTTACAGTTACTTATAAAGAAGATTTGTCACAATTAGAGGGATGCTCTTGAAAGGTGATATAAGGTGGCAAGTTGCTATGATCCTTTGCTGGGATCAAGAGTTCATAGAAAGCGAGGAAGAGGCATTGACTTCAAGCTAAGCGAGGGTATAACATTTGATAAGTCCAAGATTAAATGCTTTAATGGTCAAAAGGCGGACACTTTGCAAGAGAGTGCAAGTTGCTAAATATCGAGGCAAACAGGATGGCCGAGAAACAAGCTTGAAATAAGAGATTCCTATTCTTTGAACCAAATCAAAGTTTTGGTTGCTCAAGAAATCTATCAGAGGTTGGTAGGTCTGAATTTGATGAACCAATCACCTACTCTATGGGCATTAGTGGAAGAGTTTCATTGGAGCACAGCTTTTGATGAGGAACCAAGATTTGCTACTTTGGAATCTAGAGATGGTCTTGGAAGCTTTGATTGGAGCATGGAAAGTGAATAAGAACCTATTCCGCTCACTATGGTAGCTACTTCACCAAGTTCAACCCCTATCTTTGAGGTATGCTCTAAGTGTCACGATTTTTATCAAAAAGTGCTTAAAGATTATGTAACTAAAAGAGATAATTGTAGAAGGGAGCTGATGCGAGGTAGCTGGTTTATCAAACAACTTTTAGAGTCAATGAAACCAAAATAATAACTCATGAAATAATGAAATGGCTTGGGCAAAAAATATGAGCAAAGATATTATCAATTGAATTATGTAGATGGAGTTAGGATGTAAGGTTTGAACTTGAAAAAGATGACTAAAAGAAAGGGATGAATTGCTAGAAAATTTCTTGCTTGGGGAGAATCGGCCTTCACATGTTAGTTTGTTGAAAAAGCAGAAAAGAGCACATTTAAAAGCGGCCTAGGTTTTGGTATATGGATTTTAGTAGCATAGAGAGAGTCACCTAGTGATAAGGAACAAATTGATTCAGATGAGATAACCACTAGTGATGATGAACTCATTAGCTTTCGAGAGAGAACACATCTAGTAATGAGGAATCAATTAGTCAAACACCTCTGAATTTAAGAACAAGGGTTATCATGTAGTCCTCATCCCTTTGGGTAGTTTTCAACCACATAGGACATATATTTCTTGTTTTGGAGTAGAAAATTTAGAGTTTAGGAAACGACTTCTTGGTCAATCTAATAGGGTCCATCTGATTTGAAACCCCAAAGAAACAGTTTTGAAAAACCTAAGGATGATAATATAAAGTGTTAGTACCTTCTTACTCAAAGTAACTTTACTTACGTTCAAACAATACCTTCGAGAAAAAATTTCAAAATACTTTTAAACCTTTTGGGATAATTTGGTCAAAATAATTTTCATAATTCACCAAAAAAGTCAGTTAGGTTTGGTCATAGAACTAAAGGAACAAATTTTGGGAGTATGGGTCAAAAATTGTGTTTTGTTTGTTATAGTCATGATCATTTGATTAAGATTGTGACTTTCCTCAAATATCTAAGCAAATTCCCAAGACCAAATCACCAACCATAAGCCAAAATAGAATTAACGGTTTGGAATCTTTTCACATAGGGTTAACCACAACAACTTCCGAAAGACTATAGGTACCCTCACGAGAGCGTTTTCAAAATCACCCCATTTTATCAAGCACTTTTCAAGGTACTAATAAGCCAAAAGTTTCTCAAGCAGTACCTTCTCAAAGTACTGCTAAGTTAATAACGCTACACGCGTCGTTCGGGGTCAAAGGAACTTCCTTTTTCGTCGAGCAAGTTTTTCAACACCCTAGGCAGTGAACCTAATCGTTGTAGTGTAGTATTAGGGTAAGCCACGGGTATTGATATCGTTCTTTAGGGGAATAGTGTTGTTAGGCTGAAGTGTATGTCAATTTAAGTCTAAAGGTGAGGGATGATTATTTTTGTATTTTTATATTTTATGAATTAATCTCGGTTTTGAAGGGGAGGGTGGAATTAGTTTCTAGTCAACTATCCCAAAAGGTACTAATTAAATTAGGGGTCCACCAGTAACGTGAAGCGTATCTACTTATGATGCATTACTCCTTGCTAGCTATCCAATTCTACCTACTGAATTGTCATGCCCTATTGATGGTTGAATTGTCACGTCCTTATTCTTAATGCGTTGTGTTTATAAGGTTGTAGGGTATGCGTTTATCCCTAACTCTTTGAAACTACCAAAGGTTATTGCCTACAAAATATCTAGGATTTATAAACATAACACTAAGGTACTCTTCGGATGGTTTAACCTACAATGACTCTAGGTACTATAAGCTAAGGTTCACAAAGATTAATCAAGAATTAACTACAAAACGGATGACCTATCGCAATACTAGATCATTAACAATTAAGATAAGAGACAACCAATCAAACAAGAGACAGTAGGGTGCAAGAATTATAAACTAAACCAATTAGACTCATTGAAATTGTCACACCCCTAATGATGAAGATAGACACAAGCATCACCAAGAAATCAATAAGATCTAATTAGTTATATACA
This sequence comes from Chrysanthemum makinoi, assembly GCA_910596185.1. NCBI lineage: Eukaryota > Viridiplantae > Streptophyta > Magnoliopsida > Asterales > Asteraceae > Chrysanthemum > Chrysanthemum makinoi. The sequence goes on from OU343216.1 coordinate 58,662,665, forward strand.
AGTTTCACACAACCATAAGAAAACACTAGGTGAATTAGCCGAGCATAATTAATGAAGAGCAAGCAACAATTATGATAATTGAAGACATACCATAGGATTGGATTAACAAACAAACCATTACATAATGTTTATAGAGTGTTTTAAACCCTTTAAGTTCCTGGAAAAACACCTACCTAAATCCCAGAATCGGACTTAGGGTTTGGGGATTACAAAAAAGTGAAGTTATAATGTTATATATTTATGATTTTTCTGTCGGCAAAGTGACAATGCACCCTACAGAATGATGGTGTCATGACCATTTTTTCACCAAACTGTAGATTTTCTTGTTCCGGTCGCGTGGGCTTTTGAATCACTTAAATCCGAGTTCGTATGCAAAAGTTATGGTCAAAACAGTATCAGCTTGTGACGGTGTCACCTTATGCCTATGACGCCGTCGCCTTCAGTCTCTGACGCCGTCTGGATCAAATCTAGGCCGTCTGAGTTGCGATGCCCTACTCATTTAAAACCTGAAGCTGTCACTTGAAAATAAGAAATTTGGCTACTGTATCATCACAACACTTGTTCCGACGGCGTTACAAGTATAACCTGACGCCGTCCCCTTGTGTTTCAGCAGCTTGAGTATCTCGATTCTTGACTTTGGCCATATTCTTCGTATATTCGCGCCTTTTCGTCCAAATAAGTGCCATTTCAGCATTTTGCCTTCAAGATACCTAAAAAGTGAAAAGGAAGGATATTAAGTAATAACGGATACAAAAGTGATCAAATAAGGGCTTAAACGACCCCTAAAAATGTACATTTTGAAACCTTATCAAATATCCCTACACTTGGTATTTGCTTGTCCTCAATCAAATGTGCTTTTAGCCAATTAATTTACAAGTAAGGGGTCATGAATTAGTTTAGAACAATCCACAACACATATAAGCCCCGCAAAAGTCATAACAAGCACGAAAATTACATACTAGCACCTCACATGGGGTGTTTGGATACTCACATCTCTCGGGTGTATAAGAAATATAACAAGTTGGAAATGGAAGATAAACACTCATTAACCGATCCTAGTACATATATTACCATAGGCTTGAGACTAGATCAAACCTCCATCGCTTTGGCGTAAGCACCTAGGAAAGACTATCAAAGAGGTCTTTTAAGGGTTGTAATGTTAGGCTTCTGGGAAACAAAGGGTTTGGTGGGATAGACTATTTAGTGGTGGCAAGTCAAAATCTTTATGTTACAAGCATGCGAAGAATGGCTTTGCTAAGCCAAGACTCGACACTCTAGACTCTAGATAACTGAAACAAACAAACACAAATTTAAAAGATAGACGTAGGATGGTAGCCCGTATGTTTTTTTTTTCGATTTTTTTTTCGATTCTTTTTTCATATACTTTTACTCCACCATCCTCTACGATAACATCAAAATGATAGGGATTTATAGGCACATCCCTACACTTGAGTTCTTATTACTCTAACACTAATATGACCCGAATTGAAAAGATCAAAACACTTGGAGTACATTATTACGCAAATAAAGGGAATTTGAATTTAACGTTCCCTTCCCGTCATTTCATAAACTTTAACATTTCCCATGAGTCCCAATCGTCCCAAAACTATGTACAAAGGATATGACTCGACTCAGCAACTTATGCAAACAACTAGATAATTGAACTAAGGGTTTAGGGTGATAACAATAAGAATCCCAAAGTTTTAGCAAATTTGGACTTAAAATGAAGAAACTAAAAATATATAAATAACGCTATTTCAAAACTGTTTTAATTTTTTTTTTGACTTTTTTGAAAACTTGCAAACTTGACTTTAGTGAACTTTGATTCAATCTAAATGACTGAAAATGAAGTTTTAAGCTAAAACAAGACCAAATGAATCTATTTTAACTACTTATGCAACTAAATTGAATAGTATGAAACTAGATCTAACTGTTATGATGCAAAAATATTGATGAATCCCAATTTTCACTTTTAAAGAAATAAATTATGGATATCATGCAACTTCTGACTATATAGTAACCAAGAATAAACTATCTAAACCAATATCACTTACTCAAACACCCTAGAACACAGAATCATGACCATAACCAAACACTCCTTTATGATGAAAGTGACTGAGACAAACTGTTTATCTTCTAAATCACATTAACCTACTTCTAATGAGCTAATTAAAATTCACTAGAACTGATTGAAAACTTAATCAAAGATCAAAAATAAGCTATAAGGAGCTTATCTAAACTTATAAGACATAATTTGAGTATATTTTGATTTTTACTTGTATTCATGTAACAAACAGTTGGAAATCAAATCTAATCAATCTTACTAAAACTTGTAAACATACACAATGCGCTCTATTCCAAATTAAACAACAAATATTCATTTTGCAGTGTACTGTGATATTAATTAAACGTCATGAACTGAATCTACGACCACTGTTACAAAGATAAATATACGGATCATTTACTAGATATCCAATTACTCCTTCAACTAAAAAATTGATAGTAAATCACACACAGAATATAGATAAAATTTTCTAGCTAATTAAGTCAAATTTATTGAGATAAAATCATGAACATACCTTGAACTGCATAGTTTACATTCTTCTTTTTTCGTCTATCTTCTTTGCATAAATATTGTGTTTCGCCTAATATATAATAAGATGTATTTAATTAAAATTGAAAATAAGTATATACTTATTTATAAAAAAATATAAATGATAACCTTCAGTAAGACGCTCTATACTCATTTTACGTTTCTTATTCTTCTGTACATCCAAAGTTACATCTAAAAACAAACAAAAAAAAAACACTATTAACACACAAATATGTTTAATATCACAGTTAATAATGATCGATTTAAAAAAGAAAATCAAATGGAATATTAATATCAAACTCTTAAGACTAACCGAAAAATAAAACTAACCTGCAATTTTATTTTTAGTAGAACCGGAATAAAAGATTTTAACTGAAAAAGATAATAATAAAAAATATTAGAGTAAACATTATAAGGACTTAACAAAAATTATAACAAACACTAGATGATTCGTTATAAACATTATAGCAAACAAAAATTATGACAAACAAAAATTATAAGAACTTAACAAAAATTAAAACAAACAAAAATTATAAGAACTTAACAAAAATTATAACAAACACTAGATATTCTAGAAGAGAAGTAACTGTGATATTGGATCATTTTTTTGGGCGTTATAAATTTGGGTCTAAAAAAAGAGAAATTGAGCTTCTAACAAAATGGACTATTATTCAGGGCTTTAAGCAAAAAGATGGATACCACTATTGACTTTTATATAAAAAAGAGGCCAGTTGTTTAAATAATTTTAATATGAGACATTAGATATTAAAAATAAAATTTTAATTTTTAACGTTTATTCTGAAAATAGTTTTTAGTATGAATGTTTCTTTGTTATGTTAATTGACTATTTAATTTTTTTGAGTTTATTTAGATCAGTTAAGAACAAAAAACAAAAGTAGAATTCAGTTGTTAAAAAAAACTAAAATAATTCAATGCAAAAACAAAATTATTGTGTATTCAATAATTTAATTTGTTAGTAATTGGTCATATATAACAAAAAAGTTGATAAAGGTGAGAACATGAAAAAATTGACTACAACCGAACCAAATTACTCAAAATTTGTCAATTTTCCGTTCATATTAGGTTTTATTTCTAATGCAAATGTTAGAAGACAAGAATCCTGACAAGCAACAATATGATGAAAAAGCAAAACACAACCACTAGACTTTTGATGTCAAAACCGAAATATCAAGTATGTTAAATTATGTATGCAGCATTTTTCATGACCTATTTGACAATATGAATGTATGTTCACTATTCCTACTATCTATACATATTCGAATAGACACTTTAATATTGTGAATCACGTATTCAATATGCACACAACGATACTAACTAACTAGAATTAACGAATACCATCAGAAATTTTAATTACTACTAGACCATGATTGTTACAACGATGCCATTCTTCCAAACCACCATAACATAAAACATCTACTATTTACATAATTACAGCCATCTAAAAATGATACCCACATTAGATCCTATCATCGGAAACAACAAAACACAAAATGAAAATAACAAAAAGCATCCACCTACTTTCACATCAAATTTCTAAAGCTTGTAATACTTGAACCACAACCAGCAAATTGCGAACACGTGCGTGTTTTTTTGACAACATTAGCAACCAAACCAGAAAGTTCTCCTAAATCTTCGTTTTGCAACTCGAAAAGCACAGCAACACACTTACTACTCCAGTCCGTAAAACTTTGAAAATACAAAGAAAATGTCATATATACTTGAAATACAACTTTTTGAATGCATGATGTATCTGGTCAATTTATGTTCTTTTTTATCACTAGCTTCATCACTAAAATTATGAACATAAAAATAATTGAAAAAAAAATCAATTTTTGATTCATCAAAGCACAAACATTATCTTAATCATCTATTTTATAATTGACATAATAAAAAATTGAAACTAACTAGAAATGTGAACTTTAAAAAATTGAAAAAATCAAGTTTTGATGCAATGTATCAAGTTTTGAATGCAATGTATCAATTTTTGATATATCAAAGCGCAAACATTAGCTTTATCATCTGTTTTTATAATTGACATAATAAAAAGTTGGATATCTTTTTAGAACATAAAAATAAATAATAAAAAAAAAATTGGACATCTTTTTAGAACATAAAAAAAAAGACAATTAAAAAAATGAATTATTTGGTAGGAATTAAGTGTAATGTTTTTTTGTTTGTATTTTGTATACCTTTTATTATTTAAAAATTATATTAAGTTTTATTATTTTATTTTTTATTTTTTTATTTTTTTACATATATGTTATGTTGTGTTTTTTTAATTAAGTATTAGGTGCATGGGAAAAGGTGTTATAATTTCTGAGTACCCTTCATATTCCATCATTGGTCTTCTCAATCTACCAAAAAAATATCTTTCATTTCTTTTGTATATTAAATCATTCTACCTAAAAAAATCTCTTTCGTTTCTTTGCTCGCACTCTAATAATGTCTACTCCCATATTCAATCAGTTTGCTAGTGTTGCGGGTTCTAAGCATCCAAAGGATATAATCATTGCATTCTATAACTCATAAATTGAAGCTTCGAAACTTGCAGAGGAAGATTTAAGGAATAGGTCAAAGGAGATTCGAAGGCGTGTTCGATGGAGGAGTGAGTTTTTAACAGAGTCGGAGTCTTTGGTTGGGTGGGATGCATATTATCAGTTTGTTTCACATATTTTGAAAATTCAATCAGAATATTAGGACGATGCTTCTAAACTTCTTTATGATGCCATCAAAGTGCAGGACCGCCTTGACTCTTGGTTATGGTTGCAGTGTTGAAGGTGATGTAGTTTTAGTTCCGCCTGGTTTTCTTTTGCTTTTTGGGATAGTACTATTTGAAGATCATCTGTGGGGTTAAATTATCTTTTGATGGTGGTATTTTGTGGGGTTAAATTATCTTTTGATTCTGATGATCTTTTAGTTTTAGTGATTCTGATGATCTTGTGATTATGAAGGTCAAAGTGCAGGATCACCTTCAGGAGCTCTTGATTATGATGGTGGTATTTTGTGGGGTTAAATTATCCTTTAATTATGATGTAATTATTATAACTTATTAATATAACTTTTATAATGCAATTATTAATATAAGTGTTTTTCTTAAACGGCCTATCTCGTTTTCTATATAAGCGTAAACATAAAAATAAGTATAATTAAAGGGGTGCTCATGGTCTAAAAAATGGACGGGACCGGCAAAGACCAAACCAAACCAAGCCTAATTATGCAAAAACCGAATACTAAGACCCAACAAAATGTAGTCAGTCCAAATATGATAAAATGTCCTGTTTGTATGTCAAACAGGACTGGAATGATTCGAACAAGACAAATACCGGTCTGGTCGGTTTTATCGGTCGATCCAATCGATGAAATCAGATAGCTCAGCCTTAAGTAGAATAAAAAAATGTACTCTTATCTTAACAAACTATATTTAGTGATCTAACAACTATATTTATAAAAATAAGATTCCTCGAAATCACATTTTTAATCTTTAATTTTCAATAATATCACATTATAAACAAAAATAAAACGTAAAAAACTTGAATATCACATAAAATAGAAAAAAAATAATTTGTTCGGATATTATGTTTTCATACTGATCGGGTTAAAATTGAACCACCCAATATATTAAATTTAAATGAATGCATTTTCTCTCTCATAATTTGATTTCAATTCATAAAAATATAAACCCCAAAAATAAAATTCCAAATTCCCAAAAAGAAAAAAAGAAAAAAAAATTGATGGCGAAGAAAAAAAGAAATCATAATTTGACAACAGATTCTGTTATTCAAATCGCATAATTGTTAGGTATATTTGTTTAGTTTATCTTACAACCTTTTATGATATTACCAGTTTTAATACCAGAATAACTACTCAATACAGTTACTCTGATATTAAAAATATCATTAATATGATAGTTATTCTGATATTAACACTGGTACTATTATTATTATTATTATTATTATTATTATTATTATTATTATTATTATTATTATTATTATTATTATTATTATTATTATTATTATTATTATTATTATTAACATCACTTTCATTAGAAACAAAACCAATGGATTACAAGAAATTAGTGGGGAGCCTCGAAACAATCTGGGCTCCCACACCTTTTGCAATAGCAAAACTAATCCTACTCAAGAAGATATGAGCTGACCAGCTCCAATGTCTTGAGATATAGAGAACTTCCGGATCCGCTTAAGTAAGGTCACCGCGTCAGCCTCAAGTTCTCCTAAGGAGGAAAATGAGAAAGGGGTGAACCTATATCCAATGTGCGTACATTTGGCTCCGTATTTGAGTTAACTACGTTTTTGGGCGTCAATCACTGCACGACCTGACACAAAGTCATTCTACTAATTGGATTACCTTCTTCCTTTTATAGTAAGAATTTCTCTCTCGAACCCTAGAACCGGCTAGGAACCCGAGAAAGGAGAATGTTCAAAGCTTTCAGCGGGCTAGTATAGTCGTCTTCTTGCTGTTGTTGAAGTTGTGATCAGCTTAGCAGTAAAGAGCTCTTGTTTAGCGAGAGTCGTATTCGGATTCTGCTTGAGCGGCCTTCTCTGAGTTACGGCAAAGGTATTTCGGTAAGCCTCGTCATCTAGTATGACCAAAGCATTAACCCTGTCTCTATCCGGGGGCATAGACTGGACTTAGTGAGGTGAGGTAGCTTAGGATGATGAAACCGTACCTTCTAACTTTCTTGCTGGCTTGACTTCTTGACTTAGAGCTTTCACGTGGCAATCGTTGATGGAAAAAAGAGTGAGAAAATCGAAAATCAAGAGGTAGTTGACAGAGGTAGAATCGGCATCTGTCTCGCCTGCGGTAGAATCGGCATCTGTCTCGCCTGCAGGAAAGCTTGACTTGAGCAGATAGGACACTGCGCAATCAACAGACATACCCGCGAAGAAAGCACCTACCCAGGTGGTACAACACAGCCTCGATCCTCATAAGAAAGCACCGGAACAACACTGCCTCATCTCGTTCACTCACAGAAGACCTTGCCTAGCTCTACTATCTTTCGGAAGCCTTTAGCTTGTTCCTTCGCAGTGAATCTTGGGCTAGAGAGCTTTTCTTTCTTCTTTCCTTAACAGTCGAGCTATATCTCCCCTCTCATATTAACAGTCTGAAGCACTCCCATCTTACTTCTTGAGCACTAGCCTATCACTGAGATCACTGCCTTCTTGTGTAAGAGACTAGACAGAACCAGTTATATACTAGAGAGCACCACCTTTATGGCTGAACTGAGATCACTGACCGGTAGCAGCTAACTCAATGGCAAGCAATCTTCCCGCACTCTCCGTATACAGGACTTAGAAGCATTAAGGTATACCGTTCAATAGCCTCTACTTAGAAGCATTAAGGGTAGCCCGTTCAATAGCCTCTCTCAGCACAGGACAACTTGACTCGATCACATAGTAGGTACCCTCTATTCTAAGCTAGGCAGTGTTTCTTCCATAGAGCAGGGATAGCTGGGTAGAAGGAATGTAAGGACTCTCCTCACTTACTAGTAAAAGTGATGTTCAAAGAGTGGATGAAGGAAGTAGGGTCAAGCTTAATTGGACTCATCCTCAATCTTCTGTCTAAGGGGCTAGTTATACGAGCCTAGCTGTCTAATCATCTCATAGCTAAAGAGGGCTCCAATTTGACATAGTTCAACTCGGAAGGATTGCTTTCTGCCGTCTCCTTCTCTCTCGTGCTATGGCTTTAGGCTCAGGGACAGCAGTCTTTCCCATCTCTCTCATGCTTTAGGCTCTGGGACTGCAGTCTTTCCGGAAGGATCGCTTTCCCTTCTCTATTGCTTTGACCGAAGGATAGCTTTCCCTTCTGTCTTTCCCTTCTGCTTTGCCCTTCTCTCTTTAGCTATAGCTTTCGCTTTCCCTTCTCTATTGCTTTGACCTTGGTTGTAAGGATAGCTTTCCCATCTCTCTGTGCTCAAGTCATCAGCATCCTGAGCTATATCATCCTTAATTAGCTCTTTCTTTAGCTATAGCTTTAGCAAGATCTTTAGCTATTGAACTTTTCCCTTCTCTTTTTCTATTGCTTTCTTTCTCTTTAGCTTGTTTGATCTGTTGAGAATCTGGAGTAAAAGGATTCGAACCTTTGCATGCCGGTACCAAAAACCGATGCCTTACCACTTGGCTATACTCCATATGGCCTGGGGGAGAGGGGGAAGCGAAGAACGAGCCGTGCAAGGACGCGGGGATATAGCAAGTAAGCAGAAAGGTTCTCCCTTTAGGACCGACTACAACAAGCTCACGACTCTAATAGAAAGAAAGGGTAAGCTCTCTGCTCTATTTGCTTGCAATGCTATGCCTATCAAAGTTGGCGAACGCTTCTGTAACCTTAGACTTGTTACGCTGTTCGACTGAACTCGTTGGCTCCACGTCCACCGAAAGTAGGTAACCTTCTTCACCGTTGGTTCCCGTAACCAAACCTTTCTTATCTTTTTTTTTATTAGAATCCTAGACTAAAGAAGAAGGCTCCTGGCCAGAGGAAAAATCCATAGCGGAGAAGCTGTACTAACCTACCGCCGGTTACTTTTCGGGCTCCGCAGGAGAAGAAAGAAGGTCTGGGTCCAATTTCTAATGAAGCGAAGGTCCCCCTTACTCCCTATTCTCTCTTAAAGCTTTATAAAGCTCTAAAGTTGGTTAAGAACTATTGACTGTAAACGATAGCAGTTACAGTCACTCAATGGATATGCTCGCCTTTGGAATGAAGATGGATGAACAGGCACTTGAGCCTGGAATTGATGAAATTCGGGGAAAACATGGAACCGGTCACTATCTGAAGGCGAGACATGACCGCGACTTAAGATTCAAGTACCGTTGAAAAGACTAAAGGAACGGGGGAATGACTACCTGTAATAAAGCCTGTGAGGCTAATACGAGCCGACCAGAAGAAGCAAGGCTTTAGATTACCGATCCGGACATAATGTTCCTAGAGATGGAGAGCCCCTGCATTTTTCTAGCCTCTCCTTCTTGCTTGCTTACCTAGCTCTTGTCTTAGTGACTCTTCCTCTTTTCTAGGTTTTTCTGAGTGTGAAAACGGTAGATTTTTCATTTGCCAATGAATTGGATCCGCCCCAATTCGATCAATAATGGGATTCTTGGCTAGAAAGGTTCTCGTGACATGGACGCCAGCCCAATGGCTCGGTCGGTCGGTTGGCCCACCTAAGATATTCAAAAATGATCGATCGATTTGATCAAATTTGAAAAAGTCTTTCTCACTATTCAGTAGTGTAGCTTTCGATCAAGATGTTCTCGCCTCCCCCGTTTGGGCTCTCGCTCGAATCGGAACCTTTATGGGTAGGCTTTGACTCATCTAATAGCCTACCTATCGGGCGCCAATACAATAAAAGATAAAGTTTGCGCATGGGCCCATTATCTGATGTAGAACCGCGAGAGGAGAATCAATATGGGAGAAGGGGGGATTGAGAGCTTTCAAGAACCGATGGAAAGGAAAGACTTGTTCCCTGCATTCCTTTCTTTCCAAAGAGAGTCATTAGTGCTAGGGCATAAAAGCTTTGATTGAATGAACGCCACCTTGCTTGTATTGTTTTCAAACAAATCCAATGTTGGGCCAAGCATTGACCAGCCGGTAATAGTAGAAGGCAAAAAGGGGAGATAGAGAAGAGGAGATTCAAATAGTCACTCCACTCCATGGATAGTGCACACGATTCTTCTTTCATTTGCAATTCCTTCGGGTCGAGAACGCCGTGGGCTCTGGTGGGGGTTGTGCCCTTCTCCCTCTTCTTCCGCTTTACAACCGGAATAAGGAACCTTAGAATTCACCCCGATGAAAAAATGGGATTTGAGAGGCTAGCGAATTGTGTATGGAATGTCCTACTCCTGCCCGAGCTTTCCGATCAACCAATCCCTATTCAGGACATCTGTTAAGTAGGCCAGGGGATCACTGATTAGTCGAATGAGCCCATCCCTCGGCCTATAATTTGTTGGTCGATCCGGCGGCGGCTCCTAGCGTCTGGGGCCCCTTTATACTAGTTTGCTGCTAGGAGTCCCTCTAGTCGAATCCATAATCCATAGAAGTCCCAATAGAAATTGACTGACATGGCTCTTCCATCGACGATCTACTGCTCCCTCTTAGTTGCAGATGCCCATGCTTTGATTCGAAAGCCCTAGCCAGTGATGAATCTCCAGGAAGAGAGGACTATTGAATTCCTCCTCCCCTTCATCCAGTGTGAACCCGTCCCAGCAACGAACACCTTCCTACTGCAAGGCTTTTCTCTGCCCTTCCACTAGAATCCACTCCGGGTCGGAGGAGCAGCTAATCCAACTTCATGAGATATTGAAGAACGAACATTTGCTTGAATTCCTTGCCTCACCCTGAGATGAGAGGGAAGGTCGATTTGACTCGAATCCTGGACCTGATCTTTAATCCTACACCGGTTAATGATGCGATGGGAGAAGTTTTCTTTGTCATTTTCATCAATGCTGGCCAGTCGGGTTCGTCCATGCCCAATCCCAATGGACAAACCTTAGCCCCTAGCTCTATAATCCACCCTACCACCAGTCCACGAAAGCCTCCCGGGGCCTAGCCCTCTTTCTTCGAGTCTTAAGCGGCTTTCATCGTTGATCTAACACCTGCGCTAATAAGACAAAGAGGGAGTCTATGCCTTGAATGAATCAGTAAGTAACAACGGATTAGTGCAATGAGGGATCAATAGACAGATAGGGGGAGAATGGCAATCATTGGTGGACCTTCCCTTGAACGAGTCACGGAGCTCTCAACGGAGTGGTTTAGGTTCTGGAATTCCATCTCTAGTTGGGGCTTTCAGTTCGAAGGTTATAAAATGTGGTGCGGGTTCATCTCTCTCGACCGCTTTTAGCTTCAGGGGAGGGTGATCGAGGGACCCAGACTTTAGATCTCTTTCTCTATGGCGGGGAGGTCTCTTTCATTATCAAGAGTGTTTTGGGGAGGCTAGGGAAGACGGATTGGATCGAGAGGCGATGCTTATACCTCTTCTTTATCGATAGGATTCCCATCATTTGCGTCTCCGTGAAGGAGATAAGGGCGAGGGACCGAACATGTTCTATCCTCAACCTCCATCCGTCATTAGTAATCTCAATTCGCTTTTCCTATTCACTAGTACAATGCGCTACAACTAGCGTGCTCCTTACTAGTAAGGGAAAAGGCTAGCGCAGCAAGGGTGATGAAAAGCCAGCAACTTGTTAGGACTAGGTTTTGGCTTGCCCCTTTCTTCTTATTAGGAAGGTAGGTTTGGAACCCTATACAAGGGGCTGCTTGCTGCTCACTCCCTATTCTAAAGGGCGCACACTCGTTACCACTAACGACAGCCGGCGGAGCGGAAGGAGGGACTTGAACCCTCAACCTCATCCTTGGCAAGGCTATGCTCTACCAATTAAGCTATTTCCGCCAGCTACGGTAGTGGCGAAGCACTACTGAGCAATTCACGTATCACTTGATACGGACGACTTGTTTTCCGGACCACATACTTGACCTCCGATCGAGCTACGAACACGGTAGGTAGGCGGCTAGGGGGGCGTAGAGGCGCGCCTTTTCAATCAATCTCCGGCCGCTCCGCTATTGGTGCGAGCTGTAAGGAGTCTTGATCTCGAGTCAAGCTGGGGCGTCATCTGTCTTTTAAGTTCAGTCATTTCCTAAGACGGCTCCTCTTATTCTTTCTACGATAATCCAAACTGCAGCTCCACGAGTCTGCTCGGAACCCGATTGATTCATAGCCATTCGTTCTCTTTCACAGTCGAGCTATTTCATTCCTCTCGGTTGGCCTTTGCCATCCACTAGAGCAAGTAAGAGAACCTAGAGTGAATGAACTTAAAGAACCGCATGACCGGATTGTACACCGGCTATGTATATGGATGTGCATAAAGAAGGGACGGGGCGGGGAAGAGAGAGGAGAAGAAGGCAATGCAGCGGCACCTCACGAACTTCTTACTAGAGCAGTACTATAGGCATTTTTGAGTGTTTGGATGCACGTCTTTTCTTCATATTCCTGCGCATTAAGAGAGAATTGCCCCAAGGAAACCACTTGTGTCTTTCTTGGATATGCTCAGTCCGGGTATAGACGCTATGACGTGAAATCCAAGAGACTTGATGTATCCTTGAATGTTTTCTTTAATGGGGGCGCTTCATATTTTCCTTAACCTAATTAATAAGCCCCAGGGGAGAATGATGATGGAGAAGTATTGCGGCCTTCTCCTGTTCATCAACTCTAACCGCATTCTTCTGCAGTTGATGTTACGGATCACCTCACGCTTCAGCAGCTTTGCTTCGGCATCTTCGCCGATTGTCGGTGCATTCACTGACCTCGGAGGATTCAGTCACCCGCACAAAGCATGTTTATTCTCGGCAGCGATTACAGTCTCTTTCCCGGGTCGACTACTCTATAAGATCAGCATCTAGCCTAGTTGCTTCCCCTTTAGGCGCTTCCTCTAGTTAAAGAGTGAATTCAGGAGTTCAGGCAAGCGATAGGGGCCGGGGGGATAACATGAATCGTATAATCCTGAACCCTATTAGTTATGTGCTTCCCCCTTCAAGAGCTGGGCTACTACCCTAATCAAGTTCTTCCTAGCGTATAGTATTGGGCAGATTGAGTCTTTCTCTAATATAGTACCTAATACTTAGATTACGCATTAGGCGCAACTCTCGACTATAAAGCATCCCATTAATCTCTTCTCTTCTCTTCAAGCTTCAAGCTTTTACCTAGGAGCTCGGATTCCAGTCCTATCGTTAGAAGGCAGCATAGTTGGAATTTCTTCCTTGGCGAATAAAGGAAGAGAAAGGGCTCTCTAATGCCTTATTTGTATGATATGATGCAAGCAAGGAATCCTATTAGAGTGATGCAAGTCAGCCTATAAGATGAAACCGAAGATACTAAGCCTGGAATCAATCGCTCTCTATGTCAATTTCTCTTTAGCAAGAAGCCTGTGAAAGCTATCGAGATAATGACTTTATAGAGGTCCCTCGCCGACGCCCTTCATTTTGATTTTTTTCATCTCTTTATGATATGCTATCTTCCTTTAGCCGACTTCCCGCATTCTGTGATCAAGTGGAAGCGCTAAGGTCTATCCTTTCCTTAAGTTAAGAGTGAAGGACGGATACTGGCTCTTTAGGACTGATAGTAGCACGCTCTTCCGGTAGTATAGCTGGTAGCTCTGCTTATGCTAGCTCTCTTCTTTCTTATGAGAAAGATTCGCAATAGGGGCATTTCTCTGTAAGAAGGCCTTCTGTAATACGCATCGAGATATAGGGGATTTACTTCACCTTGAATAACTATTGTTAAATGGCTTTCTTTTAAATTTCTTTCATATTTCATTAAGGTAGTTTGCTTACTTAGTGCTTTCGCTAAGGTGACGACTTGAATGAAACTTTCATTGGGAAAGGGATAGATAAGCAGTCGGGTCATAGTCTTGCTGAGCCGGTTTAGTTAGACCTTACCTTTCATTTCATCTTTGTCTTTTAGCTAATGGTAATAGTTTCAAAGATAGACGTGTCACATAATCACATAAATAAGGAAAGAAAGTGAGTGAAGGAGTGACTCTCGGGGATAGGCACGACTAAACAGACTCAGTCATCTAGCGCCTTTTAGGCTTAGTCACGTCTCCCCAGATAAGGAAGCAAAGCCATAGCACGAGAGAGAAGGCGTTCCTTCGCCGTTTTATTTCGAGGAAGCGCTCAAGTCGAGACTCTTATATGTCAATAGAGAAAGCAGATTCAGAAAGAAAGCGAGTCATTTTAGTCTGTAATCTTGTAAAAGAGGGTTTCAACTAGACTACGGGTTGTTATTCTAGTAGACATAACCCGAAAGCCGCGCAAACCAGATCACTCTATACTTTTTACACTTGCTCAATCTCTAAAGCTAATTCGGAAACTTTGGAATGGGAGTCAAGCCCGACGAACCAATCTCGATAGTAAGCATTAGGGGCGATGGGAGGGGCGGTCTCGGATTGATTTCGCGGCAAGGCATAAGAGCCGTTACCTATGGCCTGTGTGGTCTTAGCGGAATTACCCAATGAATGTCGCCAACGCCACGGGGACCGGTAGAAGCAGACACAAATTGACTCACTACATGAACTGCATAAGCAATATCTGGACGAATAACAGTAATATATAAGACCCTTATTACCTCCGTAGAAGTCACATTCTCGGGAGGCTCGGCTTCTACCCAGGGCGGAAGGTGGAGAAGGCTGGGCCGTAGCTACTATACTAGGATAAAAGTATGACCTCTTTAAGATCTGGGATAGATCTTTCCGATGATATCCATGGCCCACCCTCGAAATGGCCAAGGCTTTATAATCGGGTATAACTCGGAAGCCGGCTTGTGCTGGATTCCTGCATACCTCTGGCAGTGATAAGGTTTTAAAAGGTACCATTTTGAGGGGTCGTTTAAGTCCTTATTTGATCACTTTTTTATCTGTTATTGCTTAACATCGTTCCTTTTCACTTTTTAGGTCTCTTGAAGGCAAAATGCTGGAATGGCACTTATTTGGACGAAAAGGCGCGAATATATGAAGAAAATGGCCTAAGTCAAAATCAAGACACTCACAGTTGCTGAATTTAAAAGGCGACGGCGTCAGGTGTTAATGGCGACGCCGTCCCAAAATTATTGTGACGGTCCAGAACCCAAAGCTCGTATTTTCAAGCGACGATGTCTAGTTGTGAAAGAGTAGGCCGTCGCTACTCAGACGGCCTAGATGCAATCCAGACGACGTCAGAAGCTGAAGAGGACGGCGTCACGGTCATAAGGTGACGCCGTCGCAAGGTTAACGTGGCCAAGACGAAACCCTAATGGCGGC
The DNA here is from genome assembly GCA_910596185.1 of Chrysanthemum makinoi. Taxonomy (NCBI): domain Eukaryota; kingdom Viridiplantae; phylum Streptophyta; class Magnoliopsida; order Asterales; family Asteraceae; genus Chrysanthemum; species Chrysanthemum makinoi. Next base: position 58,678,073 of record OU343216.1, read on the forward strand.
GACACGACGGCGTCACTAAACATAAGGTGACGCCGTCGCAATTGTAATCTTATATATAGAATCCTAATTTTCGTCTTTGTGTGGAGAGTCTTTTGGAGTAAAACCTAAAACCGAACCTAAGGTGTCTTGTACAGTATTTTAGGGTTTTAAACCCTATCTTACATCAAGATAAGTCTTTACTTCATTAATTCAATTATGTCTTTGATTATTTGTGTGTATGCTTGCATGTTCTCCATGTCCGGCTAATTTATTTGTGTGTTTGCTTAGAAAGTATGAAACTTAATTATTGAATATTGATTGGTTGTTTCTTATCTTAGTTGATTAATGATCTGGTAATGCGATAGGTCATTCGTTGTTTACTTAATGCTTGATTCATCTTTGTGAACCTTAGAATATAATTACCTGAGTAGTTGTAGGCTAAACCATCCAAAGAGCGCCTTAGAGTAGGAGTTTATCATCCCTAGTGGGTTTGTAGACGAGACCCTTTGGTAAGTTCAAAGAGTTAGGGAGAAACGCATACCCTACAACTTTAGACACACAACGCAACTAGGAATAAGGACGTGACAACTCAACCATCAATAGGAGATAATTAAGGAGTAATACAACCTAAGTAAACACATCTTTAAACTATCATACGAGCACACATTAATTAGACATAGAATCCCACAACTTTAGTTTAGATAATTAGATAATAGTAGAGTAATCGGTAGAAATACCAAACCCCCCCCCCCCAATCTAATACCCGAGATTCGTACTTTTCCATTTTCATAAAACATAAAAAGATAAAAAATAATCTTCCTCAACCTTAACCTTAGCGTAGTAACTCCTTACTAGCATTCCTATTCCCCTAGAGAACGATATCAATACCCGTGGCTTACCCTAATTACTACACTACAACGATTAGGTTCACTGCCTAGGGTGTTATAAAACTTGCTCGAAGAAAAGGAAGTTTCCTTGACCACGAACGACGCGTGTAGCGTTATCAAGTTTTTTGGCGCCGCTGCCGGGGAATAGAATAGCTAGTTAGTAGTCCACCTCGTTTAGGTTTCTTTGCTTGATTCCTATCAAGTAAATTTTTTCTCATTTTTAGCTTTCTCTTAGTCTATCCCCCTTCTTCGTAACCTTTGTTCGTAACCCCATCACTTTTCATCATGGAAGGTGATAACCCACTACCATTCATCAACCTACCGCCAAATGACCCGCCAAGAGCCCGTACTCTTGGTGAATACTCGAGACCAAGCCACCTAGGCTATAGGAACACCATTGAGCTTCCCGACCAAGCCCAAACTACGGCCCTGCGATCCGACACCATCAGGTTGGTGCAAAACGGATGTGCATTCCATGGACTTCGTTCCGAAGATCCAAATCAGCATCTGAGGGATTTCCTCAAAATCGTCGATTCCATCGACCTGATGCTACTACTCAGGAGACCACGCGCCTGCATCTCTTCCAATTCTCTCTACGGGACCAAGCTAGTAATTGGCTTGAGCGACTTCCCGCCGGCTCCATCTCAAGTTGGGATGATCTTACTTCTCGCTTCCTTGCTTAATTTTTCCCACCGGGGAGAACCACTAAGCTTAGGAATGACATCTTGATGTTCCAACAACGTCAAGGTGAATCTCTCTACGAAGCATGGACCCGATTCAAGGACTTACTTCATAAAGTCCCTCATCACGGCATTGATCTTTGGCTCCAAGTCCAAATCTTTTATGATCATGTCAACTTCCCCACTAAGCGATCCATTGACCAAGCGGCCGGTGGAAAACTTAGTGATCTCACCGCAGAAGAATCATGGGAAATAATAGAGGACCTCGCCCTCTATGACAACGAAAGTTGGGATGACCCCCGTGAGCTGCCCAAAACCGTCAAGGCAATCTCCTTACCTCCTCCCGACCGTAGGATGATCGAACTTGAAGATCAAGTTAAATTCCTCATGAGTTCCTACGAAATTCCTAAGTCTTCACACCATGTGAACAAAGTCTCTTCCTCGTGCGAGCCGTTTTGTGATCCTCATAACACGCGCACTAGCACCCGATCCCCCGAACACGCTTCTGTTGACTACGCATCCTCGCGTATTAATGGAGCGGGAGGAAGATTCCCTACAACACCCGGACCTAGGAATTTCAATGAAACCCGTGAAGCATGGAAAAACAAGCCGACTTCTACGGGGACAAACCAAGAATTCACCTCCAATCATTTCTCATGGCCCCCACCTAACGGTCCTAACCAACAAAACATCGAAGGGATGTTGCAAAACCTAGTTGCATCCCAAGAAACCCAAATGGCTAAGCTCTCGGACCGCTTTAACCATCAACAAGCCGAGATGGATAGGAAAATAGACAACCTTTTGAAAGCTATAACTAATAGTGATAAGAAGGTTAGTGCTATCTCAACTCCCGAGCCTTCAGGTATAGAGATTAAGGATCCAAGCAAGCTAACTAAGCATGTCCAATTCGTCAATACCATCGCCTTAGTTGAACCTAATGAAACAAATGACGAAGAGGACTATACACTTGCGGATGAGGAAATACCCGAGGAAGTAGATGAAGTAGACATTGACTATTTCAACAAATTTCCTACGGAAGAAGAACTATCTCGCCACCCTCACTTAGTGCGTGACCTCCGTCACATGTATGCACCTTTTTGTGGCAAAAACCTACATTGATCGCTAATCCCCAATCAACATAATAACTAGCACCTACTACAATTGGATATTGAAGAAGCCTATTCCAACTAGGCAAGACCCCAATGATCCTAATGTTAGTTGCAATTTTCTCGGAAGAATTAAGGGATTGCCCGTTTATGTAGGTAGTTTCACGTTTCCTACGGACTTCATACTTGTGGATGATATTAGTACGGCCATAGACCCTAGCTTGTCCCATATTATTCTAGGAAAACCTTTCATAGAAAGCACCGGTATGACCTATGACCCCTCGTTAGGAGTAGTGCGATTCAAGAATGAGACCGACGATATAGCTTACCAAATGCCGTTTAAGATTGAGAAGTTTTCATCACTCTCTAATGATGAAAAGGAACTTAAACTGTCGGTCTATTATAGGAATGATGAGGATAGGGGAAAAGGTGTTGATTATGTTATGGCTAAGATTTTCGGATTCTATAAGGATTGCTTGAGCCTAGGACCGGAATATAGGACTGATTGGGGAGAGGATGAACTCTTAGAGAAGCGCATTTTAGGGCACTTCTACAACACGGAACCCCCCATTAGAAACCGTCAAGAGGGCGGTAATGAGAAAACGTAGGAGCACGACTATGAGTCTAGCTACAAGACTCTTAAATAAAGAAAAGCTCTTTGTGGGAGGCAACCCATGCTTAATTGTTTGCTTGTTAGTGTCTTATATCTTTTATTAATTGTTTATCCTCATGTTTAAATTTGTAAAAATGCTTTATTTTGTTTTTAACCTCGTCTTAATTGCATGTAAAGGTATTTTACATAAGGGATAAGTGTAGGGAGGATTACACACGTTTTCAAAAGAAACGTAAACATGAGAATAACAATTACATAAAAGATATATATGTTTGTTTGTTCGAGTCAAATGCTTGTATCGAGTCATAATGGATGTTTTGCAGAAATTTTTCCAGATTCTAAAGATGTAAATTTTCCAGAATTTTTCCAGAAAATCGCAGACCAGTTTTTGTCAGGATAACCTGACGGCGTCAGGATTGCAACCTGATGGCGTCAGGAAGGAGTAAAAACATCAGATTACTTTTTTCTCGTTTTCTGAGCTATTTATAAATTTTTGGAATTTTCCAGGTCTTAATTTTCGTAGAAATTCTGTAAACATCCATTCCACAAGCATTATATCCTAGTTTAAATCGAGTCTTATATATATTATTACCGCCGATTTTACGCGAAGGTTTCGTTTGTTTTCTTCAAGTGTGCAGGTTTAATTTATCAAGAAGAAGTTACATAAGATTATAAGGAGCTTTTCACGCAATAATTCTTCTTGAAAAGGATTTAACCACCACTTTACACCGATCCTACCGAGCTAATCAGGGGAGTATTAGTTTCTTTCGTTTTTGATTACCTTCTTTTATCATAAATATGATACTTTCGGGGAACATTGGGGACAATGTTCAGTTTAAGTGTAGGGAGGGAAAATAAAACGGGAACTTTGAAACTATGCTTATCCTTGACTATTTGCTTTGTCCAATTGCACTTTTGTAATAAACCATGAGAAAATGTCGGTTAGGGTAATTTTGGCACCAAATTTAAAATTTTTCATGACATATAGGAGTGGGCCATTAGTCTTAACAAAAGCGTCTCACGGATAGGAAGTTATATGACTAGCACAAAAACCCTTTACCACCCAAATTCCACCAAAATGTGAGGATCGCCTTTAGATTAGTAGGAATTAAAGCATTCATCTTCAATGCTTAGAGTGTGAACCGGTAGTATATTAGATTCTAGAACTTGTTTTGTGATGCATTCCGAGATCGCAAGTGAGGCTACACTTATGTAGTTAGGAATAACTAAATGATAAGAGGCATTAGGATAACCCTTGTTTAATACCTGTAATATAATTACTTCTTCCTCATCGGTTGAGTAATTCCCCCACACCCTTTGCGTTGTACTCATCTTTAGTACACGATACCCCTAGTTAACCCTCAGAGCCTATCCTTTTCGCGGTTCTCGTGATGTTTCGGTTTTTACGGAATATCAATGAAGAGCATTGTTTACACCCCACCCCCAAATATACACCCAAATCGCCTTAGCCTACCCTTTATGCACTCACTTTTAGTGCAAATGTTTGTTATCACCCTAAACCCTTAGTTCAATTATCTAGTTGCTTGCATAAGTTGCTAAGTCGAGTCATATCCTTTGTATACAGTTTTGGGATGATTGGGATTCATGGGAAAAGTTAAAGTTTATGAAATGACAGGAAGGGAACGTTAAAAATTCAAATTCCCTTTGTTTGCGTAATAATGTACCCCAAGTGTTTTGATCTTTTCAATTCGGGTCAAATTAGTGTTAGAGTAATAAAAACTCAAGTGTAGGGATGAGTCTATAAATCCCTATTATTTTGATGTTACCGTAGAGGATGGTAGAGTAAAAGTGTATGAAAAAAAAAATCGAAAAAAAAATAGAAAAAGAGAAAAAGAAAAAAAATAGAGTGTGAAAAAAAAAAAAAACATACGGGCTACCATCCTACATCTATCCTTTAAATTTATGTTTGTTTATTTCAGTTATCTAGAGTTTAGAGTGTCGAGTCTTGGCTTAGCAACGCCATTCTTCATATGCAGTTAACATAAAGATTTTTGACTTACCACCACTAAATAGCCTATCCCACTAAACCCTTATTTCCCTACCGTAAGCCTAACATTACAACCCTTTAAAAGACCTCTTTGATAGTCTTTCCTAGGTGCTTACACCAAAGCGATGAAGGTTTGATCTATTCTCAAGCCTATGGTAATCTATGTACTAGGACCGGTTAATGAGTGTTTATCTTCCATTTCCTATTTTGTTATATTTCATATATACACCCGAGAGAGATGTGAGTATCCAAACACCCCATGTGAGGTGCTAGTATGTAATTTCCGTGCTTGTTATGACTTTTGCGGGGCTTATATGTGTTGTGGACCGTTTTGAATTAATGCTTCATGATCCCTAACTTATAAATTAATTGGCTAAAAGCACATTTGCTTGAGGACAAGCAAATAACAAGTGTAGGGATATTTGATAAGGTTTTAAAAGGTACCATTTTGAGGGGTCGTTTAAGTCCTTATTTGATCACTTTTGTATTCGTTATTGCTTAATATCGTTCCTTTTCACTTTTTAGGTCTCTTGAAGGAAAAATGCTGGAATGGCACATATTTGGACGAAATGGCGTGAATATATGAAGAAAATGGCCAAAGTCAAAATCAAGACACTCACAGTTGCTGAATTTAGAAGGCGACGACGTCAGGTGTTAATGGCGACGCCGTCCCAAAATTATTGTGACGGTCCAGAACCCAAAACTCGTATTTTCAAGCGACGACTTCTAGTTGTGAAAGAGTAGGCCGTCGCTACTCAGACGGCCTAGATGCAATCCAGACGACGTCAGAAGCTGAAGAGGATGGCGTCACGGACATAAGGTGGCGCCGTCGCAAGGTTAACATGGCCAAGACGAAACCCTAATGGCGGCGACACGACGGCGTCACTAAACATAAGGTGACGCCGTCGCAATTGTAATCTTATATATAGAATCCGAATTTTTCAGTCTTTGTGTGGAGAGTCTTTGGAGTAAAAACCTAAAACCGAACCTAAGGTGTCTTGTACAGTATTTTAGGGTTTTAAACCCTATCTTACATCAAGATAAGTCTTTACTTCATTAATTCAATTATGTCTTTGATTATTTGTGTGTATGCTTGCATGTTCTCCATGTCCGGCTAATTTATTTGTGTGTTTGCTTAGAAAGTATGAAACTTAATTATTGAATATTGATTGGTTGTTTCTTATCTTAGTTGATTAATGATCTAGTAATGCGATAGGTCATTCGTTGTGTACTAATGCTTGATTCATATTTGTGAACCTTAGAATATAATTACCTGAGTAGTTGTAGGCTAAACCATCCAAAGAGCGCCTTAGAGTAGGAGTTTATCATCCCTAGTGGGTTTGTAGACGAGACCCTTTGGTAAGTTCAAAGAGTTAGGGAGAAACGCATACCCTACAACTTTAGACACACAACGCAACTAAGAATAAGGACGTGACAACTCAACCATCAATAGGAGATAATTAAGGAGTAATACAACCTAAGTAAACACATCTTTAAACTATCATACGAGCACACATTAATTAGACACAGACTCCCACAACCTTAGTTTAGATTATTAGATAATAGTAGAGTAATCGGTAGAAATACCAAACCCCCCCAATCCAATACCCGAGATTCGTACCTTTCCATTTTCATAAAACATAAAAAGATAAAAAATAATCTTCCTCAACCTTAACCTTAGCGTAGTAACTCCTTACTAGCATTCCTATTCCCCTAGAGAACGATATCAATACCCGTGGCTTACCCTAATTACTACACTACAACGATTAGGTTCACTGCCTAGGGTGTTATAAAACTTGCTCGAAGAAAAGGAAGTTTCCTTGACCCCGAACGACGCGTGTAGCGTTATCAGGCAGGCATCGCAGCTCTTAGCATGTGCTATGTAATCTGCAAGGACCATAGGCCAATAGTGGCCATGTCTCCGGATCTGTCGAATTTCCCTCAGCGCGCTCGATCTACCTATCTTTCTGAGTTTGATTGGTTTTCGCTCCAGCTGACCTTTCCATTTAATCACTGACAAAACCTACCTTTCAATTCTTCTTACCCTATGAGCTTTCAGCAAAGGACAGATTTCTTGGTCCATTGACATCGATCAACGAAATAGACCTCCTTCTTTCACTTTTGTCGTTGTCTTCCAATTCAAATAGCCCCATTAAGTGAGTGTTCCGCGAGAAAAGAGAGGCTGACATCTTTTCTTATCTATCAATTTTCGTAAATGAAGAAGATAAGTGAGAGCTTACTGGCTGCATCTTCTAAGAAGGGCTTGGAAGAAGAAATAGAATCTCCTTTCTTTTTCGAGAAAAGGTCCCATCCTTCAATATCATGATTGGGTCGACCAGGCCAGATCATGAGTGAAATATCATGATCGGGTCGACTAGGCCAGATCATGAGTGAATAGAAATTTGAAAATGTAGATAGCAGTTCCAGCTGAAATACTTGGAATAATTCTACCACTTCTACTAGGAGTAGCCTTTTTAGTGCTAGCTGAACGTAAAGTAATGGCTTTTTTGCGACGTCGAAAGGGTCCTGATGTAGTGGGATCGTTTGGATTGTTACAACCTCTAGCAGATGGTTTTAAATTGATTATAAAAGAACCTATTTCACCAAGTAGTGCAAATTTCTCCCTTTTTAGAATGGCTCCAGTGGCTACATTTATGTTAAGTCTGGTCGCCCGGGCCGTTGTACCTTTTGATTATGGTATGGTATTGTCAGATCCGAACATAGGGCTACTTTATTTGTTTGCCATATCTTCGCTAGGTGTTTATCGAATTATTATAGCAGTCGGTCTAGTAATTAAGGGGCGGCCGTTCGGTCGCCTATGATACTAGGACCAATAGGTCAAAAATGGGTTTGTGCCGCAGGTGTTGAACGATCCACTCTACATAGGTGTGGGCTTACAGGGCTCATAAAGCCTTTCTTTCATTCATCAATAGGGCCCTGGTCGGTCACTTTTCTGGGCCGGGATCAATAAGTGGAATGGAAGTCATAAAAAAGATATCTTGATCTTCGCACCTCAGATCAAGAGGAAGGGTAGCTTGTCAAGTTGGCCTAAAATTTGCATTATTCTTAATTATTATATATAAAAATATATATAATTAAGATATAAATAAAAAGATTCGTTGTCTTTTAACCGGCTGTTCTTCTTTGTCAACGCTACTAAGGACCTAGAGGTTCGCAATAATGAAAATTGGTTATTTTAAAAAGAAAAGGCGCTATTTAGCCCTACATTAGTAGAAGTAAGCGACTGAGTTAGCCTAGCCTACCCTAAAAGTGGTATAGTAGGGTATAGTAGCGAAGCCCGAGTTAGCGAAGACGCTTAGGCTAATAGAAAGAGAGCGTCGGTGCGTAGCCTTCATTCTACTACCTACTGAAAAGGTTACGAAATCACTTAGCTCGACGTTAGGAGAGTCAAGGGGGAACGCCATACCTACATAGAAGAACCGCTGTTCGCTGACTTTCTAAGGTCTAACCTTTCGCCCCCTTGAAAAGGGCAATTAGCTTTGCACCACTGATAGACTACTTAAGATTCAATTCAAAAGGCCCTACTTAGTTTCGCAAGCCTTTGTCATTGTCAGTCAACTAAGTAGGGCCTGAGGCCCCCTGTGAATCCGTAAATCTGAGGAGCATGCCGCAACAAAAGGATGGTCCCCTATGCATTTCATTCTTTCAGGAAGGGAAAAAAAGAAGTACCCCCCATCATAGTGAACCTCTCCTTGTGATCGGGATGAGGTAGATGCCTCCCAGCCGGGGGGCGGATCGAATCGGAGTTTCCTTAGGTAGCCACCGACCTATAGTTATCCTTAAACTTCTGTGCTTGGTGGAGAAGAAGCGAACAAAGGTACGCTCGCTTGCTGTCTTGTTCTCTGTCGCGAACTGGGATCGCTCGCCAGCTAGGTCAGATTGGAGCAACATTGTATGAGAACATATTACCCATATTCGGGGACAAGTGGGCTTAAACGACCTCTCGATCTACTTACTGCAGCCGGAAGAAAACGTCGTCTAGGCGTTACCTGTTGCTGTCTCGATCTCCCCTACGCCTAGGACGTTGTCTGGGCCCACCAAGAGCCATAGTTAGTTGTTGTTTCCATTTGGGAGTTTTTTTCTCGTTGTTGATACCGGCAAGACCCGCCCAGATGATGTCTGGCTGGTTGGTAGTGAGAGGACTCTTAGTACCCCGCATACCCAAAAGGGGCTGTTAAAAACAAGAATTTTCTCTTCTTTCTTGCTCTCCCTTAGCAGCGGGAAAGGAGTCTATCTATCTGCCTAGCTTTGGTAGATTTCCCCCAACGCAATCCGCAGAAATTCCACGAATCCCTTGGTGGATAAGTCCGACGACTCAGCAGCAGTGCGGTACCTGAATTTTTCTCGTCTGCTGGATCTGATCTATAGTTAGGGGACAATACAAACCAAAAGGTTCGAAGAAGGATAATGAGTGAAGATCTGCCCCAGCCAAGTCGTCGACCGCTGCGTACCGAGGCTGAATGCTCTGAGGTTGAAAGGCAAGTAGATAAGCGATTCCTACACTGTATTTTTATTGTCTCGATTCGTCCACTACTGCTAATGATAATGGAAAAGGTTATGAAGTTGACTTCTTTGCCTTCTTAAAGGTGGTTGGGCATTAACCTACACAACAGTGAAACCCGATCCAGCTTTCGCTCCCTCCGCTTCCACAGGGCCCTCACTTCCTCACTCAACTCACTCAGACGCTCGCCTCACATCACTTCGCTCGCCTTGGGAGGAAGGCTACTGACGGTAGCGAATCTCAACTCTGAATAAGATCAGAAAGGCCATCATAAGAGTAAACAAGGCAATGGCTTCCGTGAGAGCAAAGCCTAAAATGGCATAACCAAACAATTTAGTATCCAATTACGGACTCCGTCCTACTGAATGGATCAACGAACTGAATATCTTTCCAATTCCGATGCAACTCCAAATCTAAAGCAATTGTAGTAGTTCCAGCACCGATGACTTTTAAACCCTCCATAACATCTTTAAAAGTTTTCATTTCAGTCTAATGGAAGCAGGATTCTTATTCTTGAAAGCGAGTTAAGTTGCTCTGAGGGGCATGAACGGTATAACAATAAGTACTGATTCGACTAGCTCGAACGTGGGGAACGAATGCTTGAATGTGAACAAATAGTTGACTCTTGCAAGTTTGTGGCCAGCGATCACCCTCTAAGCTATACGCTTGATAACGAACTAAAGGGCTCGAAGCTATAGAAGCTCTACAAATAGCAGTTCTTATGAATTTATGGCACAATTCTTTAAGCTGGGTAAAGGTAAAGTAAACAGTAAACAGCAAAGACTCCCTATATCGAACCCCATTTTTTGATATGGCTTAGTATAAAGAGCTGGCTTAGTACATATCCATAAATATGTCTTTTTGACTGCAGCATAGCTATCTCGTAGTTTTCCTTCTCATAAGAGAAAGGATCCATATAGGTATAGTATACGTAAGTTTACCTAGATCTATGTATTTACCTTATATGCCTTAAATTGACAGATGAGTCGGGATCCTAATCTTACTATTACAATTATAGGATCAGCTCTTATTTGCAATCTTCCTTAAAGAAAGTCTAAGGTAGTTGCGTGTGGTCCTTTTTCCTTTTTTTATAATGTGCGGGATTCCTACTCTGAGTAGGCTTCTTCGTGCGTGCCATTCTAGGAGTCTTCATTTACTCCGGTATAAAAAGGGTTATATCAAGGTCAATAATTTCTTTCTGGTTCACCAATCATTTTTTTTTCAACTAAGGTTTATTTAAGTCCGCCACAGCATGCCTTTTCCGTCTATAGCGGATAGGTAATTTAGCTATGTTAGGTCACTAGTTTTACAACACAAGCTTATAAGAAAGGAGATGAGGCGATTGAACAAGTATCACACACACACACGTTAATATGAAAGACCGGTTATGCGTAGAGAGTATGTGTGAAAAGAAAACTTGAACAACCAACCTTCAAATGAAGGTTTACAAGAGGTATTTATAGGAGGGAAGCTAGGGCAACACTCCTAGTTCCCTTCCTATCCTTATTGGGCTTGGGTCAAGCTTATGGGCCTTCTACATAAGCTTGACCTTAAACAAACATAAAGGCCATAATAAAGCTACCTATTACATATGAAATATAAATACTTGAAATACTGTTTAGGAATGATTCCAACAATCTCCCCCTCAAGTATATATGAATGAAAACGGTGAAGGCGTTGATGTAATAGTAGCAGTGACGTCTTCTGACATTCTTCTTTCTTGTGAGAAGAATTGCCTTGATTCGAACAATCTCCCCAGTGTAGAGAGATAGTTATCTTTGAACAGTTATGCTTTGACGTCATCTTTAACTTTGTTCTTTGATCATTGTTCTTTGTGGTGAGAGTGATAGTATGTTGTTGTCTGCATCGGTCTGCCTCAGGTCTGCTTCGCTGCTCCAGTGTCTCCACGTCATTCTTCAACATGCTCACACGCTCTTTGACGTTGGAAATCAATCCTGATGAAGTTCTTTAAGTCTTTGACTTTGTAGATTCTTTGGTTTGACGAAGAATCATTCTGACTGTTGTGTTGCATTGAGATAGAACTTTCATTAGTGATGATGTTGGCGTGAGCATGAGAAGAATCAGC
>OU343216.1:58690053-58716033 GCA_910596185.1 Chrysanthemum makinoi
AATAAAACCTTATCCCAACTAATTTTACCCAATTGAAAATTTGTATTTTAGACCAACCATGCCCAAAGCTACTCAACAAGATCACATCATGACAATCAGCCCACTACCTTTACCATTACTATCAGAAAAGGGGTTGACCAAAACTGACCGTAAAATTTTCAAAAGCCTTGTAAACTAATTCTATCCACTCTAGGCGTGTAGTCAAGGAATGTTTCCTTGAAGATACCATTCGCCAAAGTTTTCTCGACAATCAACTTTGATTGTCTCCTTGACATAGATGAACAAATTTGTCCCATTTTTCTTTTTGAATTTTACAAAAGCTTTAGGATCATTCGAAACGTCGACGATAGCATTTCAATCACTTTCACATTATCACAAAAAACTTCACTCTTCCTCTCAACACCTTTGCTCAAATTCTTGCATTCCTTGTGAAGGAATTTGTATGTACTCTCAAGATTGGGCAATTAACGCCAAAACACACTTGATCCTAAGCCCCTCTATAACACTCCTATTGATGAACCCGAAACCATCCGAGACACTATTTTCAAAATAAGAACCGACCAACCCGCTTCGACCAAAACAAGAAGCTCATTCACCGTAATCCCTTTCAAATGGAACTTTCCGAAATGCACCCCATGTTTAGAAAATGGGAAGAAATCCTTAGGTAAAATGTCATTAGCCTAGTTGGAAACAAAGATCATCCAAACGCATGTCTTTTGCAAATGATCTATTGTCTTACCCACCAAAGGCCATTTAATCTTGCCTATTACATGGTAAGGAGAATGGATGGGGTATTCAAAGTTTCCAACATGGTACTCCCATATGGTATGCTCCTAACACGACTTTGTAAGTACGTTAGTGCATTGCAACCATCCCCTATCAATGATGATCATTACCTTTCCGATCACGTCATGGTACCCCTTACCAAAAACCTCTAAACGTTCATGATCAATGGAGAGAAACCCAAGCTCTTCGGACTCGGCCGAGAAGAAGAAGAAGAAGAAGATGAGGAAGACATCGACCCCAGATCCAAATATAAAATTGGACATCCTTGAATACCACGAACAACTTCCAACCATTCCAAACGACCGCAGAATTCAAACAAATAAGAGGCATGATTTAAAACCTCGCTTACAACCTCACTAAGCCGTCAAAAAGGAAAAGAAAGGATTAACGAAAGAGACAATAGGATTGTACTTGTTTTCTTTATCTTATGTTTGGATGATTACATTTTAGCTCTTTCGGTTTATGATTACTTGGATATTGTCTTTGACTAGTGTTTTGTGATAAACATGCTTGTTTCTACTGCTTATCCAGGATTTACTAGTGTGCATAAACTGCTGCATCATTTCGTAGGTTCTCAGGTTGGTTCCGATCCTGCATGCCGATCCCTAGGATTAGCCTAGCCGATCCCTCCCTTGAGGGAACCGTGGGATCCGCGGACATCGACGCGAATACAAGATTCAATACATCAAAACCGCTTCTAGATAACATCACATTAGCTTAGCATATGATTTTAGAACCCAAATAAGTCCACTTCTAGGATGAGAAAGGCTTAGACTCACTAAAGGCTTACTTAAGATCTTTGTCTTATTTTATCAACACATTTAAACTCACCATATTTCCGCTCACTACTCACAAACTATTTCTAACCTCTCAAAACACTTAAGAAGATAAGCTAAGCAATTTTAGGAAATTGCTTCTAGTCATTTATATCTCTGAGACAAAAATTAGCTTTTCAATTTTTGTAGTTTTTAAGAATTTTTCTTAATATCACCTCAAGCCTAAATCAGATCACTAGGATCATTTTTTATGACTTGACACCTTCATAACTCTTAATTTTATCCTTAGACAACCATTGGTAGTCATCTTGTCCCATCCCCTTCCATAAAAAGCAATCATTTGCTACAACACTTATTACCTCTAATCATTCAAGTACCCTTTCATCCTAAACCTTTAGGAAAAATGAAACATTCAAAATAAGATAGGTTTTAGCTCCTAGAAACCTCATTTCAAACCTCGCATAACCTGCCGAGCCGGATCCTTAGGATAAGCCGAGCCGGATCCCTTCAAGGAAGGAACCGTGGGATCCGTGTGACAGTTTATGTCAAACATAGCTAAAACAAACATTTCAACTCATCTTCCTAACTCAAACACTTCATCTCATCTTAAATGAGTTCCTAGATCAATGAAACTCTGAATCTCAACCTTGTGCATGTTAATCATCACATTTCCAAGAACATTAGTGGATTAAATCTTAAATACAAATTGCCAAGATCTTTCCTTTATAAGCCATAGAATACCCTAGTCATCAAACACCATTAGTTATAGTTAAGACTTCCAACAGCTAGAGACTTCAAACTAAGTCAAAAATCTTCAAATCCATCAATAATAATGATTTCATCTAAACCTGAAAACTGATGGCCGGATCCTCGTTCTAAATCAAAGCGGATCCTCACTGAGAGGATCCAGGGATCCGTAAGGTTACAAAGCAAAAAAAAAAAAACAGCTTCCATATCAAAACACCTCTTGGTTTACTAAACCACCTTTAGAATTCATTAATTATCCTCCTAGAACTGATCAAAACCCCAAGAGCATGCCTATTCCTCTAAGTGGTCAATAATTTAATTTATCCTATCAAATCATCCTTTATAAACCAAATAATCTTAGGATTAAAACCATCAATCACATCCAAGAAGTTCTTACTTGTACCATCATCACCATGACTAAAGCATCTAGTGCTAACTCATCCACTCAAAGACCACCCAAGAAGATCACTAGAATCACACAAGAAGTTTCCTCAACCGATCATCTTTGGTTAAGTCCACCAATGGTAGGATCTCTCCCAAACCAAGGAAACCATTTAAGAAGAAGAGTGTTCTCACTAGGATTTCATCACCTAATCCTACTAAACCAATCACACAACCAACATCATTAGTGCTTAGAACCACCTCACAACCATTTGAAGATCCTCAACCCACTTCACTTGAATTTTCACTTCAAGAAAATCAAAACCATGACAAGGATTGTGATCATTGTAAACATAGGGAAAGAATGATACATGAACTAGATAAATTGATACATGAACTACAAGCTCAAAATGCTGAGGAAAACTCTTCTCATCATAAAAAATCATTAAGCTTTTCATCGAATCTTAAGTTTGGTGGTAATTTGTTAGCATTAGTAGCACATGTTGGGCTAGTTCATTCTCTTAGTTTTAGAGATTTAGTTGGTTATCTCTTGTTTTATTGAATGGACATCTATTTGCTATGTGCGTTATGGATCTGTATTGCTCATATATATATTATCCTCATAATAGCATTACTTGACACATCTTCATTAATGAAGAAACTGTCACCGCAGTACCGATCCCTCCATTTTGCCTAGACGGATCCCTCCAAGAAGGGAACCGTGGGATCCGTGGTACAGAGCACAAATTCATATTAACTTGAGTCTCTTTTGCAGGAAATTATGCACTATACTCTTGTTTTTCTAACCTTTGTTTTGTAGTTATTCAAAATACACATGAAGATATTGACACCATAAAGCTAGGGGAGCTTTGTGTCAAACAACATTGCAAAATCATTTGCAACTTAATCCAATTTTTGATTACACTTCATGACACCCCATTGCAACATTGCAATATCAAGGGGAGCACGCTCTCGTCACTTAGACGAACCATTTGCAAACTTAGTTGCAAACACAATTAGTTTATTTTACGCTATGTCCTTGACGCCTTACATAGGGCGGACTCGTCAGGGGGAGTTAAGACGAGTACCATTCCCGCACTCTGCTCTCTTTTACATTTTTTTCTTATAAAAATTGTGTTAGTTTCTTTTAACACTTTTTGTTTCACAAAAAGGGGGAGAAGAAAGTAAAAACTACAAATTCAAATTTTTACTTAATTTTAGTTTTTCCTTAAATAATTTTATGCTTTGTCATCAACAAAAGTGGGAGATTGTTAATACAAATAAGCCGTAAAAACTTTATTTATATTTTACGATCTTCTAATGTTTTGTCGATAACAAACGTAAAATCATTTTAACTAAAACAAAGAGCACGTAAATAGTTTGTTAATAGTTTCTAACGCACTTACGCTTTCACATAAAACACTAAAACAAGTATAAGTGATTTTATGATTTAGATACATATGTACAACAACTAGTGTTTACATATTGGGTTAAACATATACTTAAACTAAGTATACTAAAATGGATAAAAACTAAGTGTATACTAAAATGGGTAAATACAAGTATACACTAAATGGGTAAATACTAGCAAATGGTCTTGACCCATAACCCATGGTTTTATATATACCACTTAACCAAGTTCATTGTATCTAGAAAGAAAACCATGGATCAACCCATAACCCATGACCCATGACCCATAACCAAAAATACCCATGGGCAAAGAGGAGCGGACCACGGATCCCTAGCTTTGTGCTAGCCGGATCCTTTATGGTAGGGATCCGTGGATCCGGGAAAGAAGAGAATTTTCTCTATAAATAGAGAGCCATTTCCTTCTCTCTACACATGCTTTAACACACATACTTCCCCAAAGTATTCTAACCCTCTAACCTCAGATCTAAGTGATCTATGTAGTTTGTCTTTTGTTTTTGTGTGATCTACTAGGTTCCTCTTAACGGAGAGATCACCACTTCTTGAAGACGTGCAAGCTCAAGTCCATGAGTTGCCATGCTTCATCATCATCAAGACTACTAAGGTTCTCTTGTTGATAGTTCTTCCTTTCTCCATAGATGTTGGGTTGAAGGCATTAGTGAAGAATGCCGAAAGTGTCAAGATGAAAGCATTAGTGAAAGGTGCTCATCATACGTGTCAAAGCATTAGTGAAGGATGCTAAAGGTGTCAAGATGAAAGCATTAGTGAAAGGTGCTCATCATCCATGTCAAAGCATTAGTGAAGGATGCTAAAGGTGTCAAGACGAAGGCATTAGTGAAGGGTGCCAAGCGTTGTGTCAAAGGCATTATTGAAGGATGCAAAAGGATCAAATCAAGTAGCATTTGGGGAGAATGCTTAGGTCGTATAATCGATGAGGTGCATCGTTATACATGTGTGTATTTGTTTATCTACAAGGATGGTGATATCCTTGATGGTGTTGTAACAAGGAGTAGATCTCCTTGAGATTAGGTGTTGTGTAGTGAAGGTATAGTTCACCTAAGGTGTGAAAGAACTAGGTACTTAGCCTAGTACCTTATAAAGGGTAGGCGACGTTGTGATAGGATTAGTTCTCCTAAGGTGTGAAAGAACTCGGTGGTTTGCCTAGCACCGTATAAAGGGTAGGCGACGTTGTGTTAGGTGTGGTTCGCCTTGGTGTGAAAGAGAATCGGTATTTAGCTTTGTACCTAAAAGGTTGCTTACGCTGTGAAGGCTTCTCCGCCATAAGGAGTTGGTGTAGTGCTTACAAACTCTCGAGTAGGTGACTCGGGGAGTGGAGTAGGGCAAGGAAGGTGTCCTTGTAGCCGAACCACTATAAATAACTTGTGTTGTGGTGATGTGCTTTTTACTCTTTATATTTCATTTCACGTTTATATATCCATCTATCAACGTCCAACATAAAACAATCAAATAGATTGACATAAGTCGATCTAAATATTTAAAAGGAAGTTTTAAAATGGTAAAACTATTCAACCCCCCTTCTAGTTTTCCACAGATATGAAATCCTAAACTAAACATCAAGGACAAAAATCATGATGTAATTAGTCTTCTAGGAATGAAGATGACAAGTTTCCCAAGCTTGTTGTTGAAGATCTTCATGTGCTTGTATCTTGTGATGGGTGATCACTTCAGTAGGTAAGGAAGCAAGATCTCTAAGCTTGCTTTGGAGGATCACTTCGGGAGTATGCTTCCAACAAATGAGAGTTAGAAGCATTATGATCATATGAGATGAGGGTGGTTTACATGTTTCCTAATGATCTAAATATCCTAGAAATGGTGGAGAGAAACTATGTGTGAAGGTGTGAAGAAATGGTAAGAAGTGGCTTGCTATTTATAGGCAAAAAGACAAAACCATGTTCTGCCCAAAGGATCCCTTCTCGGAGGGATCCGACCCTTGTAATTCCGGGATCCGTGGGCACTTTGAGGGGATCCGAGGATGCCCCTTTTGCCCATGGGTTTGGGTCATGGGTCATGGGTTATGGGTTGTCCATGTATTTCATTAGATACAATATTTCTAATAGATGCAATGCATCTAGTCAAATGGGTATGGGTCTTGGATCATGGTTTTACCTAACACATTTACTTATGTTTACTTAAGTTTTTTATAAACTATTTAACTAAACATGCTTAATGGTTTGTTATGGGTTTGATCATAACGCAACATAACAAACATGTACGAACCGGTGTTGTAGCATAAAAGGACTTGAGTCGTCGAGAGGTGTTGAGAGTATGTTGACACAAAATATAATTACAAGTAACTTATACATTTTACGTTATGTATTACAAGTTACATATTTGTCATCAACAAAAAAAATGAGAATGTATAGATTAAATATCGTAATATTTTCACTAACATAAGGTACAAGGTCGGATGAGACAATTCTCCACCAACATTCAACTCCAGTACATCATGTCATTATTGATATTCATTAGAAGTAGAGTGATCCAGGAACGTGTTTAAGATCTTCAGCTTGCTGTGGAATCTTACCAAAAACAAGTCAATCTCACAAAACCACTGCTACACTTTCCTGACATCAACTAACTATCTCAGTACACCATTCAGAAGAAACCAAAGTTTGGAGTTGTTTACCACAGTGAACTTCACCACAACTATTTCATGGCGTACAACAAGGTTCATAAGTTTTTTTATCACACTTTGGTGAAGGTTCATGATGGGTTAGTGTATCGATTAAAGGAGATACAACAAGGAATTGGGTCGAAGAAGCGGTGGAATTCTGATGAAAGGAGGGATGTTAAGAAGATTATCAAGAGGATAGATGAAAGGTTGTTTCATCGTGATCAGATGCGGAACCTTGAAAGCTTTGTGGGTGGAAGACAGAGCTTCTCGCTTATGGGTTATCAACGTCAAGAGAGAACTCCTGGTCTACTTGATTGATTGTCTGGTATCTCATTTCTTTATCTTGATTGAACATTTGGATTATCTGACCTGATATTGACTATGTTGTAACACATAACAACTGCACAACCCGTACTTGTAATGAAAGGACCCCTGTGATAATGACAAAGCACAATCATATAAAAGGAGCGTAAAGCTTCTTACTTTTGATTAAACTTATCAAAACTTTCTCTTTTCAAAGTTTTGCTCAAAAGAACAAATACTTCCCCTTATATTTCAAAACCTCAAAGTCAATATTATGTTGAGGGGAAATTTGCTAACAAATCTTTGTTCACAAAACGCCTTCGTGGAAATCTTCCCACAAAACTCGTAATGGTCATATTCGAAATCAAAAATTTCATCAAAAATAACATTTATATGCCATTTTTTAGGGGGAGAAAAATTGTGTGATACAAATATGTTGAAATTGTGATTGAATCTTCGTACTAAGACTTAACCCATGAATTGACGAGATCTGAACTTTCATACATCTAAAAAGATTTGTCTTCTAAGACTTATCTGTGAAGATCACCTATTCGGAGAAACTCTTGATAGACATGAACCTTGACGTTTGACAACCTTCGAGGTTTGTCCACACATCTTCAGGTAGTTATTAGGCTAGTTGTCACCTAAAAGTTGACAATGTATCTCTTTAACTATGCAACGTAACCGTGTCTCGTGGGGAATTGTCTATCTTGAGTCGATCAATTCAAAAGTGCGAGCTCTACCATCACTGTGCAAATTTCTGTCAAAACACTTGAGCACATGTGGAGGGGCAGAGATTTCAAAAATACAAAACTCGGCAGTTACAAATGTTTTAATTCATAAACTCTTTGAGAGATTTTCGAGAAAATGGTTTTATGGCAACAGAGGATAGTCAAGGAGTTATAAGGTGACTAAGTTTAGGAATAAATGTCCTATGATCCGCCAGAGCCGGAGGGATCTACCCTAGGACCCCACCAATAGTTAGTATTTAGAAGTCCTTATGTATGATTATAAAAAAGGTGAAAATGAGAATCGGAGAAAGAAGGAGTTGTAGAATTGAAAAGAAAAGTAAAGAAAAGGGTGAAAAGAAATAGCCCTCCAAATTATTCAACTTGAGTGCATAACGGGTTCCACATATGCTACTGGTTGTCACTAGATTACAACGGTATTGAAGATTAAAGTCGTCAAGGACCCAGTGACGCATGCACAAAACCTTCTTAGCGACTCAAGTTTCTCTCAACAAAAGCTTGTTTCATTCTCACAGGGAACCCTAATGAAACCATCGGCTTCTTTAGAGATTGCTGGTATTGAAGAAGGAGACCCTCTCCCTAGTCTCCGCTCAGGAAAACCAATGCGCACTATTGAGTCTAGAGCCACAAGATTCATCAAAAGATCTTTTAGGAACACTTGACATTTCATCACTTGTCGTTCAACATTAAGAACACAAGTGATACATTATTGAGTTCTACACATATCTTAAAAATCTGTCGAGAACATTTATGAGGGGTTCACAAATGTGATCCTCAGTGATTGAATGGAAACTACCGCGTGGTCAACATCAAACAGCCCTAATGTACAGGTCACTTCGTAACTCGCTGGGTTTTAGTGTTGTCTCAAATGGTCTACAAGTGGGGTGATGATCTGTACCTCGCTGACTCACCGAATCTGAGGTGTACTTCAAAGACATCGTATATCCTACTTGAGGGACTCTACCAGGAACAACTGCTAGAATTAGAGACGGTTTTCACGCTTATGTCTTAACATGCTCGGTTCAACTTATAAGTGCTGAAATCCCGAAAGGAGATTCCTTTCTAGAATCGAGTCCTGAAGATGTGGGTCATTACTTGAACTTGTTCAATGTAATTCCAATTGTCCCCTTATGGGATTCGGACGGCTGACTACCACTCAAGGTGAATGGAATCAAGACATTCATCGAAGACAATCGTAGGGTCAAATCTCTAAGAAACGCACCACGTTGATCGATTTGTGTTTATCACTAACCCATTCTTATGGTTTCTTCTTATGGATGCTCCCGAGATGATCGCCATGGATTCTTCACATGCTCATACCAACAAACAACACAATTTGAAGTTCTCTAAAGGCAACACACAAGTCGGAATGATTCTTCATCTAAGCCAAAGAATCTACAAAGTTTAAAGACTAAGAGAACTACATCAAAATCCAACGTCAAAGAGCTTGTGGGCATGTTGGAGAAAGACGTGGAGACACATGAGCAACAAAGCGTATCTGATGCATAAACAACAACATAACATCACCATATCCACACCAGAACAAAGAACAAAGATTACAAAGACGTTAATGCTAAAAACTTCAAAAGAAACAAGATCCTCACACTGGGGAGATTGTTGGAATCAAGGCACTTCTTCTCACAAGAAAGAGGAATGTCAGAGGACGTCAAAGCAACTGCTATTATATCAACACCAACAACTTTATGGAAAACTAGAAGGGGGGTTGAATAGTTTACCGATTAAAAACTTTGTTTTGAAACTTATTGAAAGATCAATTGATATTGATCTTAGATATGTTAGTGAATGATAATCAATATGAAAACAATATATAAAGAGTAGATAAGTAAAGAAGCAATCAAACCACGACAAGTTGTTTATAGTGGTTCGGTCTACAAGGACTATTTTTCCTTGCCCTACTCCACCCTCGAGTCTCACACTCGAGAGTTTAACTTAACTAGTCAACAAGCTCCTTTCACCGTGGAGAGACCTTTACACTTCGCTACACACTATTCCGACACTAAGCTAGATGTCGAGTTCTTTTAAAGGGTACAACCACTCCCGCACACAATGTATTTTAACGACTAAAATAATAACCACTCACACTCGCAAGATTATGATGGTTTGTTACAACAATGATGTATGAATCAACACAAGATCATACAACAACAAACAAACAAGACTTCCAACAACTTGTTGAAGCTTGAATATGCCTTGATCTTCTTTGCTACAAAAGAGATGAAACTGAGTTAGAAATGTTAGAGAGAAGGAATGTATGTGAATATGATAGAAAGGGATGAAAAACAACTTGGTTTGGCTTTGCTATTTATAGCCAAATTACTCAAGCAGACCACCACCGGATCCCTCAAAAGGGTTCCGCCTGCAGTTAACAATTGGTGCCACGGTCCTACAACAAGATCACCAAAATATTACCAAAGTCAACCATATCTATCCAAGATTGTGTAAGATATGTAGTCTAAATCTACACAAAGTATCTAGTGAAATCTTCTAAGGATTTCAATGATGCACTACATGATGTCATGTGTTTGTTTTTCTATTTTTAGAAATATGTTAAAATACATATGTAATGTTTTGTTTTAAGAAACCAAAACATTTTTGAACTAAAAATACTAACATACATTATGGTTTGGAGTCATATCAAAATATGATAAATCAAAATGTAAATGCTTGTTTTAATATCTATTAAACTTGACAAGCTTTAAGCTTTATAAAAATTAAATTTACTTTTGTCATTAACAAAACTTAGGTAAAGATCATAAAATATAAATAACGTTTAATGACGATATTTGTATTAACAATATCTCCCTTTTTGTTGAGGACAAAATATAAATTTATTTTTATAAAAGATGTAAAGATTGTACAATAGTTATAAAAATATTAGCTTTAGGACTTGAAAGATAAAAATGATAATACAAGTATGTCCAATTTAGACATGATGTTGACTTTTCAGAAAGTCAAAGTATGCATTTGACTTTTTATTAGAAAGTCAAGGTCTTCATTAGTTGAAGTATGATGTTGACATTTCAGAAAGTCAAAGTATGTAGTTGACTTTTATAAAAGTCAAATATAACCAAGTTCTATATATTTCTCCCCTTTTTGTCTCAACAAAAAGAAGATGGAGGCGAATATGTAATGAGCCTGAGTCATTATCTCCCCCTTGACCAATGCTCCCCCTAAATTGGGTGCCAAGAGAAAGATACATGGATTGTGAAAAAACTACAAATTTTTTTTTTTAGTAATAAGCATCATCACAAGCATTTCTAAACACCATGTAACAATCAACAATAATATAAGAAACACCATTCATTTGTTAAAAATTTTCATTATATAAAATCATGAAAAGGGAACACAATGAAGTGTTAGTACAAGAAAAAAAAATTCCTAGAAAATAAAAAATACAAAGAAAAGGCTAGAAAAAAAATGCTTAAAGAGAATAAACTAGGACCCTCCTATTGAGGTGGTGGATGAACAAGAGGATTGATGCGCTCTAGGATGTGATTGAGGATGAACCTCATTTCATCTTGAAGCTCATGGACCATCACACGGGTCCTTTCGGTTATTTGAGCGGTACGCTCACAATTGGAGCAACCATGTCTAGGGGGTAGTATGGTTCATGGTTTTGTGGTGGTGGAATGGTTGAGGTGTTGGTGTTGGTGTTTGGAGTGGTGATTATAGAAGCTAGCAATGCACTTTGCAATTGCATAGCATCACTAAGATGGGAATCCACCATATTGGAAAATTGGTGAAGGTGATTGAGCTCTTGGCCATTCTATTTTTGTGGGGTAATCCTCCCACATGGATTCCCAACCTCTATATGAGAGGGCATTGATGTTGTAGGAAGTGGTTGATCCCCACACAAAGGACCATGGATTTCTTATGGATGAGATGGAAAGAAGAGGTCTTGGCCCTAACGGGCGTTTGTAAAAAGATGGACGGAGACTCATGAGCTATTCGGCTCAATAGTACCAAAAGATGGTAGTGGTGGTGGATGTGATTGGGCCTTAGGAGGCAAGTCCTCCAAGTCTCCAAAAAATGGATTTTGGTGATGTAGGTGGTGTGGTGAATAACTCTAATGGGATTAGTGTGTTCTGCATCTTGGAGGTGATGGTATTTCATGTTCGGGATAGGAGCCATGTGAGACATAAGGAGAGATGAGATGACACTCATATAGGATTTGAAAATAATGGAGAATTGTGTTTGATTTGATGTTAAACCATAGAAGAGATGAGGTTCCTAATGATTTTGAAGTGGGTTTAATGCTAGCACGTCAATCCATACAAGAAGGATGAAGTGAAGAGACAAAGATTTGCAATAAATGTGTTCTAATGATGATGGGATCTTTAGAATCAGATCACCCACGGATTGCAAGGAACCAAATTTTTGGTTCCTTCCTTTATGAAAAAGGGCTCCTTGCGTGGATTTTTGAAATTTTTTAATTTTGGTGGGAAATGGATATCCTATATGCCTAAGTGTGTTACACTAGTTCTAATATGGGTAAGAACTAGTTAAGATTAACCTAGAAGCAATGCATGGTAATTTGAAATTTGAAATAGGCTAAATTGAAAATTACCAGAGATCCACGACACCAAAACTTTACACAAAGGAACCCATAAAATGTGGAACACCGTCCGCTTTACAGGTATGGCGGTACCAAAATGCATAACAGAGGGTACCAAAATTTTGGTGCCGTCTGATCCGTGGACACCAGAAATCAACACTGACCCTATTTTTAGATGTCGTGGAATTTTCTGAAACTTGAAATTTTGCTTAAAACATGTGACATTAATCATTTCTAGTTAGGAAAAATCAATAACACATATACAAACATAGTGGAGCATAGACTTTGACCAAGGGCTAACGATTTTCACTTATAAGTGAAAATGGGTAAAATTTGATAACACACTTGTGCTACCCCCCTGCATGAACCAGTTAGCAAACAACATTGTTTTAAGTCATATTATCATCCTACAAATTAAAAACAACCAAATTGTATCGTACATCATAGTTATTGTCTTGTTCCAAACACTCCTTCAAATGAACCTCACTTATCCAACTTCTTGTAGATCTTATTCATCATCCTACCAAGGCACTTGAACATCCCCTTGGTTTGCTTGAGCTCAGCCGATTTATTCTCAATCTCGGGGAGAGATGCATAGTACTCTTGAGGCGGAAGGCGAGAACTTAGGAGACCGTCCTCAGAGCTATTTGATGATGATTGAGTTGGAGGTTTTTCCCTTTTTCCTTTAATCTTAGCCACTCGCTCGTCACTCAAGGGCAAAAAAATGTGAGGGATGAGAGCATAGTCAAGCTTCAACCCTTTTGGGCTTGGTGGAATGGGTGCAAAAGCTCTATAGAGACGGGTGAGGAGCATCCCGTAAGGAAGAGCGACCAATCCTTGAGTTGGAATGTCAATCATTCTCCTATCAATGTAGTAGGCTAAATTGAATGGTTGACGGGTGGACAAGTTGTAGAGCATGTGACAAAGGCAAGCATTGATATGGTCCCTATTTCCTATAGTGCTAATGACATTGGCTCTAAGGAGTTCCTCCCATTTCTTGAATTCGGGCTTAAGCTCATTGAGCTCCATACCATATGGATCTCGGTTTACTTCCTTTCCCTTTCGGTGACACGGGTTGAGCCCTTGCGTTAAAAAGGTGCTTACGGATGACATCCTTATCTGCTAAAGGAGTTTGGTAGGGAAGAGAACGGTCATTGATTGCATCAAGGATAGTGAGTGACCACTTATTCGAGTAGACACATGTACCTTGGTTGGGAATTCCTAGCACTTGAGAAAATTGGCTTAAGGAGATGGAGTAGTCGTTTTGATTGATCCTAAACCTAAGACCAAATTCATCATCCTCATCAATGAAGGCTGTAATACTGGCATAGAATTCTAAAACAAACCTAGGACAAATGGGTTCATCGATGTCAAGGAGACAATCGAAGTTAATGGTGGCAAGTTCTTGACGGAGATTGGTTCCGTCGACAAAGGATGAGTGAATGGTTCTACCCTCATGGAAGTACCTTTTCTCTAGACTCTTAAAGATTTCAACTTATTCTTTGGAGAGGCCCTTGGTTTTGTGGTGTTTAGGGATGTAGTTAAGAGTATCCTTGTGATCATAGAATCTTGCGGCTACCATGGTTATTCCTATGAGCAAGAATTTACATGTTAAAAAAGAACAAACTTAGCGTTTTGGTTCTATTGTGTGCCTATATGAAAATGATTTGGAGTTGCGGTTATCTCGACTCATTTTATGCAAAAAATGGTTTTAGTGGGGGTGTTTGGTAAAAGACATGAGATAACCCAAACGCTCCTAATTCAATGTGGCTTCATTTGAATATACCCGGGAATACATATTAGTTATTCATTATCTTTAGTATTCAAGGGCATTATGCAAGTGATGAAAATTTACGTTTCTATTTGTATTAACAATGAAAAATTATTTTCCTACAAGTGAGAAGCTTTTCAAAATTTTGACATGGGGTGTTTGTTTATTTTAAAGGCCTTATAGTCATTATCTTTTGATTAGTAGGAAACATGATTTGTTTATGCAATATGACAATGTAGTACCTAATTTCAATAACTAGTTATGCATTTTCCAATTGAAATGTTTTTGTACAAGAATATACATAATCCCCATGTTATGATTTTGTGCACAAATTAGAATCCTAGACTCATAATTAGAAGATGTAATGTAGTTAGGATACTTACGATGATGTTATCTTCAGTGATTAATGAGTGAGAAGGTGTCAACAATCAGCTAGGTATGATGTTGAAACATTTTGGTAAAGTGGGTTGTGAGGAAGAAGATGTTTTGTAGGCTGTATTTTTGCTATTGTTGTCACCACGGACCAGACGGCACCAAAAAATTGGTTCCATCTTTGTTGTCGTTTGATGCCGCGGGGAACAAGAGCGAACTAAACTAATTTGTTTTGTTTTGTTTGTTCTAAGGTTTAGACTATGTTTTTAACTACATGTTTGGTTCCATTAACCCTAAACCAAGTCTAAGAAGATTAAATGGTTCTCGTTTGAGAGGTTAGTTAGAATGTCAGCATTGTTGTCTTCGGAGGATACTTTCTCTATTGAGATGTTTCCATTTTGAACATTGTCACGAAGAAAATGATGGCGGATTTCAATATGCTTCGTACGAGCATGTTGGACGGATTGTTGTGAGATCAATAGCTCCTTTGTTGTCGCAAAATATAACGATATCGTTGAGATGAATTTCGTAATCTACGAGAGCTTGCTTCATCCAAGGAGCTTGTTGACATGCTTTTCTGGCTGAGACGTATTCGACTTTAGTAGTTGAGATAGCTAGAGCCATTTGTTTCTTTGCAAACCATGACAATGTCCGAAAAAAGTGCAAATACCACTTGTACTTTTTCTATTGACATAATCACCGGCATGGTCCGAGTCGGCATACACTATAGTTTCTACACCCGTTCCTTTGGGATACCATAATCCTAAACATGTCGTTCCCTTAATGTATCTAAATATCCTTTTCAATGCTTCTAAGTGTGATGCCTTGGGATTTTCTTGAAAGCGAGCACATAGACAAACACTAAACATAATGTCGGGTCTACTAGCCGTGAGATAAAGTAGGCTACCAATCATTCCTCTATATTTAGTGTTATCTACCGATTCACCTTCCTCATCCTTGGTAAGTTTAGTGTCCAAAGACATGGGTGTCTTAGTTGGTTTTGAGTCTTCAAGACCAAATTTCTTAAGCATATCTTTTATGTATTTAGATTGGTTAAAGAATATGCCATCTTCTAGTTTTTTAATTTGAAGTCCTAGAAAGAAGTTTAACTCACCCATCATACTCATCTCAAACTCATCGTGCATGATTTTAGAGAAATCATCACATAGCTTTTGACAAGTTGATCCAATATGATGTAATCAACGTATATTTGAACAATGATAATGTGTGATTCCCTTTTCTTGGTAAAAAGAGTATTATCTACTAGTCCCATGGTATATTTGTTTTCAACAAGAAAAGTCTTAAGTCTATCGTACCAAGCTTTCTGTGCTTGCTTAAGACCGTATAATGCCTTATTGAGTTTGAAGACATGATGTGGTTTCTCAAAGTCGGTAAAACCGGGAGGTTGAGCAACATATACTTGTTCGTTAATAAACCCATTAAGAAATGCAATTTTAACATCCATTTGAAATAATTTAAAGTCATACTCGCATGCATATGCAACTAAGATTCTAATAGACTCGAGCCTAGCTACCGGTGCATAATTTGCATCATAATCAATCCCCTCTTGTTGATTATAACCTTGTGCGATAAGCCTAGCTTTGTTTCTAGACACTATACCATTTTCATCCATTTTATTTCTAAAAACCCATTTCATTCCAATTATAGTTTGATCTTTAGGTTTTGGAACTAATTTCCAAACATCATTTCTAACGATTTGGTTTAACTCTTCTTGCATAGCAATTACCCAAGATTCATCTTTTATTGCTTCATTTATGTTTTTCGGTTCAATGGTAGATACAAAGCAAAAATGATTACTTTGATTTTGGGCTTGTGATCTTAAGGTTCTTTGATTTAGTTGTCTATGACCTTTCTAAAGGATGACTTTTGGATTCTTTGATGTTTATAATTTCATTATTTAATGGTTCATCTTCCTTGTCATTTTCAATTATTTCTTGACTTTCTACAAGTTGACTTTCAACTAAGTCATCATCTACCAAAGGTGATGTCTTAGAGGGAGGTGGACTTTCGCCAAATGTTATGTTCAACGATTCTCTACTCTCATTGTTTCTTTGTTTAAGATAATGTAAGCTATACTAGTTTGTGAGTAACCAAGAAATACACCTTCATAAGACTTTGGGTCAAACTTGGTGAGATAGTCTTTAGTATTAAGAATGAAACATTTACATCCAAACACTCTAAAATATCCTAGAGTTGGCTTTTTACCTTTATATAGCTCATATGGTGTTTTGTTTAAGAAATGACGTTTTAAGACTCTATTCAAATTATATGTAGAAGTGTCAACGTCGTTACACCAAAACTTTTGAGGAATGTTTTGTTCATTAAGCATTGTTCTACTCATTTCTTGAATGGTTCTATTTTACGTTCTACAACTCCATTTGATTGAGGTGTTCGAGGAGCCGAAAAGTTATGTGTTATACCATTTGTATCACAAACGTTCGGATTGACACAATTTTAACACCTAGTTGATTTTGAATTTTCCTGCTAAGAATTTCAAATTTATCAAAAGCGTCATTTTTAGTTTTCTAAAATAATGTCCAAGTAAACCTTGAGTAATCATCTACTATGCCTAAAGTGTATAAGTTGCCTCCATAGCTTCTTATAGGGGATGTACCAAACAAGTCCATATGCAAAAGTTCTAGACACTTAGATGTGGACACCATGTTTTTAGCCTTATGACTACTATGAGTTTGTTTACCAATTTTGCAAGCGTCGTAAAAATATTGGTAATATTTAAGTTTTGGTAAATTCCTAACTAGCTCTTTTGAAGATAGGTTTTGAATAAGTCTCATATTAGCGTGACTAAGCCGTCTATGCCAAAGAGATGAGCTATCATCTAACGTTGTTAGACAAAGTTTGTCATTAAATGTTTTATCTATTTTCATGACGTATATGTTATTTTTCCTAACTCCTTTAGCTATGGTGATACCATCTTTAGTATTTTACTACCATTTTCTTCAAATAGTACTTTATACTTTTATCACATAGTTGGCTAATACTAAGTAGATTAAATCCTAACCTAATCACATGAGCAACATTTTCAATAGTTAGGGAGTTATGAGCGATCGTAACTTTGCCAATGATTTTGCTTTTGAGATTGCTACCAAAAGTGACATTACCTCCGCCATACTCTTGGTATGTTAAGAAGAGGCTATTGTTGCCCGTCATGTGTCGTGAGCATCCACTATCTTTTATCCACTCATCGGGTTCCAATCCAACTTTAAGCATACCTACACAAATAACTCAAGCATTTGGTCCCCAATATCTCATGGGTTAAACATACCATTTATTTGATTCATGTATGGAAATGATGGGTAAGGGTTCCATGGCATGTAATCGGAAGTTTGATATGGTCTAGGAAAGTTTTGATTCCAACCGTTATGTTGATAGTTGGGTTGTATGTTGTGGTTGCTCTTAGGAAATGGGCGTTTGGCAATAGGTGTTTTATGTCGTTGTTGAGTAGTTTTAGATCTAAATTCATTTCTATCAAGTCCTACTCCTGATGTAACAACATATTTTAGTTTAACATTATCCTTGGTTTTCTTTGTTACTATGACAAATTCAGTAAGGTCCGTATTAAAACATTGTTCACTGTAGCCCCACGCACTTTTTACAAAGGACGAAACCCTATTTTTGGGTCCGTCTCGTCCGTGGCTGCATCGCAAAGTGTTTGACAGTTTGTTTGCTTTTTCTACCGTTTGGTTTGACTCTTTAGAATTAATATTTCATTAAATCCTAGTCCATTCATGTTTCCTGGTGTTTTTGAATTCTAACTATTTCATCGGCACAAGCAATGTTTTTGTTAAACCTTTTAAATTTAGAATTATGTTCGATTAGAACATCTTGTGTAAGCTTTAGTTTTTCTATTTCAAGATTAAGCTCTTGACATGATTTTCAATCATCGTCATTTTTTCCCTTTTCTATTGTTTTGCCTTTTTTTTAACGATAGACTTCATTTTCTAAAAATTCCTTTTAGTCTTAAAACTTATTTTTAGTTATGATTTTTAGACTAAGCTTACACAATTAATTATATTGTTTTTGCAAAGTATCATCATCAATAGAGGAATAATATGAGTCCTAATGTACCTCGTTTGATTCTTGTACCATTAGAGCGATCTCATCCTTGCTTGATTCTTCATCATCCTCACTATCACCCCAAGCACCACTTACAAAAGCTCGTTGAGTTTTGATTTTAGGTGGCTTGGGACAATCTCCTATTAGATGACTTGCATGATCTGATCTAAAACACTTTCTTTCACCTTTACCCTTTTGTCATCCCGATCTTTCGAAATGGCTTTTTTTCTTCTCGAGGTTGTCTTACAAACTTTCCTCTTCTTCTAAAGAACTTTTGAAATCTCTAACGGCCATGGCATACTCCTCATCTTCACTCCGACCAAGATTCGTCATCATCGCTTGATTCCGTTCTTGCTTTTAGAGCAACGGATTTGATTTTCTCTTTTTCCTTTGATGATTTCCGATCTTTTTCCATCACCATTTCGTACTTTGAGGTTTCTGATTAACTCGTCTAGTGTCACATTTGAGAGATCTTTGATTTCTCAATAGTCACACTTTAGCTCTCCACTTCGGATGGAGTGGTCTAAGAAATTTCCTGACAAAGTTCTTACTACTTAAAAGATTCATCAAGTACTTTAAGAGATGTAATAATAGTATTAAAGCGAGCAAAGCCACAATCAATGGTTTCATCTTCAGGGATAACAAATTGTTCATATCGTTTAACAAGAAGATCAATTTTGTTATCGTTGACTTGTGAATTTCCTTGATGTGTAATAATCAAAGATTCCCAAATGTCTTTAGCGGTTTCACACATAAAAATTCTTTAATATTCTTTTCTAGGCAAAGCATTATAAAGCATCATTTTAGCTTCATTATTTTTAGCTATTAATTTTTTTTGATCATCAACAGAAATATCTTTTGTTGTAGAGCTAAAGTCTCCTTTAACTATAACAAACCAAAGATCTATATCTTTTGATTTTACATATGTTTCAAAACGGTTTTTCCAATAGATAAATCCATTGGTTTCAAAGAGTGGTGGTCTTAGCATAGACTGCCCTTCTTTAAAGTTTTCGGAATACATGGATCGTTTCAAGTTTATAAAATACAATATATTTTAGAAATTCTTGAGCGACGAGGCTCTGGTACCAATTGTGGAAAACTACATGGGGGTTGAATAGTTACTGATTAAAAAGCTTTGTTTTGAAACTTATTGAAAGATCAATTGATATTGATCTTAGATATGTTAGTGAATGATAATCAATAAGCAAACAATATATAAAGAGTAGATAAGGAAAGAAACAATCAAACCACGACAAGTTGTTTATAGTGGTTCGGTCTATGATAACGCTACACGCGTCGTTCGGGGTCACAGGAACTTCCTTTTCGTCGAGCAAGTTTTTCAACACCCTAGGCAGTGAACCTAATCATTGTAGTGTAGTATTAGGGTAAGCCACGGGAATTGATATCGTTCTCTAGGGGAATAGGAATTCTAGTGAGGAGTTACTACTAAGGTGGGTTGAGGAAGATTATTTTTTGTGCTTTTTATATTTTTTAGGAAATGGAAAGGTACGAATCTCAGGGTTTTGATTTGGGGGTTGGTATTTCTACCGATTACTCTACTTATCTAATTTAACTAGTGGGTAGTCTATGTCTAATTAATGTGTGCTCGTATGATAGTTTAAGAATGTGTCTACTTAGGTTGTATTACTCCTTAATTATCTCCTATTGATGGTTGAATTGTCACGTCCTTATTCCTAATCGCTTTGTGTGTCTAAGGTCGTAAGGTATGCTTATCCCAACTCTTTGAAACTACCAAAGGGTCTCGTCTACAAAATCTCTAGGATTTATAAACTCTAACTCTAAGGTACTTTTTGGATGGTTTAGCCTACAACTACTCTAGGTGTTATAGCCTAAGGTTCACAAAGATTAATCAAGCATTAACTACACAACGAATGACGATCATTAACAATTAAGATAAGAGATAACCAATCAATATTCAATAACTAAGTTTCATATTCCCTAAGCAAACACACAAGTAAATTAGCCGGACATGGAGAACATGGAAGCATACACACAAATAATTGAAGACATAATTGAATTAATGAAGTAAAACACTTATCTTGATGTAAGATAGGGTTTGGAACCCTAAAATACTATACAAGACAGCCTTGGTTCGGTTTAGGTTTTTACTCCAAAAGACTACACACAAATAATGAAAAATTCAGATTCTATATATAAGATTACATTCGTGACGGCGTCACCTTATGATTTGTGACGCCGCCGATCGCCGTCATTAGGGTTTCGTCTTGGCCACGTTAGTCTTGCGACGACGTCACCTTGTTCTTGTGACGCCGTCCTTTCACTTTCCGACCACTGGATCAAATCTAGGCCGTCTGAGGCGACGCCTACTCTTTAAAGCCCGACACCGCTACACTTGTAATAATAAGCAATTTGGCTGAGCCGTTATAAAGTGATGCGACGGCGTCGCAGTTAACACTGACGCCGCCCCTTGTATTTAGCAGCTTGAGTGTCTCATTCTTGACTTTGGCCATTTTCTTCATATATTCGCCTTTTCGTCCAATAAGTCATTCCAGCAATTTTCCTTCAAGAGACCTAAAAAGTAGGAACGATATTAAGTAATAACGGATACAAAAGTGATCAAATAAGGGCTTAACGACCTCTCAAAAAGGTACATTTTAAAACCCTATCAAATATCCCTACACTTGGTATTTGCTTGTCCTCAAGCAAATGTGCTTTTAGCCAATTAATTTATAAGTTAGGGGTCATGAAGCATTGGTTTAAAACAATCCACAACACATATAAGCCCCAGAAAAGTCATAACAAGAACGAAATTACATACTAGCACCTCACATGGGTGTTTGGTACTACATCTCTCGGGTGTATATGATATATAACAAGTTGGAAATGGAAGATAAACACTCATTAACCGGTCCTAGTGCATAGATTACCATAAGCTTGAGACTAGATCAAACCTCCATCGCTTTGGCGTAAGCACCTAGGAAAGACTATCAAAGAGGTCTTTTAAAGGGTTGTAATGTTAGGCTTACGTTAGGGAAACAAAGGGTTTGGTGGATAGGCTATTTAGTGGTGGCAAGTCAAAAATCTTTATGTTACAAGCATACGAAGAATGGCGTTGCTAAGCCAAGACTCGAAACTCTAAACTCTAGATAACTGAAACACACAAACATAAATTTAAAGGATAGATGTAGGATGGTAGCCCGTATGGTTTTTTTTTTTTCGATTTTTTTTTCTTCATACACTTTTACTCTACCATCCTCTACGGTAACATCAAAATGATGGAGATTTATAGGCACATCCCTACACTTGAGTTTTTTTTTAATCTAACACTAATTTGACCCGAATTGAAAAGATACAAACACTTGGAGTACATTATTACGCAAATAAAGGGAATTTGAATTTAACGTTCCCTTCCCGTCATTTCATAAACTTTAACTTTTCCCATGAGTCCCAATCGTCCCAAAGTTGTGTACAAAGGATATGACTCGACTTAGCAAATCATGCAAGCAACTAGATAATTGAACTAAGGGTTTTTAGGGTGATAACAATAATGCACTAAAAGTGAGTGCATACAAGGTAGGCTAAGGCGATTTGGGTGTACATTTGGGGGTGGGGTGTAAACAATGCTCTTCATTGATATTCCGAAAACGAAAAATCACGAGAACCGCGAAAAGGATAGGCTCAGAGGGGATAACTAGGGGTATCGTGTACTAAAAGTGAGTACAACGCAAGGGTGTGGGGGAATTACTCAACCGAGGTGGAAGAAGTAATTATATTACGGGTATCAAACAAGGGTTATCCTAATGCCTCTTATCATTTAGAATGCATCACAAAACAAGTTCTATAATCTAATATACTACCAATTCACACACTAAGCATTAAAGATGAATGCTTTAATTCCTACTAATCTAAGGGTGATCCTCACATTTTGAGTGGAATTTAAGTGGTAAAGGGTTTTTGTGCTAGTCATATAACTTCCTATCTGTGAGACGCTTTTGTTAAGAATAATGGCCCAGTCCTATATGTTATGAAAAATTAAAAATTTGGTGCCAAAATTACCCTAACCGACATTTTCTCATGGTTTATTACACAAATACAATTGGACAAAGCAAATATTCAAGGATAAGCATAGTTTCAAAGTTCCCGTTTTATTTTCCCTCCCTACACTTAAACTGAACATTGTCCCCAATGTTCCCCGAAAAGTATCAAAGTTATGATAATTGAAGGTAATAAAAACTAAAAGAAACTAGTACTCCCCTGATTAGCTCGGTAGGATCCGTGTAAAGTGGTGGTTAAATCCTTTCCAAGAAGAATGTATGCGTGAAAAGCTCCTCCTTATCTTATGTATCTTCTTCTTGATAAACTAAACCTGCACACTTGAAGAAAACAAACGAAACATTCGCGTAAAATCGGCGGTAATAATATATATAAGACTCTACTAAACTAGGATATAATGCTTGTGGAATGGATGTTTACAGAATTTCGAAAATTAAGACTGGAAAATTTCAAAATTTTTAAGTAGCCTTAAAACGAGAAAAGTAATATGTTGTTTTACTCCTTCCTGACGCCAAAGTTGTTGATCCTAACGCCGCCGTTATCCTCGACAAAAATGGTCTGCGATTTTCAAAAAATTCGGAAAATTTACATCTTTAAAATCTAGAAAAAATTTCTGCAAAACATCCATTATGAATCGATACAAGCATTTGACTCGAACAAACACACATTTATATCTTTTAATTAATTGCAATTTCTGGTTTACGCTTTTGAAAACGTGTGTAATCCTCCCTACACTTATCTTTTATGTAAAATACCTTTATATGTGATTAAGACGAGGTTAAAAACAAAATAAAGCATTTTACAAATTTAAACATGAGAATAAACAATCAATAAAAGATATATGATACAAACAAGCAAACAATTAAGCATGGGTTGCCTCCCACGAAGCGCTTTTCTTTATTTAAGAGTCTTGTAGCTAGACTC
This sequence comes from Chrysanthemum makinoi, assembly GCA_910596185.1. Lineage (NCBI taxonomy): Eukaryota > Viridiplantae > Streptophyta > Magnoliopsida > Asterales > Asteraceae > Chrysanthemum > Chrysanthemum makinoi. The sequence goes on from OU343216.1 coordinate 58,713,632, forward strand.
CTAGTCGTGCCCATACGTGACTTCTTTCATACACACCTTCTTCCTTATGACGATCTCCATTGGGGGGTTCCATGTTGTAAAAGTGCCCTATAATGCACCTTTCTAAGAGGTTGTCCTCTCCCCAATTGGTCCTATATTCCGGTCCTAAGTTCAAGCAATCCTTATAGAAACCTAGAATCTTGGCCATAACATAATCTACTCCTTTCTCTTTATCTTCCTCATTCCTATAGTAGACCGATAGTTTAAGTTCCTTTTCATCATTGGAGAGTGATGAAAACTTCTCATCTTAAACGCATTTGGTAAGCTACATTATCGGTCTCATCCTTGAATCGCACTGTTCCTAATGAGGGATCATAAGTCATCCCTGTGTTTTCTATGAAAGGTTTTCCTAGAATAACGTGGGACAAGCTAGGATCTATGGCCATACTAATATCATTTACCACTATGAAACCGTAGGGAAACATGAAACTACCTACATGGACGGAAATCCTTAACTCTACCAAGAAAATTGCAACTATCCTTAGGATTATCGGGGTCTTGCCTAGTTGGGATAGGGTTCTTCATTACCCAATTGTAGTAGGTGCTAGTCATTATATTGATTGGGGACTTGCGATCAATGTTGGCCTTTGCCACGAAAAGGTGTCCTATGCAACATAGTATGTTAAGATTCCAAGGGTTCCCAAACTTGATCCTAGGGCTTTTCGTAACGTACATGTCACGCACTAAGTGAGAGTGGCGAGATAGTTCTTCTTCCGTAGGAAACTTGTTGAAATAGTCATTGTCTACTTCATTTACTTCCTCGGTTGTTTCATTCGTCGGTGTTTCCTTAACTTCAAGTATCATCTCATGGTTTGCTTCGTCATTTGTTCTATTAGGTTTCACTAAGGTGATGGTATTGACGAATTGAACGTGCTTAGCTAATTACTTGGGTCCTTAATCTTTACACCGGAAGGTTCGGGAGTTGAGATAGAATTAACCTTCCTATCACTATTAGTCATGGCTTTCAAGAGGTTATCTATCTTCCTTTCCATATCGACTTGTTGTTGGTTAAACGATCCGAGAGCTTAGCAATTTGAGCTTCTTGAGATGCGACTATGTTTTGTAATATCCTTTCTATGTTTTGTTGGGTAAGGCCATGAGACGGGGGTCAAGAGAAATCATTGGTTGTGAATTCTTTGGTTTGTCCCCAATAAATGGGCTTGCCCTTCCATGCTTCTCGCATCATTAAAAGTCCTAGGTCCGGTGTTGTAGGAATCTTCCTCCCGCTCTATTGGTACGCTGAGGATGCATAGTCAACAGAGGCTTGTTCGGGGAATCTTGTGCAAGCATGAGTGATGAGGTCACTAAATTGCTCACATGAGGAAGAAACTTTTTTACTTGTGTGAAGACTTAGGATTTTTGTAGGAGCTCATTAGGAATTTTACTTGATCTTCAAGCTCGAGCATCCTACGGCCGGAAGATTGTGAGTCAATTGGAGGCAAGGAGATTGCCTTAACGGTTTTGGGCAACTCACGGGGGTCCAATTCGTTTAGAGAGCAAGGTCCACTATTATACCCCATGATTCTTCCGCGGTGAGATCACTAAGTTTTCCACCGCCGCTTGTTCAATGGATCGCTTAAAGGGGAAGTTGACATGATCATAGAAGAGTTGGACTTGAAGCTAAAGATCAATGCCGCGGATGAGGGACTTTATGAAGTAAGTCCTTGAATCGGGTCCATGCTTCGTAGAGAGATTCACCTTGACGTTGTTGGAAAATCAAGATGTCATTCCTAAGCTTAGTGGTTCTCCTGGTGGGAAAATTGAGCAAGGAAGCGAGAGATCATCCCAACTTGAGATGGAGCCGGGAAGTCGCCAAGCCAATTACTAGCTTGGTCCCGTAGAGAGAATTGGAAGAGACGCAGAGCGTGGTCTCCTGAGTAGTAGCATCAAGGTCGATGGAATAACAATTTTAAGGAAACTTAAGATGTCGATGATCTTCAAACGAAGTCCATGGAATGCACATTCGTTTTAAACCAACCGGATGGTGTCGGATCGCAGGGCCGTAGTTTGGGCTTGTTAGCCGAAGCTCAATGGTGTACCTATAGCCTAGGTGGCTTGGTCTCGAGTATTCACCAAGAGTACGGGCTCTTGGCGGGTCATTTGGTGGTAGGTTGATGAATGGTGGTGGGTTATCACCTTCCATGATGAAAAGTGATGGGTTACGAACAAAGGTCACGAAGAAGGGGGATAGACTACAAGGAAGCTAAAATGAGAAAAGCTTACTTGATAGAATCAAGCAAGGAAACCTAAGTGAAGTGGACTCTAACTAGCTATTCTATTCCCTAAGCGGTGCCAAAAACTTGATAACGCTACACGCGTCGCTTAGGTCAAAGAGCCTTTCGCAGCAAGTTTTTCAACACCCT
>OU343216.1:58716133-58752991 GCA_910596185.1 Chrysanthemum makinoi
CCGTTCACTACAACCAAACAAGCAATTTTGTACCTGAGAGATGCCCATCAAGGCAATTTGATCATGCCTATCTTCAAGTACAAAGCTTGCTAGCAACCCAATATTATCACCACCAGGACCATCATCATTCTCAGACTCATGTGATTTCCAGTCGACATTGGCATCCAAAGTGACCATAGCAGTTGAGGATCTAGGCTTCAAGTTCCAAAGATCCCTTTGATTCTGCTGATAGGAAGAGTATCGCACTTCATCTCCAGCCTTCCTATCCTTGCACTCTCTGGAGAAGTGACCCATCTGATGACATGTAAAGCACTTGACCTTCTTCTTGTCAAACCTTGCTGGATCTCTTCCCTGGAAACCAAACTTCCTCCCAGCCTTACGCTCAAATTTCTTGATGTCCATAGAAAGCATAGCCACTTGCCACTTCAACTTCATCTCTTCCATCTCCAGAGGATCTACCTGATCAAAGTCCTCATATGTAAGTTCCTGATGAGGATCATAATCAGCAAAGAAGGATCCAAGCACATCTTCCATTATACCACTAGTTGTAGATTGAGAACTGGATGGAGTGGTATTATAAGATGATGAGTAAGTTGGACTTGGAACATGAGTCATCTTTGGATTAGAGGCTCCAACAAATGTTGTATGACTAGCAGAAGTTGATGAACGGAAGGGACTTCGTACATCAGGCTCAAGAGATTTAAGCTTGTTGTACAACTCATCAAATGTAATCATATCAAGCCCACCTTTAGTTTTAAAGGCAATGCTTACTTGTAGCCGTGGATTGAGGTAAAGATCGTAAAAACTTGGAATTGCAATCATCATTATCTGGCTTTGCCTTAAGCTGATTCAACTGACTTAATATCTTGTGAAACCTGTCATAGCCTTTGTGAATTCCTTCCTCTTCAGAGATATGAAAGTCTTCAAACTGTTGTCGCAAAGATCGATTTTCTCATTCTCCTAGACTCCTCATTCCCTCCAAACTTGGCCTTTATGGCCAACCAAATATCCTTAGCATCATTCATAAAGTGAAAATCACTCAAGTGATCTTCAAGAATAGCTTGAAGAAGAATTGTCTTTACTTTGGTTTCTCTCTGAACTGCCAGTAATTCTTCACCAGATTTGGGAGGAACATGAATAAGTTTTCCATCAGGATCTGTGGTAGTTCTCTTTAAGCTGTTTCCTTTCTTGAAAACTTCCCACATGTTCCAATCAATGTTGGAAATCCAGTTTTGCATCTTCATTGCCCATAAATCGTATTCCTCCTTCTTTAGATAAGGAAACTTGGCGTTGCTGTTCGAGAGACTTAGTTGTTGCAGATTGGTGGTGTTCTGGTTGTTGGTGACTTCAAGATCATCTTGTGATCCAGGCATGGTGAACAATTTGTTGGTTGTATGAGTGTTTATGAAAGACGGTTCTTAGTATCGTAGAGACTCTCTCGAGGCTCTGATACCACTTGTTGAAACGTTAGACCTTGATAGATCTTGAGCACTCGCAGATCGTTAGTATTACTTATGTAATCACAAGCAAACTAATAGACAATCTCTACGACTTATATTCTTTAGCAGAAAATCAAATATAAGTACAAACACAATTAACTAAGAACTCGTTGATCCTCTATGGATCTTTATATTACTAAAACTCTGTTTTTCAATTCGTTACAATCTCATTCTATTGTGTTTCTTTTATAAGCAAGGAACCCTAACTTGTTTCCTAAGAAACGTATAATCATAAAACTAAATAAGATATACAATATCACTTCCTAATAAATCTCATGCATATCCTAACTAACTATAGAAAACACGGAATAACTATTTCCGCAGAAACAAACTTCGTACTATATAGCTTCAGCAGAATTATGTCTTCGGCAGAATCCATACACTTCAGTAGAATCCTTTCAGCAGAAAATTGTTAGCCTTAATAGTTTTATTAGAAGTGATGGTCATTCACACTTAGGAACTTTGTAACGTGTGTTAGATATCGTGATAGAATAGTCAACGGGCTCGTGGATTGGACTAAGCTAAATGGGTATTAGTTTAGTTAAGCTAGCCTTATATCAATCCATGTCCAATCCAATCCAAACGAGCCCATGCCAAGCCCATTAGGGCATCTAGTTACTTGTACTATAAATACCCCTCAAAGTCTCATTTGAGGGGTGTGCTTGAAAGTGTGTGTGTGTGTTTTTCCTTTGGAATATACAACTTATTGTGTTTATCTTTTCTCTCCACCTACACGGTTTGTATAAACATCAAGTCACCAACATCTTAATCTTTCCTTCTTTATTTACGTATTGTTTGTGTTTGGGTTTCACGAGTTCTACGCATAACTGTGGTTAACGTGGGTATTTCGTGATAAGGTTGATATCGTAGTGGTCCTACAATTGGTATCAATCGCCTAACAATGGTTTAGGAGTGTTTTGGTTGAAGTTTTTTTGTTGTAGTGTATGCGTAGTTTCGTTCTCAATAGTGTCACGCATAAAGCTTTACTTTTTGCACTAAAATCTTCAAGATTCTTATGGTTTAAGGTTTTTATAGTGTTAAAGAGTCTTGTTTTGGGAAAAAGTTTGAAGCTTTACGCGTTTTACATCAGTTTTAAACTCTCATCTTTTGCGTTGTTCATTTCTACGCGTAAGAGATCTAAACACTTTGGGTGAAAAAGGTCAACATTTTTGTGTTATTCGAGTGTTTTTAAGGCTGTTTGTGCAAAAGAAATCGGTTGAAACATTGGAAATTTTTTACACGTAAGTCAAAACCCTAGTTTACGCGTAAGAAAGTCAAAACCCTTTTTCTACGCGTAAGTATCTACGCATAACTTTTTGGTAACGAATCTTCGTGCAACAAAGGTGACTCAGTGCTTCCCTCACTTGGATAAGTGTGTGGAACACTTCGACATTTGGATATCTTTTACGCGTGTGTAAAGGATTTTTGGTTTTAAACCAACTCTTACGCATAAGCAGAAAGCTTACGAGTAAGCACTCTACGCATAAGTTAACTCTTACGCGTAAGGTACTTTACTTCTACGCTTAACGTTTACGCATAAGACTTACGTTTAACCTTAAGTTTACGCGTAACTTGGATTTCTACGCATAAGGATTTCTACGCTTAAGCTCATTACGCATAAGGACTCCTACGATAAGATCCTACGATAAGCATCCTACGATAAGCACTCATCTCTACGCATAAGAACAATTTTACGAGTAAGATTGTGACCAAAACTTCAAACGGCTATAACTTTTGAACCGTAAACGCTTTCAGCGTTCTACCCATCAAAACGATCAAGAACGAGAAGATTGTCACGCCAATTAACTATAGTTCATTCGGTCAACCTTCAAGTCCTAAAATTTTCAACGCCGTAATAGAAGATTTTTATTGAGGTTTTAAGTTTTTTAGAGTTACATACTTTCACTACAACAACCGAGCTTAATCTTCATCAACCACAACTCCTTTATCGTTGAATCGATCCTACATCAACTTTATCATAACATACCTTCATCAATGGCAACTCAACAAGATATTCATGCAGCCGGTGCCGAAAACCGACCTCCTATGTTGGAAAAAGGTGGTTATCTTCAATGGACAAGTCGTATGCTTCGCTACATCAAGACCAAACCTAATGGAAAATTGATGATTCAATCCATTAAGAATGGACCCTTCATACCTCGACAAGTCCAAGACCCTGGAAATGTTGATGCAACACCTCCCACCCCACCATTTTTTCGTCTTCAAAAAATCGAATACTCAAGAGGATCGAAACAAGTCGAAGCAGATGACATGGCAATTCACATTGTCCAATTGGGTTTACCAAGAGACATCTTTGCGTAGACAGTTGTGAAACTGCTTTCGATATGTGGGAACGTGTTAGACGGCTTTGTCATGGAACGAAAATTGGTCAACAAGACATGGAGAACAAGTTGCTAACCTGGGAAAGTTTACATCCACCGGAGAATCCATTGAATCCTACTATGGAAGGTTTTGCACTTTAATGAATGAGCTGATTAGAAACAAGTTGACACCCGTAACTATCGTGAGCAAAACATCAAGTTCTTGAACAATCTACCATAAGAATGGGGACGATATGTCACTATTGTCAACCAAACAAAGGACTTACATCAAGTGAACTTTGATCAACTCAACGATTTTCTGAAACAAAACCAAAATGAAGTGAATGAAGTCAGGCAAGAAAGATTAGCAAAGAATCATGATCCATTGGCACTCATTGCAAAGACTCAAACCTCAGTGAATACACAACAACAAGCTTCATCATCTTCCACAAACAACAACTTGCAGCAATGCATCCCTCAACAACAACAATTCTATCCACCAACAACAACATTACCAGAACAAGGAATCACCGATCTTGAAATGGAACCGAAGAAGACCCTATGTCACAAGCTTTTGTATTCTTGGGTAAGTAGCATTCAAAGTCGCTATTCCACACCAACTAACAACAACCAAAGGATTTCATCAAACACTCTTAATAGGCAAATTGCACGTACCGGGTGTGAACATGGGCAATCAAGGTCAAATGGTTGGAGTTATTGGGAATCAGCAAGGATATGCTACTGGATATCGCATGGGTAATCAGCGGTTCCAAATCGTGGTAATCGATGGGTCAGAATGTTGGGAATAGAGCAATGGGTAATCGAATGGGAATGTTGCAGCTCCAAAGAGTTGGGAATTATGGAAATGTGAATCGTGGTAATCAGTTAAGTGTTATAACCTGTCAAGGATTGGGTCACATGGCAAGGAATTGTCCAACTAACCGAACAAGAAGGATCTTGCGATCTTTAGAAAGCTATTATGTTGGTACAAAAGGAACAATCTGACTTCAATTGAGTCGAGGAAACATGACTTTATGGCTATTATGGATGATTTGGAAGACCTCGAGGAACTCAATGCAAACCGCATCTTCATGGCAAATCTTCAGGAGACTAAGTACGACACGATTCGACGCACCTCCTGCCTATGACGCCAACGCAGATCGAGGTACCAATCATTGATCCATGCTATAACAATGTCATATTTGATGTGTTTACTCATGACGAACAGTTTTCTGTGACATCAGCACCTACTTATGATACATACCGACAATCCGAAGTTGTAGCAATACTAACTCGAGCCTCGGATGTGGATCCTAGTGGAGGCTGTGTGGCACAAAATACTAAGACTGATGAGGAAACTCGTGCTTATTTTGAATCATTAATCAACAACTGTGGCATTGAAATTGAAAAAGTTAAAAAGGTCAATCGCGATGTTAAGGCCGCGAATGCTAAATTGACCGCCGAGCTTGAGAGTTACAAGGAGAACGCAAAAGCCTTTGAATTTCATAAAACAAAAGAATCGAATTAGAAATTGGTTATCGAAATTTGGTTTCTAAAGAACAACTTTTGCAAATCAAGTATAACACACTTGATGTGAATTTGAACTTTAAAATTAAATCTTTAAACAAGGAAATTTCTGATTTAAATAACCAACTTTCCAAACAAAAAGAAATGTTTTCTAATCTTGAAAAAGAGAAGAAGCAGTTGATTACAGATTTTTCAAAACGAGAAGATTCTCTTCTTGATGAAATTCTTGATAAGAATGAAAAGATAAAAACTTTGGAAAATTTGCTTCTTACAACGGGTCAGTCAGCTAAATCAAACAAGATGCTTTCTAATCAAGTAAATCCATGTTTTCATACTTCACATAGAATGGCACTTGGTAACTCACCCTTCTTCGTTCTCAAGAAAGCTCGGAAAAGAACGGAATGTGTTGAACAATGGAAAACCTTTGCATGAACCCATAATTGTTCGTGATTCTCTTGAAACGTTAGAACTATCTAAGGAGAGCAGAAAAAGAATGAAACAAAACAGGTCCGAAATCAAACCTATTGATTATAAAAAATGGAACAAATTAATGGAATCACTTTTGTCAATCAAAAGAAAAGTCAAAGTTCTCCATCACACAAAATGTTTCAAACAAAGAGTCAACACCTGTTTCAAAATCTGTTTCAAAACCAGTCGTTGTCTCAAACTCTCTTTCGAACATTGAACAAATGTCTTCAAACAATCCTTTTAACTCAAGTGATGCGAGGAGTATTTTAGACAATGTGAAAACGAGAATTGCGGATCTTCAAGAAGACTAAAACTAAAACCACTATTACACCTAATAACCGGTTCTCTAGTTTTATATGAACGAGAAAGTTTTTGAAACTCAAATTGCCCCTCATGAATAACATCAACTGCAAGGGTAATTCATTTTGAACAAGCATTTTTGAAAGAAACAACTGACTTTGTCAAGGACCATAAATCCCTAGTAAAGCAAGTTAATGAAAGTGTTGAACACATCAAAGTTTTGGAAAATTTGAATGATTCTCTCTTCGAAGATGTTATGACTACTAATATTATGTCCATTATTTTGCAAACATATTATGTTGAAGATCATGAAAGACTCCAGTCTGAGACCTCCGAAATTGTTTCAAAATATGAAAAGCTCTTGAAAAACTTGAAAAAGAAAATGTCTCATATTTTAAACAACTTGATCGAAAAACCGAGGAATGCAAATATGACAAATTGTCGTATGAGCGTGCCTACAATGACATGAAAGCGAAAAATGATCTTTTGAGGGCTCACCTGGAAAGTCAAAAAGGAAAGGCAGTGGATACTGTGATTACAAAACCATTGACTGAGGAGAAAGCAAATGTTCCCAAACCGGTTTCCAAACCAAAAATGTCTGTTTCTATGCCTCCTCCAAAATTCAATGAGAAACATGTTTCATCAAAACCACCACTCCACCGCCCTACCTAAACAACATTGTTGATAAAGGAAAAGCGGTTATCGAGAAACCAAAAGTTTTAGCACCTGGCCTTTTAAGATGAGTACCACTAATGCGTCTGCCTCCACATCAAAACCATATGGAACAAACGACATAAGTTTAGAAAAGCACTCTAAAGAGACTAGGAAAGCTGAAACCACTTCTCTAGATAAAAATGTGAATCCTAATGAGTGTGCCTTAACTTCTACAGGACTAGGAAGCACCTCTAGGAGCAGCACACTAAAGCCTAAGAGCAATACAAGGAACAATAGAGTCTCGCTTGCCTCTAAGAGTAGTAGCTTGAATAATGAGAAGAAAGTAGAAGAACACCCTAGGAATTTACCGCTTTTGAATAAGAAAGACATTTCACCTGAATGTAATGAACCTATGAAATCTGCTAAGTTTAATGAATCTGTTGAATCTGTTTGTTTAACTTGCAAGAAATCTTTAACTAATGTTCATGATGATTGTGTTTCTAAGAATGAGATTGTTAAGCCTGTTAAGAAGAACGTCCCAAAAAGATCTTACGCTAAACGAGTAGGAAGACTAGTTGCAAAACTTAGGCTTTACACTACTGATAGGAACTATAGTGTATACTTTAGGGATGATATTTGGAAACCCACCGGTAGAACTTTCACACTCCAGAATGGTAAAATGAGTGATAAACCAGAATTCCCTATAGAAAACCTCTGAGTGTGATCAGGATTTTACCTCTAACCCAAAGGAACCAAAATCAAAACGGTTTCAACAATATTCTTTTTCATTCGGTGTTATCGAAATTTGTCTTTGGATCGTCGACTCGGGTTGCTCCAAGCACATGACCGGGAATCTGAAGCTGCTGATCAATTTCGTCTGGTAATTCATGGGAACCGTGACGTTTGGAAATGATCATGTAGCAGCTATCATGGGTTATGGAGATCTACCTTTTGGAAATTATTTGATCACTCGGGTTTACTATGTCGAAGGGTTGGGACACAATTTGTTTTCAGTCGGGCAATTCTTTGATGCAGATTTAGAGGTTGCTTTTAGGAAAAATGCTTGCTCCGTTAGAAACTTGGATGGCACTGATCTCTTAACCGGGAATCGTGATACAAACTTGTATGCTATCGACATCAATCAAATGGCCTCTTCATCACCAATATGTTTTATGACACGAGCATCCGAACACAGTCCGGTTGTGGCACGACGGTTATCCCATCTCAATTTCGACACCATCAACAAAATTGCCAAAGACAACATCGTCAATGGACTTCCAAAGTTCAAATACACCAAGGATCACTTATGTCCATCATGCGAACAAGGAAAAAGCAAAAGAGCATCATATAAACCCAAACCGTACCTAGTTCGGAAGCAAAGTTGCATATGTTGCACATGGACTTATGTGGCCCAATGAGAGTTGAAAGCATTAATGGGAAAAAGTATATTCTTGTTATCGTCGATGATTATTCGAGATATACATGGGTTAAGTTTCTGAGATCAAAAGACGAAGCACCAGGCATCATCATCACCTTTCTCAAACGAATTCAAGTACTTCTTCAAACTCCAGTAAGGGTTGTAAGAACAGACAACATCACTGAATTCACTAATCAGGAGTTAAGAATTTATTTTGAAGATGTTGGAATCACACATCCGACATCAGTTGTTAGAACTCCACAGCAGAATGGGGTAGTTGAAAGAAGAAATAGAACTCTTGTGGAAGCCGCTCGCACAATGCTAATCTATTCTAGTGCACCGTTATTTCTGTGGGCCGATGCTGTTGCCCTGCTTGTTTCACTCAGAACCGATCCCTTATCCATCCAAGATTCAATAAAACCCCATATGAGCTTGTGAACAAAAGAAAACCGGATATCTCTTACTTTCACGTGTTTGGCGCTTTGTGCTATCCTACGAATGACAGAGAAGATCTTGGAAAACTGAAAGCAAAAGGTGATATTGGAATCTTCATTGGATATTCAGATAACTCGAGGGCATTCAGGGTGTATAACATAAGAACTAGGAGGATCATGGAGACGATGAATGTGAAGTTTGACGAACTTTCACATATGGCTTCTGAGAGACTCGCTCTAGAACCCGCTCTAAACCAGAAGACTTCGGACACATCAGTTCAGGACTCGTACCTCAAAGAGCTCAATCAACTTCGTTTGACAATCCTAAAGAACAAGAATGGGAGAATTTCTTTGAGTTAATGTTCGATGAATACTATGGTGGAACTTCGACAAATGCATCAAACCATCATTCCGCTGCAACCGCTCAAAATCATCCTCCACCACCAACAGAAGATGCATCTACAACGGTCGAAACCAATGCACCAACTCCATCTACATCATCTACATCTACTACAGTTATTGCACCCGTTCTACCAGCAGTTGATGAGCAAAATCAAAACCATAACGATGCAACGTTAGATGAAGACTTATTTGAAAACCCGTTTGCTACGGAATCAACTGAATCATCTTCAAGCTTACGAGAACCATCTAACTCGCATACGTTTAACCAACGGTATCCTTCTACTCTGAAGTGGACAAAAGACCACCCAATTGAACAAGTTATTGGTGAACCTTCAAGGCCAATTCAGACGAGATGTCAACTTGCCACCGATTGCGACTTATGCATTTACCTTTGCTCAATTAGCAATATAGAGCCAAAGAACATTCGCGAGGCAATGGCAGATCCCGCATGGATAGAAGCAATGCAGGAGGAACTTCTCCAATACCGTCTACATGACTCTTGGGAAATGGTTCCAAGACCCATTGACGTTCGGGTCATTGATCTTAAATGGTTATGGAAGAACAAACGGGATGAAGAAATGACTGTTATTCGCAACAAAGCTCGCCTTGTGGCCAAAGGATACAGACAAGAGGAAGGGATAGACTTTGAAGAGTCATTCGCGCCTGTAGCTAGACTAGAAGCAGATTTTCTTAGCCTATGCCGCTCACAAAAACATCACGGTTTATCAGATGGACATTAAGACCGCGTTCTTGAATGGAACTATGAAAGAAGAAGTGTACATGAGTCAGCCAGAAGGCTTCATAGACATGAATCATCCGGACTACGTCTACAAACTCAAAAAGGCAATCTATGGATTGAAACAAGCTCGAGAGCGTGGTATGACGAACTGTCCTCTTTCCTTATCCAAAACAATTTCACCAAAGGCACAGTTGATCCTACCTTGTTTACACAAAAATGCAAAACGACATTTTGATTGTTCCGATTTATGTGGACGACATCATCTTTGGGTCCACTAATCCGAATCTTTCAAAACATTTTGAAAATCTCATGAAAAGCAAATTTGAAATGTCCATGATGGGGAACTAAAATTCTTTCTTGGTTTACAAATACATCAATCCCCTCGTGGAATTTTTATAAATCAAGCTAAATATACAACTGAGATTTTGAAAAATCATGGTATGGATAATTGTGATTCGGTCCGAACACCAATGGTAACTTCACCAAAAATTGGAGCCGATTTGTTTGGGAAACCTATTGATCCGAAGAAATATCGGAGCATGATTTGTTCTCTCATGTATCATTGCTAGTCGAACCCGATATTCATTTTGCTGTTTGCTTATTAGCACGGTTTCGTGCAAAGCCTACCGAATCGCACCTCAAAGAGGTTAAACGGATCTTTCGGTAACTGAAGACATCCATTCACATGGGACTTTGGTATCCGAAGGAATCCGGATTTGATCTAATCGCCTTTTCAGATGCGGACCACGCATGTGATCAAGTTACAGCAAAAAGTACATCCGGAGGAGCACAATTTTTGGGTGAAAATTTAGTAAGTTGGTCTTCAAAGAAACAAGATTACACTGCACTTTCAACCGGTGAGTATGTGTCTCTATCTGCGTGTTGTGCTCAAGTTCTATGGATGAGAACACAACTCACAGATTATGGCTTTACTTTCGATAAAATACCTATGTATTGTGACTCGAAAAGTGCCATAGCCATATCATGCAATCCTGTTCATCACTCAAAGACTAAGCATATCAGAGTCCGCTATCACTTCATAAAAGAACATGTGGAAAATGGTACTGTTGAATTATTCTTCGTGAAGACTGATTACCAACTCGCCGATCTATTAACTAAAGCCCTTCCAAAAGAAAGGTTTGACTATTTAGTTCGACGAATTGGAATGCGAAGCCTAACCCCTGAGGAGTTAGAACGTCTTCTCGAATCTTCTTGAAAATGATTTTTTCCAACAAGCTTTGTAAATATTTTTGAAAAACAAAATACAAAATTTGAAAAACCAACAAAAGCAAAATATAAAAATATAAAACTTTCAAAAATACAAAAACAATATAAAATCAAAAATCCAAAAATATTCTTCTCACGACATGTCTCACGTATAATCGATATTCTCAGACGCGTTTCTAGAAATGTCATTCAACAATGATACGGGTATGTACAGATGCTTGAGCGAGAGTTCTTTTATGTTTTTCAAAACATGTCGTTTCTCAAAATTTCTTCATAATGGCTTTCGTATACTTCGAAACCCGACCTAAAATGATGACTTTTGATTATTTTTCAAATCAAAACTCATGCTTTTATAGAAAAAAATCAAGTGTACGCTGATTGCACTACATTTAAAAATGGTGAGAAATCATCATCATCTTGAGCACCTTTTCAAGATTGTTCAAAAAGATTTTTAAAATCTTTCAAAATATTTTGTGCTCAAGATAACTCCCTCTAAAACCCTTTAATTGATTATGCTTTATTAAAGGGGGAGTATAAAACTCAAATGTTCTAAATTCATGCTTAAATCAAATCCGTTTGTCTCCCCAAAAGATTCTAAAATGTTTTTTAATCCGTTGATATAAAAAATATCACGAATATGCTATTTTTGAGAGGGAGGAGACGTGATTAAAATGTGATCAAAAAGTTTAATGATCGGTGTTTGAATCTCAAAATGAGCTCGACTCAGAAGGAACCAATGAATTGACGGGAATCAATGCTAGTAAATGTACCATCTCGAGAAACTTGTGATAGATATGCACCTTCATGGGTCTAACCTTTCAAGGAGTGTTTACAACTTCAAGTTAGTTATTAGAGCTAGTTGTGACAATGGAACTCTTTAACTAGGCAACGTAACCGTGTCTCGAATTGTCTATCATAAAGCCGATCAATTCAAAAGTGAACTCTACCCTCTATGTGCAGATTTCACAAAACTTATAAGCACATGTGAAGGGGAGTGTTTCAAAATATAAAACTCTGAGTGTTCTCAAACATGTTTTCTATCATAAACACTTTGAGAGATTTTCAAGAAAAATGGTTTTATGGCAACAATAGGACAGTAATGGAGTTATAAGGTGACTAAGGATAGGAAACTCGTCCTATGATCCGCCAGAGCCGGAGGGATCTACCCAAGGACAACATCCATAGTTAGTATTAGAAGTCCTTAGGTATGATTGAAAAAAGGAGTAATGTGAGAAAGAAGAAAGAAGGGGTTGAAGAATTAAAAGAAATGTAATGAAAGGGTGAAAAGAAATAGCCCTCCATATTCAACCTTAGGGCGTAAAACCGGGTTCAACTCATGCTCAACTTGGTTGTCACTAAGATGACACTGGTATTGAAGACAAAGACGTCATGGACCCAGTGACGCCCTGCACTAAACCTTCTAGCCACTCAATTCCTCTTAAAAGGATTTGTTTCATTCTCACCGGGAACCCTACATAATCTATCGACTTTCTCTTAGAGATCGTTGGTATTGAAGAAGGAGACCCTCTCCCTAGTCTCCGCCCAGGAAAACCAAAATGCACTATTGAGTCTAGAGCCACGAGATTCATCAAAAGATCTCATAGGAACACATGACATGACATCGCTTGTTGTTCATCATTAAGGACACAAGTGATATATTCTAGAGTCCTACGCAGATCTTAGCAATTTGCCAGAAAATTTATGAGAAGTTTCACATTTGTGATCTTCAGTGATTGAATGGAAATTCCTGCCAGGGTCAACATCAAACAACCCCTAACAGCAGGTCACTTCGGTAACTCCCCGTGGATTACGCTTAGTGTGTCTCAAACGGTCTACAGTCGTGAGGTGATGCTTCGGTGTACCTCAGCGACTCATCTGAACTGTAGATGTACTTCGGTATATCGCGTTATCTCACTTGTGGGACTCCAGTTCAGGAACGGCCCTTGTGAGAATTAGAGACGTGTTTTCACACTATGCTATTAACACCCTCGAAATTCAAACTTGTAAGTGCCGGAATCCGCTTATTACTAACCTGTTTTATGTTTTCTTCTTATGGAAGCTCCTGAGCGGATGGATCGTGCAAATTCGTCCACATGCTCATACCAACAACACATGAAAGTTCTCATCAAAATCAAAGGCTACTAAAGATGATTCTTCATCAATGTCAAAGAATCTACAAAGTTTAAAGACTCGAGAACTACATCATTGGTAACCAAAAGACAAATAGAAGTGTGATCATGGTGGAAAAGACGTGGAGATACCTAACCAACGAAGTTGACAACGGCAGACAACCACATTATCTGATCATAAAGCATGAAGGAACAAAGATTCAAGACTATTCTATATCTACACACAAAGTTCAAGCTCGAGAAGTAAAGACCTTATCAAGTGGAGCATCATTTGAATGACCACCCCTTAGGGGGAGATTGTTAGCCTTAATAGTTTTATTAGAAGTGATGGTCATTCACACTTAGGAACTTTGTAACGTGTGCTAGATATCGTGATAGAATAGTCAACGGGCTCGTGGATTGGACTAAGCTAAATGGGTATTAGTTTAGTTAAGCTAGCCTTATCTAAATCCATGTCCAATCCAATCCAAACGAGCCCATGCCAAGCCCATTAGGGCATCTAGTTACTTGTACTATAAATACCCCTCAAAGTCTCATTTGAGGGTGTGCTTGAGTGTGTGTGTGTGTTTTTCCTTTGGAATATACAACTTATTGTGTTTATCTTTTCTCTCCACATACATGGTTTGTATAAACATCAAGTCACCAACATCTTAATATTTCCTTCTCACGGTTCTGAAAATGCATAACCGTTAAGGGTGTTTCGTGATAAGGTTGATATAAGTAGTGGTCCAAAAATACAAAACATCATAATAATCATACTTCACATAATTCCCTTTA
The DNA here is from genome assembly GCA_910596185.1 of Chrysanthemum makinoi. NCBI lineage: Eukaryota > Viridiplantae > Streptophyta > Magnoliopsida > Asterales > Asteraceae > Chrysanthemum > Chrysanthemum makinoi. Next base: position 58,730,028 of record OU343216.1, read on the forward strand.
AACTAAAATACTTTAATGTTTTTTTTTTGAATGGAATAAAACGAAGTTGTAGATCAAAAGATATGTCCGTTTTTTCGAGTGAAGTAGTAATTTCTATCTTATGTAGCTTTTGAGACAATGAAATTTTCAAAAGATTTTTCAAAACCTCACATTTGGTACCATTCTAAATCGTTAAGGGAGTAAAAACCTTCCCAGAAAGCTGTAAGATATAACTTTTCACATACACATCAAACCATAACACAAAGTAGCATATAGATGGAATTCTAGAGAGAGAAAGTTAGAGGTTTAGGGAACTTAGTGAGAGAAAGTGAAAGATATTATTATGAGCTCCAACTCTCTACCTTGGGAGGTAGAGAGTATTTATAGTCTTACATAATCGCCACACAACGGCGTGGATCAAGCATACAATGGGTAAAGACCCGTCCGTCCTCCACGGTGTTACTTAACTAAATACTACTTAACTAAATATAACTACGACTACGAGCTTCTAACGATTACATATACTTGAGGTGACCGACTCTTTAATACCGGGAATTTCTAATTCCTAACAATCTCCCCTAAGGGAGGTCACCTCAAACATATACTAAAATGACATTGAATACAATCGGATATTACATTAACAATTGATCTTGCATTCTTGATGTAGTACTTTGCTCCCAAGCTCGTAGTCATTGATTCCACTCATTGCATGTTTGGTTAATCCAAGTGGAGGTCTTTTATTGATCCACGTGATAATAATGTTGAGCCAGCTTTTGAGATCATCGGCTAATAGAAAATCTCGATACATCCATTGTGGTGTTGGTATTATGTGATGTTGTGACATTCGGACCGACATGCTCACATTCTTGATCATGATATCTTCTCATCAGAGTAGCGGAAGCTTTTGTTGATTCATGATATTGGCAGCAAGCGAAGCATGGAGTGAAAATATCCGAGTCATTGATGCACTAATCATGATTTCTTTTGAGATGAATGTGTTAGGTGAGCATGCGGCTATGTATTGACCGCTTCATTCGATCACCAGCAAACGCCGGTGTACCTCGCATAAACAGTTAGCAATAAAGCGCACGAAAGTGTCTTTGATCACTTTCGTTGAATTGAGGTACACTGCCCATGGTTCCCGTTGATCAAGTACAAGTACGCCTGTGATCGGGTATAATTCAAGAATTTCCTTGACAGTGGTTTCGCAGAAATGCTCTAGCTGTTCTCAAACCGGAACGTCTCAAAGAAGACAACACGGAGTGAGTGAACCAAATAATTTAGTCCACCGATTGATGAAAAGAGATTTGAAAAACAATCGGGTATTGCTCAATAGAAATTGTTTTTGCAATATAACGAAGGTTTTAATGAAAATCAATTATCAATCATAAAACACCTTTTGATTTGAAAAATTAGTACACGGTCGACGTGCTAATGAAAAGAGTTTTAAAGCACAAAGACCGGTTTTTCAAAGGTATCCGTCAATCCATAACCTGAACCAGATTGATTCAAAAGATTGAATCGCCCCATTGTTTTCGCTCAGTTGTCACATGGTTGATCCATATAATAGATCTCACATGCCACCTACCAGGAGCTTGTTAGATGTTGGCTCCAGAAGGCTTTCCATCTTCATTGTGAGTGTGTAAACACATCACTTTCGGATGTTACGGCAATACCACAAGGATAATGCGTAGGACTCAAGATATAATCTCTTTCCACATTGTGTGAAACAGAGAGTCTTCATTGAAAGTGTCCTAATGAGATTTATTGATGATCTCGTGGCTCTAGACTCAATTTGTGCATATTTGGATCCTATATCGGAGACTAGGGAGAGGGTCTCCTCCTTCAATATCAACAATCTCTAAGAGAAAGTCGATAGATAATGTCGGTTCCTCGTGAGAATGAAACAAGTCCTTTTAAGAGGAACTTGAGTGGTTTGGAAAGTTGAAGTGCAGTGCGTCACTGGGTCCATGACGTGTCTTCAATACCGATGTTACCATCGTAGCATATGAATTGAACCCGGTTTACGCCTCTAAGGTTGAATAAATGGAGGGCTATTTGTTTTCACCCTTTTCTCATTCAATTCTTTTTAATTCTTCAACCCCTTCAGTGCTTACCGAGACTTCATAGCTAGAACCTTGTTGGGTTTATTCCAGTACTAGCTCAGTCTCAGTCCGCACTCTTCCCATATCTCATTTTTCTCCTTTTATCATCATACCTAAGAACTCTACACTAACTAGTGGATAGTCCCTCGGTAGATCCCTCCGGTTCTGGCGGATCATGGGAACACATACCTAACCTTATCGTCCTTATATCACCATACATAATGTAAAGTTGGTCGGTCTTTTTGGTATTGTTCATCCGCCATAGGAACCAATTGAAAACCATTTGAAAATCAATCCTGATACTTATGATATTTTATCAAAGCATTTTGTACCTGAATTGTTTTTGATATTTTTAGAAGAAGAACTCCCCTCAACATGTGAATCAAGTATTTGAAATAGTTTTCCACACGGAGGCAAGAGAAAGAATTAACTTCTTTGATTACCATTTTCTAAAAATATCAACATCACTTCCCTAATCGAATCAAGTAGATAAAGCATTTTGGGGAAGGATGAGGTTTTCATGATTTTGCTCCCCTCAATATGTGCCTCGAGATTTGAAAAGAGTTTTGCACATACTAGAGGGAACCTCCACATTGAGATAAGTGATCACGCGTTTCAAATCATTAGGTTTAAGATAGATGCTACCCCTCAACATGTGCATGGAAAATTTGAAATCGTTTGTCACATACGGGGAAGGCAACACATGTACATCCTTATAAAACCATTTACCGAATTATCAGTTTAAATCCAATTTAAATCACACATTCTCCCCGATCACAATTATCAAATCATTTGAGATTTGTGATCTCTTATAGATTTAAATTGATTTTGAAAGCTTTTAAGGAGAATTGTGACTTGATTATGAAAGCGTTTTATCTGATAATGATCGGATTTAAGACTTTAAACTCCATTGATAAAACATGCATGTACATCTTTTGAAAACAATTTAATGCCAAATAACTTTTTAATTTAATTGAAATCATTCTCCCCTCAATCAATGACATAGGTTGTTGATTGAGAGATAGAGATTTTGACAAATAAGTCCCGATGATTATCAAAAATAGAGACCGAGTTATTTTTCAAAGCATTTAGTTTTCAACAGATAAATGTTTATAGAATCGAGCATGGAATTTGAAAACATGGTAAAACATGGCTCTTTCTTTCTTTTAAAACCGGTTATTGCCTAAAATGACAATAAACCATTTTTTCTCTTTCTCTCAAACATAATTTTTTTTTTTTTTTTTTTTTTTTTGGAATTCGAACAACATCTAAAGTCCCGTGTCATTCTTTGAATGACAGCACAACGACCGTAGATATTATCGAACCGAGAAAAACATGACAAAAGACAATATTTTTGAAGATTTTTCGAATTTTTCAGATTTTTATGGATTTTGAAGGTTTTATATTTTTCTATTTGATTTTGAGGTTTTATAATTTTGTATTTTGATTTTTCGAATAGATATATACAAGAGATAGATGAAGATAGACCTTTACTCCTCGTCTTCCTCCTCAAGACGTTTGAGAGTATCTGGTTGAAGGCTTTTCAAGCCAAGTCGTGGAAGAATAAACTCAAAACGCTCTCTTGGAAGAGCTTTGGTGAAGATGTCGCTAACCGATATTCGACCTCACAAAATATAGTTCCACCACACCTTTTCCACTTGTTCCCTGATGAAATGATGTCGAATGTCGATATGCTTTGCTCTTGAGTGTTGAACGTTGTTGCATGAGAGAGCAATAGCACTTTTATTATCACAGTACAGAGGGATTTTGTTGAATACAAAGCCATAGTCCGATAATTGAGATCTCATCCATAGGATTTGAGCACAACAAGATGACATGGCTATGTATTCACCTCTGTAGAGGAAATAGAAGTACTCATTTGCTTCTTTGAAGACCAGCTCACAAGCTTATCACCCAAAAACTGAGCACCTCCGGATGTACTACGACGAGTATCTTGACAACCTGCATGATCAGCATCTGCATAGGGCGTTAGTGACATACCGGTGTCCTTCGGGTACCATAGTCCCATATTGATGGTTCCTTGGAGATACCGAAAGACCCGCTTAACCGCTTCAAGGTGCTTTTTAGTAGGCTTAGCCCGGTATCTAGCACACATGCAAACAGCGAACAAGATGTCTGGTCTACTAGCCGTGAGGTACATCAGGGATCCAATCATACTACGATATTTCGTTTGGTCAATCATGATCCCCGAGTGGTCCTCATCTAGTTTGGTTCGATCAATCATGGGGGTGTCAACAGGGTCACTTGAATCAAATCCAAATTTCTTTAAAATCTCTATTGCATATTTAGATTGATTTATGAAAATGCCTCCGGGACTTTGTGAAATTTGTAATCCCAAGAAAAATGACATTTGTCCCATCATTGACATTTGAAACTTTGAACTCATTTCATTTGAAAACGATCACATTCCATTGGGTCTGTCGAGGCAAAAATAATATCATCAACATAAATTTGAACATGAGTTAAATGTTTGCCTGACTTCCGGTGAACAATGTAGGATCAACTGCTCCTTTGCTGAATCCGGTTGATAGAAGAAACTTTGACAATGTATCATACCATGCCCTTGGAGCTTGCTTTAAACCGTAAAGAGCCTTCTTCAGACGATAAACGTGAGTAGGATGCTCTTGATTCACAAATCCTTCAGGTTGGCTGTCGTAGACGACTTCTTTAAGATCTCCGTTCAGAAATGCCGTCTTCACATCCATCTGATAGACTACTATGTTCTTACTAGCAAAGCATTAGCCGAAAAGATTCTGATTGCCTCGATTCGAGCCACAAGAGCAAAAGATTCTTCAAAGTCTATACCCTCCTCTTGACGATATCCTTTAGCAACTAATCGAGCCTTGTTCTTCAACACATCACCATGCTCATCAAGTTTCACTTTGAAGATCCATTTTAGATCAATAATCATAGCACACTCGGAGGCGGTACTAACTCCCATACATCAAGTCGATCAAACTCATGAATTTCATCTTGCATGGCATTGAACCAATTGTCTTCATTCATGGCGGTTTTAACATCTTTTGGTTCGATCTTAGATAGTACGGAGTTGAAGAAACACCATAAGGCATCGGTTGCAAGTTGTTTCCGGGTTGATACAGGACGAGAGGGATTTCCAATGATGTTGTCTAATGGATGATCGTGAGTCCATTTTCTAAGGTGTTCATGTGGCAGTTGTTGAGGAACTGAGGTAGTTGAGTCGATGTCTCCTGAAGAAGATGGTTCTGATGATGATTCAGGAGTAGCAAATATGTTTTCAAATGGAGCATCCTCATGAGTAGCAAAGGGATTAACTTCATCATTGATGCGTAAACATTTCCATGATGTACATTTGAAGAATGATGATTTGTTGATGAGATCGAGGATCAGCAGCAGGTGCTTCTTGACTTAAAGATATTGAGACTGAAGGATTGACTTCATGCACAGGAATATGAGCATCTCTGTAGGGATCAACACCTCATTAGTAATTGAATCATAAAGTTCATCAAACATAGGATCAAACAATTTCTTTAAATCATCTTCGGATGGAGGTACATATGGAGTTTCTTGAGAAGAGTTTGGAACAAGAGATGAACCAATGGGACTGATTTGAAGTGCGGGTCCCGAGTGGAGTGTCCAGAGCCATTTGACCGGTCAACTCATCAAACGTAACGTGAATGGTTTCCATGATATTTCTGGTTCTTTTGTTATAGATTCGGTATCCCTTTTTGTTTGGTGCATATCCTACAAATACTCCAATGTCAACTTTAGCCCTAAGTTTCCCTAAGTCTTGACCCTCATTAGTTGGATAACACAATGCACCAAACACACGAAGGAAAGAGAGATTAGGTTTTCTGTTGTGGACAAGTTCATATGGTGTCTTTCCATGAAAAGTGTGAATCAGGGAACGATTTTGTGTGTAGCATGCAGTGGCAATAGCTTCAGGCCAGAGAAACATTGGAACTTTTGAGTAAATCAGCATTGTTCGAGCGGCTTCTACAAGAGTTCGATTTCGTCTTTCAACTACACCGTTCTGTTGAGGAGTTCGTGGAACACTTCTTTGATGGGTGATTCCAATGCTTTCATAGAATTCACTAAGTTGTTTGTTAACAAACTCAGTTCCATTGTCTGTCCGGATAATTCTGACGTATTTGTTAAGTCGAACTGCACTGTTTGATGAGTTTGATGATGATATCTGGAGTTTCATCCTTTGTCCTTAAGAACTTGACCCATGTGAATCTAGAGTAATCATCAACTACAACTAACACATATTTCTTCCCAAAGATATTCTGCACTCTCATTGGTCCACATAAATCCATATGATTTGTATGAAGAACTTCGTGAGAGTTAGTAGGTTTGGGTTTATGGGCATACTTCTTGCTTTTTCCCAATTGACATGCTTGAACAAAGATGATCCTTTTCATACTTTAGTCGAGGTAAACCTACAACTAAGTCCTTTCTCGAGAGATCATTGATGGTGCCGAGGTTCAAGTGATTGAGACGTCGATGCCATAACCATGACTTTGTTTTAGAAGCCTTTGACAACAAGCAAATTGGAGAAGACTTCATCATATCTTCTATAGAGATGGTGTAAAGATTTGAACCACGAGTTCCTTTTAACAGTTCCTTACCATTAAGATCTCTAACAAAGCAGGTATGTTTTCTCAAGGCTACTTCTAGATCGAATCACGAATTGACCAACAGAGAAAAGATTATGACCCAAACCTTCCACATAGTATACTCTAGAGATAACACTATCACCAACAACATAATCACCATAACCCTTAATTGCACCGAAATGATCATTACCGAATCTAACTGTCCGATGAATTTGCTCACGAAGTTCATGAGCCGCGACCGGTCTCCAGTCATATGCTTGGAAAATCCTGAGTCCAGGTACCACGTAACGATTTGAATGATCTCAGTTGAACACGCACAAGAATGGATAATGGATAATTGGGATCCCCATGCAAGAATGGGTTCCACTTGGTTAGTAATTGGAACACCCACATCGTAAAAGAAACATCCATATCGAAGTAGAAGCAATGGAATCATTGGGAATAGATGCAATGCTTTGGTGTCTCGATTTGACCTATTCAAAGTATGTTTACTTCTTAAGGGAATAGTTCTACAAGTAGGCATCCATTTTCTAGTGGGCATAATCTTAGCAGTTTGAGAACAAAACTGATTATTCTTATGGCCAAAAGGTATCCAATAATAACCTATCTTTATAAAAGTTCTTCCTGTGGGTTTCCACTGTTTTCTAACAATCTTTCGTTTTTGCCTTTTGCCTTATTTGCACGATTATTAGCATTAACAATTTTAACTGGGCATTTGACAACATTAGACAAAGCATTCACACCATATTCATGATTAGCAAAGAATTCAAGCGACATCATTACAAGGTTTGCAAGATAGTATCGAATTCGAATTAATTACAGGACGCCTAAGGCTAATACTAGAATCAACACGATTCGTTTTATTCAACTCAAGCTTAAAGTTCCTAGATTGGTCTTCTACTCTCTTCCAATGCACATTCTTAGCTTGCAAGGTCCTATCATTCCTTGTATTGTCTTGAGACTTTGACCTGCGCGCTTTAAAGTCACCTTGATTACTCTGTAGAGGGAATGGGAACATTAGTTGGTTGATCTAATTTTTGCATCCCTGAACTTGATGTGCAAGGATCTGAAGTACTAGAAGGCACATTAGTGTATACTTTAAGACTGAGATTTGAGCTTTTTGGCACACTAAAGTTCACTTTCTTAGCACTAACATATCTGGAATCTGAACTACTTGAATGCACATTAGTGTTTCTTTCTTTTAAGACGGGCATAGAACGGATTTCCTGCTTGGCACTAGGCATAGAACAAGGCATCACAGCTTTGCCTTTTGCACCTAAGGTTAAGGATTTGGGACATGTGGCAATTACACATTCTAGCAACTCTTGAGATCGTTTGGCCTGGAGGCAAGCAAACCTAATTTCACTATCAAGAGGTTTGTTAATGAAATCCTCTTCGACAATCTCACGGAGACATTCTAGACTATCCTTAAGGTGAGCACAGGATTCATGAAAAGCATGTTCATTATTCCTAAGATGAGGAGGAATATATTTAACCGTCACAGTGTATTTGCAATCTAAGGGTGACTTTGAGACAACATTCTTATTGAAAACAAGTGGCAGTTTCCCATTTCCCTGACTTCTTCGATTCTCAATTTCCTTTTGTAAAGACGTTATTTTTTCGTTGTTTTGGTCACGGGTGACTTTTATTGAATCATATAACTCTTTAAAATGTCGTTTAACTTTTTCATTTTCTTCTAGAAAACTCTCGTTTTCCTTTTGTAAGGCATCAACTAAGTTTTGAAGATGAAAAGTTTGAGAATTCCGAGAATCTAAAGGAGGAGGGATTTGGGAGCCTGTCATATTGTTCGTTTGACCCTTTAATTGAGAGATTTGGGCTTTCAACTTTCCGATCGTGTTGCAATGAGCTTGAATCTGTTCATCACGTTTGTTAATTTGAAAACTGCATCAAACTCTGGAGCATCCGAGGATGTCTTGATATTTGAAGTTTTAACATTTTCTTTAAGATGTTGATATTTTAGTTGTAAATTAAAATGCTCAACTTCCAGTTTAGAAAAATGTTTAACCAAATTGTCGTGATCATCCAGTTCAATTTTCTCGTTTAGTTTAGAATTAGTTTTTTCAAGCTCAATGACACGATCATGGGAGACTTTCAGGGCCACAGATAGTTCATGAAATTTGGAAGCATTAATAGAGCAATTTGAAGCAGTGAAAAAGATATCTTGAGCAACACATTCAGGAATAAGAGTCTCATTTAAGGTATGCAAGTTCTTCCTCTCAATCTCATTATATTTTAGTGCACGCCCATAATCACTAACTTCAACTACCATTGCATCAAATTCCTTTTCCATTCCCTTGATGTCATTTTCTATCCCCTTTTAAGACTCTCAAAGTGATCTTTCAGAAGTTTAAAGAAAGGCATGACCTCACTTAAATAACATTCTTTCATTTGCTCAAAACCCCTTTCTCCTTCCGTTATACCAGCGGGTGTGATCCTTTTCTTGCAAGTTTTCTCAAAATCAACAAATAGTTGAAATATAACATATTGGCTAATTAAGGTCTTGCTTTTAGTGGCAATTTTTCTAGGAACAAGATGCATTGGTGTATTAGGAGGATACACAGTCGCTCTAGGCATTTTCCATAGGGGAGGGTTTGTTTCAACAATATTATCAACTTTCGCTTATCTAAATCCTTTTTCCAGAAAACTTGTTCGGGAGTCAACAATGTCCGAGGCTTAAACATGTTCAAGGAAATCCAGTTTTCCTTTTTGTAGTCATGGGGAGTGATAATTATTTTTTTCTCTTTGCATTTAGGATCATCTAATTTTTGTTCATCCTTTCCCTAGTGACTTCATCTGATTTCTTATCTTCCTCAGCGCACTCAACGCAACTAGGTTTCTGTCTAGGTTTAAGAATCTCATTGCCATCATAGATCACACTTTGAGCTGCTTTTGATATCTTTCCGTACTCTGTGGTTGGGTTTATCTATAATGGGAACACTATGCTTATCGCTTAGGACTCTATGTTTAGTGACCATGTGAGCAATCTGAATGGTGTTTCCTTGTATGTACAACTTGTTTTCAAGTTTGTTTTTCAAAGTTTTCAGATTAGAAAAATCTCTCAAGAGTTTTGATTCCTTTGCATTAAATTCTTGCTTAAGCATTTTCACATTTTCTTGAAGTTCTTGTTTTTGCTTAGCTGTTTTAGAAAGTTTTTCTTGCAAGGAATTTAATTCTTGTTTCAATACTTCTTCTCTAAAATTACTTTTTCTAATGATTGTACGCATTTTGGTCATCCATTTCCTCGCCACGAGTGGTCAACTCAAATTTAGCACGTTGTTCATAAATAGCAACACGCTCTTTATAGGCATTTAGTTCAGAAATTACGAATCATCGGGGCACATGCAGTGTATTCATCAAAAACATAGTCATTGTTGATTGCAGAAGATGCATCACTTGGTACACCTTCACTTTCACTTTGTTTCACGTATTGATCATATGGGATAATATCGATATTACCCATATTTTCAACATTTGATTCAATAGTTTCAGTTGAATGTACTTTGTCATGAAATCTTTTGCACATCAAGATATCGTATAGTTTTAATACCTCCGAGATGAGTTTGTCTTGGGATGGGCCAGCTAGTGGTGAAGAAGAGACCTTGGGAGAGACCATTGGAGAAATGCTAGCCATAAAAATTGTGTGTGCCGTAGGTCCATCATCCACATCAGAGTCGTATGCATCACAATCAGCGACTTGAAAGGCATTCCGATGATTGTGACCTATCTCCTGAATAGGCTGCTCATCCACATCTGCATCATAGGTCTTGGCATTGCCCTCGGCTAGAAACAACAATTCCTCTTCATCCAAAGCAGCACCATTGTCCCGAGCTTGTACCAGAAAGATCTTATCTCTGAAGTAATCAGGATTCTGTGGACGCTTTGGAGATGTACAGTTCCTTGCAATGTGTCCCTCACCACCACACTTATAACATTTGATTGGCTTAGCTTGACCTTGGTTACCATTCCTTCCTCGATTCTAGTTACCAACATAACCTCTACCAGCTCCACCTCTTCCCTGATCATACTGTCTTTCCTGAACTCGTTGCACCACGATCCTTCCATCTTTAACAGTGGCTTGATTGTGTGGGTTAGATGCTGTTCCGAGGTTGTTGTTGGTTTGTGGGAGAGAATTCATGTTTTGACTAATCAGAAGAGCTAGTTGATTAATGAAGTTTCCCACGTGTGGATCAAAGATCGCCTTGTTTGAACATAGGATCACGAATGAGTTTGTGATTACCATTACCCAAGGGTATGACTTGTGATGCTTTGGTTGTGATTCCGATGTTTGAGTAGAAGGCAGTTGAGTCATTAGACGAGCTTGTCTCTCCCTCGTTGGTTTTGAACTGATTGAGAATCAATTTTTCAAACATAGCATGTCTCTCATTCTCAAGGAGGAAGGCATAGAGTTGCTCATAGTTTGTATTCTTCAATCCTTTAGTGAGCTTCACAGCGGTGACAAACTTGTGCCATTCGGGATTCATGTTGTTCACAAATTTTGAGTTCAACTGAATGTTAGGCATAGTCATTCTGATGTTCCTCATGTCATTCACTAACTTATGAAATCTCACATAGTACTCATAGACACTCTCATCCGGTTTCATCTTGAAGTGTTCAAATTCGTCATAGAGTTGGGATTCTCTGTCTTCCATAGTTAATTCTAAACCTGAGAGAAGCATCTTAACATTATCCCATACCGCCTTTGCATCGTGTTATGATTGATCAGCTTGTAGATGTCTTTAGGAAGACCTTGAAGAACAATGTTTGAAGCCCCGATATCGATCGAATCTCTTTTCTCCTTATCATCAAGCTCATCATACATTTTAGGTCCGTCCATTCCGAAACAGAGTACCATCTTCATTAGTATCAAGTATGTCTCTAGTCGCCTCAACTCGATATGGTCCTTCATCAATGGATTTGAGAATGTTGACACCATTTTCCTTTCCAAGGCAGCACAATCTGATTCGTTGAGCCCAAGAATCGAGTCGGCCTTGTCAAGCATGGGTGGACGAAAGTATCCGAGCCACCGCTTGAACATCCTCGGCAACAAAGGAGATGACAGTAGGAACGCTTGGTAGACATGTTTACAGATTATACGGGATTTTATAACTCTATGATTAAACCGGGAAATAGATTCTTTCACCGGATTTTACTAAATCAAGAGAAAACCGTAAACAATCACTCAAGTCGCTAGAAGATAATGCACTAAGTCGCTAGAAGATAATGCACTAAGTCGCTAGAAGATAATGCACTAAGTCGCTAACGCTTAATTCGCTACACCACTAAGTCGCTAGAGTCCCAAGTCGCTAGACAAATGCAAGTCGCTAGTAGTAACTCGCTAAGCCTCAAGTCGCTAGCAAAATTTTGGCAAAGAATTCGCTACTCAAGTCGCTAAAGATACAAGTCGCTAAAGAGCAACTCGCTAAAGACCAAGTCGCTACCACCAAGTCGCTACCCGTAGTGGAGAGTCCACTACTTGTACTTTAAATCGCTAGATCAAAGTCGCTAGGTTTAAAACTGAACTCGCTACAAAATTGTAAAGCAAGTCGCTACGAAGAAACTAATCCGTGAAGTAAGTCGCTAGCATGAAAAAACCACATAAACATCACTTTTCAATCCAAACACAACCCAACCAAGATGATTTAAGCTACCAAATGAAAACCTAAACACTTGTGATGATTCTAAACATAAAAGTACTAACAAAATCCAAACTTTAACACTAGAAATCAACCAAATGATGCAAAACCACTAAACTTTTTCAAACTCAAAAACCACCTAAAACCACTAGAAATCCAAAGATGTGCAAGATATGATCTAACCATGGCTCTTGATACCAATTGTAAGATATAACTTTTCACATACACATCAAACCATAACACCAAGTAGCATATAGATGGAATTCTAGAGAGAGAAAGTTAGAGGTTTAGGGAACTTAGTGAGAGAAAGTGAAAGATATTATTATGAGCTCCAACTCTCTACCTTGGGAGGTAGAGAGTATTTATAGTCTTACATAAAACGCCACACAACGGGTCGTGGATCGGCATACAAGGGTAAAGACCCGTCCATCCTCCACGGTGTTACTTAACTAAATACTACTTAACTAAATATAACTACGACTACGAGCTTCTAACGATTACATATACTTGAGGTGACCGACTCTTTAATACCGGGAATTTCTAATTCCTAACAATTTTGTTTCAAAAACATCATAGATATGCTATTTTTAAGGGGGAGAAATGTGATTAAAAGGTGATCAAAAATGTTTTATGATCGGTGTTTGAATCTCAAATGAGCTCGACCTACCGTGAACCAATGAATTGACGATAATATAAAGTCAGTGATCAAAAAAGATTTGTTCCCTGGACGGTAATAATTTCGTCGTCTAACTGCTGATGTGTTGTCTCGATAGGGACTTGTCTAAGTAGAATGTACCATTTTCGAGAAACTTCTTGGACTCACTGTGCCGTGTAATAATTTCAAGCTAGTTCACTAGTGATGTAAACGTTGTCTCAATCGGTCTTGTCTATTGAAAGTTGATCAATTCAAAAGTGCTAACTCTACCCTCCTCTCATGCATTTCCGTTAAAACAATATAAGCATATGCAGCGGGGAGTGTTTCAAAAACAAAACTCTCAAGGTGTTAACAAAATGTTTTGATTATCATAAACACTTTGAGAGATTTCTTTAATAAATGGTTTCTATGGCAAACAATAGGACAGCCATGGAGTTATAAGGTGTCTATGATAGTAAACTGTCCTATGATCCTCAAGCCAGAAATGAGGGATCTAACCAAGGACATCACAAATAGTTTAGAACTAGAAGTCCTTAGGAATGATCAAAAAAAAGGAGTAAATGAGAAAGGAGAAAGAAGGGGCTAAAGAATTAAAAGAAATGTAATGAAAAAGGTGAAAAGAAATAGCCCTATAATCAACCTAGATCGCCGGTTCAATTCATATGCTAATTGGTTGTCACTCAAGATGACACCGTAGAAAAGACAAAGACGCTATGACCCAAAGGACGACTCAAGCACTAAACCTTCTAGCCACCAATTCCTCTCAAAAGGATTTGTTTCATTCTCACTGAACCTTACATAATCTATCGACTTCTCTTAGAGATTGTTGATATTGAAGAAGGAGACCTCTCCTAGTCTCGCTTAGGAAAACCATAATGCAATTTATTGAGTCTAGAGCCACGAGATTCATCAAAAAAGATCTATAGGAACATTTTTGACATGACATCGCTGTTGTTCATCATTAAGGACACAAGTGATATATTCTAGAGTCCTACGCAGATCTTAGCAATCTGCCAGAACATTTTATGAGAAGTCACCTCCGTGATCTTCAGCTGATTGAATGGAAACTCCCGCCAGTGGTCAACATCATGTACCATGCTGGTGTCACTTCGTAACTCCCCCGTGGATTACGCCAGTGTGTCTCAAACGTCTACAAATGTGGGTGATGCTTTGTGTACCTCTGACTCATCCGAACTGTAGGTAATTTCTCGTATATCGTGTTATCTCAATTTGTGGGACTCCAAAGGAGAACGCCTTTGTGAGAATTAGAGACGGTTTTCACACTATGTCAAGTAACACCCTCAAATTCAAACTTGTAAATGCCGGAAACCGCTTATTACTAACCTTTCTTATGTTTACTTCTTATGGAAGCTCCTCGAGCGGATTGATCGCAGATTCTCCACATGATCATACCAACAACACATGAAAGTTCTCATCAAAATCAAAGGCAACAAAAAGTCAAAGATGACTTCGTCATGTCAAAGAATCAACAATGTTTAAAGACTCGAGAACTACATCATTGGTAACTAAAAGACAAATAGAAGTGTGAGCATGGTGGAGAATGACGTTGGAGACACCTTAACCAACGAGTTGACAAACGCGTAATTACATTAACTCCATCACAAAGCATGTAGGAAGGAGCATAGAATCAAGACTATTCTATATCTACACACAAAGTTCGAGCTCAAGAAAAGTAAAGACCTAATCAAGTGGAGCATCATGTGAATGACCACCCCTTAGGGGGAGATTGTTAGCCTTTAATAGTTTTATTAGAAGTGATAGTCATTCACATTTAGGAACTTTGTAACGCGGTGTTAGATATCAATGATGAATAGTCAACGGCTCGTGGATTGACTAAGCTAAATGGGTATTAGTTTAGTTAAGCTAGCCTTATATCAATCCATTTCCAATCCAATCCAAAACAAGCCCATGGCGTCCCATTAGGGCATCTTCTTCTTGTACTATAAATACCCCTCAAGTATGTCATTTGAGGGGTGTGCATGAAAGTGTGTGTGTGTGTGTTTTCCTTTGAAGCAATATAACATCTTATTGTTTTCATCTTCTTTCCTTTATCTCTCTAAACATACATACTAATTCATATTCAAGTCACCATCTCTTCATCTTTTCCTTTCTTATTTCTAAGCTTTGTTTGTGTTTGTGTTTCACGTTTTATACGCTGCGAACTTGGGTTACGTGTGTTGGGTTTGCTTGGTTTGTGATAAGGTTGATATATCTTAGGTCCTAACACTAGATTTCCAAGTCTTCGTTTTTGATAATAAGCTCGAACAAGGATCTTGAAGAATCTTCATCCAACCATCCCCGATACCTTCAGATACTAAGTACACTCGCCCGTGATATTTCACTTCAACCTCAAATAAATAATAGTGAATTAACCCCGTTGTCACATCTTCTAGTTAAAAGCTCAAATCTAGCCTCCTTTGACGTTTTAAGTGAACTTATGATAATGGTTTTCATCCCGACCATGGTTAAAAGCACATAACCCCGTAAAACTTTGAAATAACCAAACTGCCATGAGAAATATCCAAACACACATCCAATTCATGAAGTACACCCTTGTATCCCTTCTTCATGAAACCGAGCACCAAAGATCGATAAGATCCCAAATACACTTTCTTTCTCCGTGATAGTTCCATCATCACGGGGATTTTACAATTCTACAGATTAAAACCGAGAAATAGTTTCTTTCACGGGATTTTACAAAACCAAGAATAAACCATAAGATAGATCCGAAAATGCACATTACTTTAACTGAATGTTTTCATTGTCACGGATTTTACACGTCTATGATTTAAACCGAAATAGATTCTTTTCATGGATTTTACAAAATCAAGACAAAACTAAACAATGTCGACTTTGAATGTGTTATGACAACTTTGGTTTCGGTGAATAATCGTTTTAGGGAATATGCCGTTCATCAACGGTTCATAATCCAACATCACAATATCATCGACCACTCCATAAACACGTTGATAAACACATCATTCACGACTGCTATTATTGCAAAGTGACAACATGGTGAAGTAAACCCGATATGCCAAACTTGAGCATGAAGTAAAATTTCTCAGATTTGTTACTTAAGCATGTACTAATCCTCGTGGAAAAAGAAACGGTGTTCCAATGTACAAAACCTCCGACATTCTTAACCTATTGAGACAATCAAGTGATAGCTACGTAGGTTAAGTGAGAAAGAATCACAAAAGTAACTAAATAGCCAAGTCTTTATCACACTCAATAAATGCCCAAACAAGTCATCTTCGCGGAAGGGTAGAAAGAAAGAAGATGAGAATAAGTAAACGCGTCCGAAAACTCCCTACATCAAATCCAAATAAGAAATACCGTCCAAACAACCTCGTAGTCAACCTAGTTCCAATAACACTTCACGCCGAGACAAAATATTCTTCGTGAAAGTGTATATACCAAAGTATCGGATCTCATAATCATACCAAATCTCATCATCGAATCTCATTATCACAAATCTCATCGTCAAATTTCATCAACAAATATCATCATGCTACTACAAAAACGCATACCAAAAGCCCATGTATATTGAAGCTCGGTCCAAGCCCACAATCAAAACAAAGCATATGATCTAAGTACAAAAACGTGATATATCATGACATCCGGTTCTTGAATGAGAGATAGTACAAATCCACTTTATATCAAAACTAGTAAGTCTACTCCAGCCCATGTAATAGTTCAACACAAAGCCTACGTATACCCAATATACTCTAGGCCAAAAAAAACAATCAACATATCAGCTTACTAATTACATACGGCCCATGATAGATTAGCTACGGCCCATGATAGATTAGCTACTGGCCCAAGACATATCAGATTACTAATTACGAATACCCAATACCACTCATACCCTAAGAAACCGGATATAAAACGCACCTTATCACTAATTTTACCCTAATCCCATTGTGAAACCCTAATCATTCTCACATATGTGTGCAAACAAGTAACACTTCACCAAACCCTAAATAATCACAATCAAAAAATACGCCCCCATCAGAGTTGCCATATCAAAAACAAGAAAGGTAACTCTCCCTTTCTTCATCAGAATCCTCTCGTCTAGCCACAGGGATGGTTACGAGGACATCAAAGCCACATGGTTGGCTTGATGGTTTCAGAGCCACAGGGATGGTTAAGGTAAGTTTAATTGATCTTGATTAATTCGTATCTTAGTTGTTTAAGAATAATACGAATCAAAGTTTTGAGTTAACAAACTTGTTAAACTCAATTCTTTATAGTCGGATATCATCAAAAACGTCTTGATCTATGATGAGATCGTGTTAGCCCTAAAAGATATTGGTTTTTAGACATTAACACGTGTTCTGAGATCAAATTCATGTTACTTTTACTTATTTCTGAGATCGAGTAGTGTTAGTACTTGTGATTTTCGGATAAAAAATGGATTGAAACCTCCAAAAGGATCGATGATGGTGAATATTCATGTTTAAAGACCTCGAGTCATGATATATCTTGTATATCACATGAATCATTATTGAGATCAATTAATCTTCTTATGTTTTCATTTGACCGAAAGAGGAGTGGATGAAACATAATTGTTTTACTTCAACTCTTGTTTCGAAAAGCAAATATGCATCAAGTGAGCAATACTAATTGATCAGTGATGTTTCCATAGGGGTTGAATGGATCAGAAAAGGTCATTGATATACCTCGAAAGAATCTGAGATCTTTCTTTTGAATATTGATTGTACGTTTAGCTTTAGTTTATACCGAATCCAAAGTGAGACGAAATCTTAATGGTTTCGTCTTGCCCTTTTAATGGTTCGAAGAGTAACAGAAGGTAATCTTTAAAAACTAGATGTCACACCCCCAAATTACCTGTTTTGCAGCGAAATGGAATACCTGGGGGATGACTGTCATAGCATCACAGTTACAATTATATTGAACGACCTAAAGTGTCGTTTGGAAAACACATCGTTTGATTTAATAAAACAATCAGAGTTTACAAAGTATAGGTCCCAAATGATAGTCAATATGTACGGAAATAAATTTGATACAAGCCAAACGATGTTTTTAAAGTGCATAAATCCCATGTAAGACGCGTCGTCACCACGACTCTATGATAAATCCACATGCATGCCATGAAGTGTATGCCTTAGATACCTGAGATAAAACATGCTAAAAGTGTCAACACAAAGGTTGAGTGAGTTCATAGAGTTTATGTTGTCATAAAAAACCTTTAAAGAATGTGCATAAAGCAGAAAGGCATACAAATCCACTCAGTTCCAAGTTTCGCCCATACAAAACTTGCAACCTGTGTGTTTACAACCCATTGCCAAAATATGTATAGTTTATGTTCAAGCACATGATGTCAAATGAATTCACAATAGTACCTAACTAGACGTAAAACCATAGCACATAATCAATAGTACATGACTCAATGTATCAGTAGTCAACTGATATAGCACAATATTCGACGTAGAACTATAGCACGCAAACAAGAACAATTGATATAGTACAACATTCGGTTTTGAAACGATGGTGATCATGATAGAAGTTATCCTTAAAAATCTAAAGTACTTGTGAAAAATAGTTAAGCATGTATCTCCCCCAAAATAGTTCAAAACATACAAAAGTAGGGGCTACGAAACTCACCTGATGCAATGATTATGATGACAATAGTGGATACACTGAAATGAGGTGCAATCTCTAACTGCAACCTAGTATGAATGATATGTTCTAATGTAAGTCATGAAACAATGTCGTACATGCAAATCCACATGTAATCTATACCACTTGTACATTTTGAAAATAAAGTTTATCGTCGAAATATATGTTTATGACATCTCGTCATGTTATAAAATACTTTACAAGTATTTACGTTGAAACAACATCCTACGATAGTCGTTTAGTGATTTATCAAGAATTTATAGCTTTTCGTCGCAAAACAATATAATTTGACAATTCATGAAAGTGACTAAATGGCCTCGAAAAGCTAGTCGTAAAATGGTGCACATCGAGTGTTAGGAAACAAACTCAACGGTTTTGGGAAGCTTGTAGCATTATCTCAAGGTCTTAGCTTTTAAATTTTATCATAGAGGTCTCGATCATGGAGAAAAACATAGGTAAAGTAGGGTACTTGTACCAAAATCATTGTTTAAAGGTAGTTTTCGGCAAAGTTTGAGTGACCGTATTTTATTCGTTACAACTCCGTTTGACGAACGGTTGGACATTTTGGAAAATAGGCTAGGTGAACTTACTTTTACTAGAAGACATCGTTTTCTAAAAAGTACTCTATCGATGTTAAAAACGACTCCCAACATGGTCCTTAGCGGCAACTAGTTTTTTGTCTAATAGGAAAAATATATGTTTTATACTTGTAATAAAAAGTTACAATGACCTTGTTTGAAATGTGAATAACTTAGTCGTTATAAGTCCGTTTTCTACGTTTTATATGTCCTTAGCTTCGTGTCAAAGTATAGTAATATATTTTTGATAAATCGACTCATTTAGATAACGCTTAAGACTCATTTTTGTCCCTTTAAAAATCTGGACAGCATGCTGTTTTCCGGAAAAATATAGTTTTCGTCGTTAAACTTGAAAATAACATAACTTCTTCGTTATAACTCCGTTTTAACCCGTTCAAGCGACCACGTTTTCGTTTTAAAGTATATTTTCTGAATATCTAGCCCAAAATATTTTACAAACTGTTGAAATTTCCATACTTAGCAAAAATGATCAGACCCTTATTTATAGTTGTCGAAATTGATTTTTCTCGCGTAATACTTATATTAACCACTTCAAATCAATGCCAAAGCTATTCTAAACCTACCATACACCTTCTTAGGGTGTCATGGGTTCCTAGACATCATCAAAAATAATATGTTTCAAGGGATAATTATAGGATGATATATATTCATTATAAGTACTTAAAAACAAATAAAGTGGTATAGATAATCATATAACTTGCATGTTTTCTTCAAGCATGATACAAATGACCAAAGTATGAATATGAAAGAATAAAAATGATCATGAAATGCTTACTAGTGTAGTGATGAGGTTTAAAGAACAAGGTTTTTCCTAATTACCCTAGGTTTTTATTTCAAAACCTTGATTAAGAGTATACTAGTGTTAATATTTTAGCTTGATCCTTGAAAAATTTTGGGTTCTTCTTGGTCTTCACCCTTGGCCGGTTTATGGAGATGGAAATGAGAGAGTATTTTTTATTTCACCTTAAGATATGAGTAAGTATGTGTATATAATTAGTATATAATTAAAATAAGCAAGTATAGGTCTAGTTATATAAGCTAGTGTAGATTTTTGTCCAAGATTTGTGTTGAGTCATCTTAAATGTCGACAAGGGTAAAAACAAAGCAAAGTGATGTATTTTGTAATAGGAAATGTATAAATGTATTAGTATAATTGGTAATTTTGTATATAATTAAGTATTTAGGGTAGCGTTAGCTATAAATAAATTTTAACGGAACAAAATAAAATATTTCGAAGTCATAAAAATTATAAAAATACATTTCTTACCAAAATTTAGTGAAATAATAATTATCGAGTAGTATTTACGAAAACCGTCGTAATTATATAAATATAACAATTTATATACAAAATAAATTTAAAACACCGGGTAAACTAATATTATAATTTTTATAATCTTAATATGAGTATAAAAATATATTAGGATAATTTTTGGAAGTGACGGATCAAGCATTCAAAATAAATGATTACGCGATAGCGTTTATTTAATAGGAAATAAACGTTTAATGAAAAATATAAATCTTTGCATGAACTAATATGATGATGATGTTACTAATGATATGTAGACTAAATCTAGTCAATATGAAATGTCCTCGATGATATGTTCATGAATTTGCAGCTAAACCATTAAGGTTACGTGAATTTGATACTGACATGTTGGTTGATGACATATGATGTAGAGAAATTGTGTTTTGTTTAGATGGTAGATGATATGTTTGAATTTGATTTGTTGATGATAGCTTAAATGATGTAGTTGTAGCTTAATAGTTATTGTGATGTAGATGAATGTTGAGTTGATCTTTGATGCTTCTTGATTGAATGATGTTGATTAGCAGTAGTCAATAGATGATTAGATCTTTGTTGATGTCTTTGTTGGTGTTTAAACTGAGATTATAATTATTGAGTACATAGATGAAATTCTGATGTTTAGTGATAATCCGCCTCATTCACATCCAACTCACATAGACCCGTACGTCAAAACGTATGAGAAGGACAAGTCGCTTCTTTTTGACACTTCAAATCGCTAACTTTTTCATTACACAAATCGCCATTGACTTATTGACCAAATTAAAATTTGACAAGTCGCTACACAAACCTTGAATCTGGACAAAGTGGCAGCTTGCATACCAGTAAAAGACAAAATGCTCAAAAGCATTTTGTCACAACTCGCTTTTGACTTTTTAAAAGGTCAACAAACCTCTAAAGGTTCACTGAATCTGGACAAAAGTTAGACAAGTCTCTATGAAGAACATGGCCACAAGTCTCTACGAAGAACATCATAAACATCACAACAGCAGCTCAAACAGCAGCAACAACATGTATAAAAACCCATCAAACAGCCAAGATAAAATCATCAAAACAACAATAACCACATGTCAAACACACCATGAATCAAGTAACAAACATCACCACTTTTTCCAAAACCATACGACTCAAAACAACATCAAATCGCATACTAAGAATCGAACAAACCGCATAAAAAAAACCATAAGAATCATCAAAAACAACACAACCTAGGCTCTGGTACCATTTGTAGGATCGTGTATTTTATGTTGTTAGATGATTCGGGTGGTCTAGGATGGTGATAATACAAGAAGACCATGGTTAGAGAGATGAAGAGAGGAGATGGAATACTAGAGAGAGAAATTATACACAAAATGCAAGGTTAGCTTCACTAGTTCCAACCCTCTACCTTAGGAGGTAGAGGGTATTTATAGTTACAAACTTAACGACCTCCTGACGGCCTGTGGATCAGGTATACAGTGGGTAAAGACCCGTCCTTCCTCCACGGTGTTACACTACACTAAACTAAACTAATAACTAACTAATAAACTGATAACTAACGATGTGTCTACGAGCTAACTTATGCTAGATAATATTTGGGGTGACCGATACTTCACTATAGAATTTCTAATTCCTAACAATTTAACTCCTATATACAAACACTAAACAACGATCTTTGTATATCAATCCATTACCTGCTCCCAAAACCCATATAAGTATATAACAAACAAAACCCATATTACAAACACACTTAGGTGCAGTTTGGTTGCCAGGTTTGGCAAGATTCGAATGAAAGAAAACTGAAAATGGTTTGTTTGTTTGTTTAGTCATAGTGGGCCCTGGGAATCAAGAATCAAAATCTCAATCACCACTTAAATGGTGTCTTTCGATCTGATAAAAGGGTAATCAACATATTTTATTATTATTATTTTTTCTTTTTCTCAAATTTATCACATATTCTTATAACTTTCTTTTTTTATCTTGTTCTCAAATTTTATTTTTAAATAATATATTTTAATTCAATTTATTTATAAAACAAATACATTTTTAATAGCATTTAATAATTTTCTCTCTCCTAATACAAATTCAAATCCGAATCAAAATTCTAATTCTAAACCCATCTATGAACCAAACGGGCCCTTAGAACAATCTCTATAGGGTGTGTTTGGTACTGAGAAATAAAGCCAGAGAAAAGGAAATGAACTAATTTCTCTTGTTTGGTAGGTTGAGAAATTAAGTTGGGCGGAGAATTTCAAATTCTCAAGGAGTTCACCTCTTTGTATTTTGTTAACTTTGTTTTCCACCCCTCTTGTAGAGGAAATGGAAAGAATTGAGCTTTACATATCACGTGCATGGCACACTTTTGTAAAAAATTCCACAAAACACTAAACATTGACCAAAGCATCGA
>OU343216.1:58763130-58803280 GCA_910596185.1 Chrysanthemum makinoi
AACTAAAGTTCAAACACTTTTATTATTTAAAGACATGTACTTATTTATTCACAATGTACAAAATATTAACAAAATTAAAATGGAAAAACCAAATAAAAGAAATGATACTTTGCAAAACAAAAAGGACATTTTAACATATTTTACCTAAACACAAATTATCAAACCAAAAATAAAAATAAAACTTTTTTTTCTTTTTTAATCAGATATCCAACCCATCCGGTTATCGTGTAACCGATCGGTTGGGATGAACCAAATTTGACCAATCGCTCAACCAACCGTTACGGGTAGTGACCGAACGGTTGAAGGAGATTTTCTAATTTTTTTTTAACGAACACACAACCGGATCCGTTACGGGTAGTCACCGATCGGTTGTAGTGGTTTTATTAATAACGAGGTTTCCAACCGATCCGTTGAGTGCCAACCGATTCGTTGGGGAGTGATCCGGTGGTTTTGGTGGGTTTTTTCGCAAACGTTTTTCAAGCAACTTAGAAAGCAATCATTGAAATGAGCATTTTAGAACACATGAAACGAAATCCAACATCAAAAACTTGATTTTGATGCCAAGATCAATTGAGCAATTATGAGAAATTAGAGATTTGGAAAAAGACAAGCATTCAAGCAATCTTCATGAGCAAACATCAAGAGCAATCAAACAAGAGCAAAGAAACAATCATTCATGAGCAAGAGAAATTTAGCATTCAAACAAACAAGCAAACAAACAAACACCTAAGCACAAAACCAACCCGCAGCACTACAGCCAAAACTTGATGGTGACGATGCTCGAATTATCATGAAAGCAAACAAAAATTCTATCAACAATAAAACAATCAAACGAACAAACAAGTGCAAACAAGTCCCCAAGAATTACCAAAAACTTGATGTGCTTCATCGGGGTTTTAAATTTGTAACAAGAATTACCGATTAACTAGGAACACATTCGAGCAAGTATACCCTAGTCAAGTTGTAGTATAGTATATGGTAAATCAAGGTCGCCCCAAGAGACTTGGTTGCACTACAAGTGTCGTTTGTTTGTTTAAGCAAGTAACAAGTTGATGGTTATGATTGTCACGAATCAAACCAACAAGAAAAGCATATAAGAACAAGCAAGTATCAAGACATTCATCATTATTCCAATCAAACACAAAATCTCAATAATCATATCAATAACAAACATCTTTAAATAGAAAAGTAACAAGGTTTACCCAAAGTATGAATTACAATAGGCAAAGATGAAGGATTATAGCACCCTTCAAGCCTCCAATCAACTACAATAGTTCTACCAAGCCGGAAAATGATGTCCAAACGCCTTCACAACCCCTGAGCACACTACACCTAATTTGGCAGAGGTTTGTGGTCTTTTAGGGAAGATAAGTTGGTGTAATTGGTGGAAATTTGTCCTTAAGGGTGGAGGCTTGAATTTCACACAAGTTGGGATAGGATAGTTGGTGGAAACTCGCCCAGGGTGGAGGTTTGAGTTTCACACCTTTGGAGTGAAGATATTGAGAGTGGTTGTGTTCTCTCAAGTTATGGTTTGCTCTCTAGATGGAAATTCGTCCCTGGGGGTGGAGGCTTGAATTTCTCACCTTTGGTGAAGGTATTGAGAGTGGTTGTGTTCTCTCAAGTTATGGTTTGCTCTCTAGGTGGATGAAAAGGATGAGAAAGATGGAGAAGGGATGATGAAATGAGGTAGCAAAGGCCTCTATTTATACTTGAACCAAGGCCTAGGGTATTCAATGCATTTCTTGGAGGCCAAGGAGCTTGGAAGGGACTAGAAACCATGTAGGAAAGGACTAGAATCATTTGGAACACGTTTGAGTCTTAGTAGTGCGAAATGGCTGAAATAGACCTCCAACCGGATCCGTTGAGCTCCAACCGATCGGTTTGTCTTCGATGTTCTCCAACCGGATCGGTTACGGGTCTCGACCGATCGGTTGGAGCAAAATCACAAAAATTCATAAGCTGCAAAGTTGTAGATCTTTCTCTTAGCTTTCTGTGGTCGCTTAACGGGGTCAAACGGAGTCCCATGCAAAGTTATGGCAAAATGGTGAAGGTGTGTCGGAACAACGAGTCTTCCAATATGTCTCTCGTTTAAGCTTCTTTTCTTCATTTCTTTCTCGCTTTCCTTCTTGAACTTTATTCTTGAGTCTTTGGACCACTATCTTGATGACTTTATCTTCTAATATACTCCGCAAGTCTTTCTTTTGTCTGGGAATTCTTCGTGCATGAAGAAATCTTTTCGATTTTACCTTTTCCGCATTTTCTCCACTTTCCCTGTATTGGCTACAAATGAACTAGAAAACGCACTTTTGTAGACATTAAGCATTAAAAGCATATGATTGCAACTAAATAACACACATAAAAGAACGGATAAGCTACTAAAAACATGCACAATTGAGAGCGATCAAATTCCCCCACATTTAAATCTTGCCCTCAAGCAAATCTAAGAAAAGAAAAATTAAAAGACAAACCTAAATGATAAGACTAAAAGAAAAATAAAAATAAATTTTGGGTTTTTTTTTTTTTAATAAAACAAATATAAAAATAATAAAATGATAAAACTCCCCACAGCTAAGGTTTTGCTTGCCCTCAAGCAAATCTAGAAATAAGAAAAATAAATCCTACATGGTGCATGAAAATGATTAGAAATATGTGATGCAAATCTACCAAGTACAAGTACAAGATAAGATTCATCGCTTTGCTTTAAGTGGTGAAAAAATCGAGATGTTTGACAATACCCTATGGATTTTCTCGCATGATAACATGGCTAAGCACCCACTAAAAAAATGGATGTATAATTCACTCAACACTCATTTTATTTGTGAAGGATAGTATTAAGGAATAGTACACTCATATTGCTCAGCCATGATCTAAATATTACCATAGGCTTGTACAAGAAACAAAACTTCACCGACGCGTGAAGCACCAAGCGAAACATCTAAAGAGGGCTTTATTCTCGATATAACGATAGGCTTAGGTGAATAAAGGGTATGGATAAGGCATGGGATATATATGAAATTGGTTTAAAAAAAAAATAAAGTCAAGTCTAATACCCATGTTGCTAGTCATTAACAATCCAAAACCGAAAATGATTATAGTCACAATCTTCTCCTCTTCACATATCGATCACCAAATATATATCACGTCTTAGCACTTTGACTAATCGATATCTCAAACATACTTCATCATTGTCATCACATATTTTTTTTTCCATTTTTTTTCATGACTTATTCTTTTTTTTTTCATTTTTTTTTCATATTTTTACGCTTTTTAACACTTCTTCTTCATACATCACATCTCCCCACACTTCTCAGATAAGCACACACTACAAAAAATACAAATAAGAAGCTCAATCTTCATCTTTGTCGAATGGCACACAATGAATGGCAAAAGTGTGGCTAACTAATAATCATCAAAAATAATCCAATCATACCAAGCAACTAGAAACCAACCATTTAGACATTGACAAGGGGTAGGCTAAGGTTTAAAGTGTAAAATATTTTGTATTTTTCCTGGATGTAACAAAAGAAAGGGATGGCTCAAAGGGTGTACTTAAGGGTATCTAGCTAAAGATGAACTAAACAAATGGGTCCATGTGGGTGGTTAACTAACCGATGTGGTCAGCTAATATATTATTAGATGTAAACGGAAGGCCATTTGGGTTTTATTCCTAAGGTTGTCTCTTCACACTCCTAATACACTTATATCACACGAATGCGATCTCATCATGGTCCCGGTAATGATTTACAAGTACAAGTTCTAGAATAAATAAAATCACCAAGACACCATAGCAATAGATTCAAGCATAAAAGATGTATGCTATATATGAAATGGGCTCAAATCCTCACAATTTAGTGGAAAGGGCTATAAGATGTGCTAGCAAATGTCATCGACCCTGAATGGATTGCAATATTAATCGGGAAACATCTCAAGTTTTTCAAAAATTACTGATTTCACCAGTGGGTTGATCCAGTTATTATAATATATTAACCTATACGCGTGAAAACAACTAGATCATAAGGGCAAACAAGCTCACAAAAATTAAAAAATTAGCCCAAACATTTGAAATTTAAAAACTAGTTTTGCTTTTCACAATAATATTTTCCCCCCCCCCACTTAAGTTAAGCACACAAAAGAAAAATAACTTAAATCTAGTTACGACTTTTTTTTTTCTTTTTCTTCTTTTTTTTTTTAATTTTTCTATTTTTAAAACCAAACATGACTTATTCTTGTCCCACGAGTTCTCGGTAGATCCATTGAAACGCACAAAGAAGCGAGAAGTGTGTCAAATAAGCATATTAAAACCAAACTTCTTTAGGAAATCGGGAGAGCCGCCTATTATACCTCTCACGCTTTGTTTATAATGAGCCTTACTTTCGAGGGATTTAAACAAATCAATTTATTAAAAATAATTTACCAAAAAAAACAAACAAAGGAAAAAAATAATAAAGAAACAAAATAAAGCAAAATAAATGAATTGTGAAAACTTCAAAGCATGTAAGATAGGGAAAAATGATATTATAAGTCTAAGATAAACGAAACATCCCGGGCTAAACATCATGATCGAACTCCATATGATAAGGTGCTAAGCAAAACTAGCATAAGCTATGAGATCAATCGATTCCTAATCCAAACAAACATGTCCAATCCCAAGTATAACGTCACCAACAATCCAATCAATCCTTCCTTCAAGAGCTTATTAAATCAGTAAAATAAACTAAACTACAAAAACGCCAAAATTTAAAACTCACTTTCAGAGGCATCGGTTGCATTTAGCGTATGCAACAAGCTTTTAAACCCTCGGGGTCTGCGAGTGAAAGAGTATCCTCGAGGGTTTCAAAGTGAACATACCTACAAAGTTCAAAACACTTTTATTTTTAAAGACACATGTGTACTATTTATTCACAATGTACAAAATATTAACAAAATTAAAATGGAAAACCAAATAAAGAAATGATACTCTTGCAAAAACAAAAGACATTTTAAACATATTTTACCTAAACACAAACACACACAAAACCAAAAATAAAATAAAAACCATTTTTTTTTTTTTTTTTAATCAGATAGTCCAACCGATCCGGTTACAGGGTGTAACCGATCGGTTGGGATGAACCAAATTTGACCAATCCTTCCAACCGAACCGGTTACGGGTAGTGACCGATCGGTTGAAGGAGATTTTCTAATTTTTTAACAACACACAACCGGATCCGTTACGGTAGTCACCGACGGTTGTAGTGGTTTTATTATACGAGTTTCCAACCGATCCGTTGGAGTGCCAACGATTCTCGCTAGAGTGATCCGGGTGGTTTCGGCGGTTTTTTCGCAAACGCTGAAAGCAACTTAGAAAGCAATCATTGAAATGAGCATTTTAGAACACATGAAACTAAATCCAACATCAAAAACTTGATTTTGATGCCAAGATCAATTGAGCAATTATGAGAAATTAGAGATTTTGGAAAAAGACAAGCATTCAAGCAATCTTCATGAGCAAACATCAAGAGCAATCAAACAAGAGCAAAGAAACAATCATTCATGAGCAAGAGCAATTTAGCATTCAAACAAACAAGCAAACAAACAAACACCTAAGCACAAAACAAATCCGCGAAATGCTCAAAAACTTGATGGTGACGATGCCTAATTATCATGAAAGCAAACAAAAATCTATCGAATAAAACAAACAATCAAACTAACAAACAAGTGCAAAACAAGTCCCCTAAACGGGCCAAAAACTTGATGTGCTTCATCGGGGTTTTAAATTTGTAATAAGAATTACCGATTAACTAGGAACACATTCGGGCAAGTATACCCTAGTCAAGTTGTAGTATAGTATATGGTAAATCAAGGTCGTCCAAGAGACTTGGTTGCACTACAAGTGTCGTTTGTTTGTTTAAGCAAGTAACAAGTTGATGGTTATGATTGTCACAAATCAAACCAACAAGAAAAGCATATAAGAAAAAGCAAGTATCAAGACATTCATCATTATTCCAATCAAACACAAAATCTCAATAATCATATCAATAACAAACATCTTTAAATAGAAAAGTAACAAGGTTTACCCAAAGTATGAATTACAATAGGCAAAGATGAAGGATTATAGCACCCTTCAAGCCTCCAATCAACTACAATAGTTCTACCAAGCCGGAAAATGATGTCCAAACGCCTTCACAACCCTTGAGCACACCACACTTAATTAAGGTGAGGTTTGTGGTCTTTTGGGAAGATAAGTTGGTGTAATTGGTGGAAATTCGCCCCATAAGTGGAGGCTTGAATTTCACACAAGTTGGGATAGGATAGTTGGTGGAAACTCGCCCTTAAGGGTGGAGGCTTGAGTTTCACACCTTTGGGGTGAAGATATTGGGAGTGGTTGTGTTCTCTCAAGTTATGGTTTGCTCTCTAGATGGAAATTCGTCCTTAAGGGTGGAGGCTTGAATTTCACACCTTTGGTGAAGGTATTGAGAGTGGTTGTGTTCTCTCGAGTTATGGTTTGCTCTCTAGGTGGATGAAAGGGATGAGAAAGATGGAGAAGGGATGATGAAATGAGGTAGCAAAGGCCTCTATTTATACTTGAACCAAGGCCTAGGGTATTCAATGCATTTCTTGGAGGCCAAGGAGCTTGGAAGGGACTAGAAACCATGTAGGAAGGGACTAGAATCATTTGGAACACGTTTGGAGTCTTAGTAGTGCAGAAATGGTCGAACAGGACCTCCAACCGGATCCGTTGAGCTCCAACCGAATCGGTTGGTCTTCTTGACTCTCCAACCGGATCGTTACGGGCTCGACCGATCGGTTGGAGCAAAATCACAAAAATTCATAAACCGCAAAGTTGTAGATCTTTCTCTTAGCTTTCTGTGGCCGCGAACGGGGGGGTCAAACGGAGTCCGTATACAAAAGTTATGGCCAAAATGGTGAAGGTGTGTCAGGAACAACGAGTCTTCCAATATGTCTTCAGCTTTTCTTCATTTCTTTCTCGTTTTCCTTCTTGAACTTTATTCTCGAGTCTTTGGACCACTAACTTGATGACTTTATCTTCTCGAATATACTCCGCAAGTCTTTCTTTGTCGGGAATTCTTCGTGCATGGAGAAATCTTCGTATTTTTACTTTTTCCGCATTTTTTCTCCACTTTCCTGTACTTGGCTACAAATGAACTAGCAAACGCACTTTTTTACGATTAAGCATTAAAAGCATATGATTATAACCAAATAACACACATAAAAGCACGGATAACGCTACTAAAAACATGCACAATTTGAGCGTTATCACGCCAGTAATTAATGACGGATTACCAACGGATCTTCAACGCTCGATGATCCATCAATTTTCTTGACGTAATACCAACGATATCTCCCATCCTTCATTAGTCGGTATTTGGTGACCAATTGCTGATGGAATTTTATATGTCGGTAATCCGTCAGAAATATGTTGGCATTCCGTCAGCAACAGTCTCTGTCAATAATCTCCAACTAATTTGTTTTCGTCAGTAAATCCATAACCGTTGCCCTGTTTTCTACTAGAACTTCGCACCATTCTAAAATGTACATCTAAGTCAAAAACACGCCCTGCCAGGTAACCTGAACATAGATGACCTGATCAATCATTTGTTAATCCGTTTTTGTATATATAATATGAATCTTTTTAACTTGACCTTAAAGAAAAAATGTTTATTTAAGAAACAATAAAGATAACTCAACAAAAATTAAAAGGCGGCGCATTTTAAGTAATATCATAGATGCTAATTCGATATATCGATTAATTATAGTGATTAAAAGCTAATGACGAATGGCTATTCAATATTAGAGTAAATTGGGTAAGTTTTTTTAAAGATGTTCCAAAATACAATGCCTAAAAAAGCTTTTATAAAAATCGCCCAAAATACATTTATTTTACAACCTATAAAAACCGTTCCAAATACATAAGTAATTGGCACCAACATTAAATAATGTTCCAAATACATATAGGTATTTGGTACTGTTCGTACCAACCGTTCCAGATACATGAGTATTTGGCACCAACAGTAGATAGCGTTCCAAATACATATACAAATTTGGCACCGTGTAAATTAACCGTCCCAAATACATAAATATTTGGCATCGGTAATCAAACCGTTCCAAATACACATGTATTTGGCACCATTATTAGAAAATGTTTCAAATGCATACGTATTTGGAACGGTTTCTTAATAGTCGTCTCAAATACCTGCTTTTTTGTCACGGTGACCTAACAAGTGCCAAATACGTGTATTTGGCATAATTCTTTGACGGTTCCAAAATGTTTCGTCCTAAAAACCCGCTTTTCTTGTAGTGAATTCTCTCTCTTCAGACTCTGAACACGAAGATCTCACATCCTCATTGATTGATTCAATCATCTTTAACCGCCGCCAAGCATACGTAATCATTGTTGTCCACCATCATACAATTTAAGTACTTCAAATCACTAAATCGAGTGTAAGACATGATGTTGTTGTGTACACGGATTTTACAAGTCAGGATTTAAACCAGAAATAGAATCTTTCACGGGATTTTACTAAAATCAAGACCAAACCGCATAAATGACCAATGGAGCGTGTTAAGATGACTGATGGATTGACACAATGATAGACAATTGTGTGTTAGGACTTATGATTGTATGTAGTATTAGCAGAGATGTTGTTTGGTTGATATTTGGATTGGTTTATGCCCGTTTATTCTGAGAAATTTAGGTCTAAAAACACAAAAATCTCAATAAATTCTGTTCGGAGCGGATTTAGTCCTTGAAGGTTGACCTGAATCAACTTTAGCTAATTTAACGTGCTATTCTCCTTGTTTTCACGGTCGTTTGATGGGTAGAAACGCTGAAAACGGAGTTACGGTACAAAAGTTATGGCCGTTTTGAAGTTTTGTCGGGAAAAGTCAACAAAACGCACTGGAAACAACTCGCACCTTAGATAACTCGCACCCAAGTCAACTCGCTTGATGACAACTCATTACAAGACGTCGATGAAGCACAACTCGCATACAACGTATTAACTCGCTTAATAGACAAGTCGCATAACACAACCTCGATAGGCAACTCGCTTAGGCTGACAACTCTTAGGGCAACTCGCTTAGGTCGACAACTCGCTTAGGCTCAACTCGCATTAGATACGCTGAATCGGACAAGTCGTAGTCAAATCTGTCAACTCGCATAAAGAAATTCACCAACTCGCATTGATGAAAATAGCCACAACTCGCATCCAAGACAAGACAACTCGCATGCAAGAAATGCACTTCGTGACTCAACTACCTTCCAACAATTATTCAAAAAACGCCACATTTTAATCCAAAAACAACCCAACCACGATGATTCAAGCCTTCCAAATCAAAGCCTAAACACTTATAGTGATTCTAAACACAAAAGTACTATCAAAATCCAAACTTTAACACAAGAAGTGATCCAAATGATGCAAACTACTCTAAACTCATTCAAACCCAAAAACCTTATGAAAACAAAGAGAAATCCAAGAACATGAAAGACGAAAGATCAAACCATGGCTCTATACCAATTGTAAGTTATTGATTTCATAAACACATATCAAAACATAAGTATGGATCAAATAGTATGTAGAGAGAGAGAGTAGAATGGGAGCCTTCTGAGAGAGAGTAAACAAAAGATAAAAGGTTAGATTAGAATGAAAGGTCCAACCTCTACCTTGGGAGGTAGAGGGTATTTATAGTTACATACTACACGCCCTCCTTCGGACTCAGATCAGCATAATGGGTAAAGACCCGTCCTTCCTCCACGGTGTTGCTCTAAACTAATAACTAACTAGCTAACTAACTGGGGTGACTGAGACTTCCTCCACGGTGTTGCTCTACGAGCTAAGATATGCTAAACAATAACTGGGGTGACTGAGACTTCCTTATGGAATTTCCAATTCCTAACAATATGCAAACTATTTGGAGTTGCGGTTATGTCAACCCCTAAAAAGAAAAGAAAAATAGACTAGAAGTGAAAAAGCATACTATTATGTGAGATAACCCGAGTGCTCCTAATCATCGTTGCTTAAATGAATATACCCGAAAACACATATTAGTTATGTGTCCCCTTTAGCATTCAAAATACATGAGATGCAATGAAAACGGGGTTTTACTTTGTATTAATAATGAAAAAGCTTATTTTTCTTGACGGAGAAATTGCTTTTGTGAAATTGATACGGGAAGAGGTATCATTTTAGGAAAACGTTTGAAAAAGAGGTTTCTATATTAAGAATAAAAACGTTTTATCCTTTGAAAAGAAGTTGTGTATATAATTATGTGTTTCAACTTGTACTTATTTTGAAGGAAACAAGAAAAACTATAAGTTATAAGTGAAAAAACTTATCTTGGGTTTTGAAAATTCCGTATTTTTGTGAGTTATGTGTGAAATAGATCCTAGACTCATAAAGAAGAAGGCTAGTGTTTACATACCTTGTAGAGTCAAATAAATTATGACGTTTGTTCCATTAGACCAAGACCAAGACGAAGTAGGTTGAATTGTTCCCGCTTCAACGGTTTGGTGAGGACGTCGGCTATGTTGTTCGGACTACCTTCTCAATAGAGATGTTCCCTTTTGAACATTGTCTCTTAAGAAGTGATGGCAGAATCTTATATGCTTTGTTGAGAATGTACCGATTCTTGCTTAAATCGATGGCACCTTTGTTGTCACATAGAATGGCTATGCCACTTAGATGAATGTCGTAGTCAACTAACGCTTGTTTCATCCATAGTGCTTGTTGGCATGCTTTCTGTTAACATAATCACCGCATGGTCGAACCAAGATATACAATTGTTCTACTCCCTGTACTTTAGGATACCATAATCCTAATTGTGGCTGTACTTTAATGTATCTAAATATTCTTTTGACAGCTTCTAGATGTGATGTTTTAGGGTCTTCTTGAAACCTAGCACATAGACAAACACTAAACATGATATCCGGCCTATTAGCCGTGAGGTATAGAAGACTACCAATCATGCCACGATATTTTGTGTTATTAACGGATTCGCCATCTTCATCTTTTGTGAGTTTAGTGTCAGATGACATTGGTGTCCTAATTGGTTTTGACTCTTCTAAACCGAATTTCTTTAACATCTCTTTTATGTATTTAGATTGATTAAAGAAGATACCATCTTCTACTTGTTTGATTTGTAGACCGAGAAAGAAAGTAAGTTCTCCCATCATACTCATCTCAAACTCGTCAAGCATGATTTTAGAGAAATCATCACACATGTCTTGACAAGTGGATCCGAATATAATATCATCTACATATATTTGAACAATGATTATGTGTGACTCTCTTTTCTTAGTAAAAGTGTGTTGTCAACTAACCCCATGGTGTAGTTGTGTTTAATTAAAAATGACTTGAGTCAATCATACCAAGCTTTTGGAGCTTGTTTAAGACCGTAAAGGGCTTTCTTTAACTTATACACATGTTTAGGTTTTTCAAAATCGATGAAGCCCTGAGGTTGAGCTACATATACTTCTTCATTAATAAAACCATTTAGAAAAGAACTTTTGACATCCATTTGATAAATCTTTAGATCATTAGCACAAGCATAAGCAAGAAGTATTCTTATAGACTCTAATCTAGCCACGGGGCATAGGTCTCATCAAAGTCTATTCCTTCTTGTTGGTTATACCCTTGGGCAACGAGTCTAGCCTTGTTTCTAGACACTACCCGCTTGCATCTAACTTGTTTTTTATAAACCCATTTGGTTCCTATTATGGTTTGATTACTAGGTGAAGGGACAAGTGTCCAAACATCATTAGAAACAAATTGATTTAACTCTTCTTGCATAGCCATTACCCAACTTTCATCTTTTATGGCTTCTTGTGTATTCTTAAGTTCTATGGTTGAAACAAAACAAAATAGGCTACTTTGGTTTTGAACTTGAGACCTAAAGGTTCTTTTGTTTAACTTTCCTATGACCTTATCTACGGGGTGATCTTTGGACTCTTTAATATTTATGAGTTCATTATTTGAAGATTCTTCTTCTTCATTTATCTTTTTCTTTATTACAATAGCTTCACTTTCAACAATCTCGTCATCGACAAGAGGTGGAGAGGGTTTGGGTGGAATTTCATCAAATTTTATATTTAATGACTCTTCTACCTTCATTGTTTCTTTATTTAATATGACGTAAGCTTTGCTATTAGGAGAGTAACCTAGAAAGATACCTTCTGTTGATTTAGGATCAAATTTTGTAAGGTAATCTTTAGTGTTAAGAAGAAAACATTTGCTACCAAAGACTCTAAAGTGATCTAACCTAGGCTTTTTGCCTCAAAGTAACTCGTATGGAGTTTTACCTAAAATTGGTCTAATTAAGACTCGATAGTATGTACGCTTGAAGTATCAACGGCATTGCACCAAAACTTTTGAGGTATGGATTGCTCATTTAGCATTGTGCGACTCATTTCTTGTAGGGTTCTATTCTTTCTTTCAACTACCCCATTCGATTGTGGAGCCAGAGCCAGAAGTTGTGAGTAATACCATTAGCGTCACAAAAGGCTCCAAATTTCACTTCATTATCAAATTCCCTACCATGATCCGTTCTAATAGACACTATAGGACTTCCTAGTTGTCTTTGGATTTTCTTGCTCAATATTTCAAAGTAATTAAACGTTCCAGTTTTGTTCTTTAAAAATTTAGTCCATGTGTACCTAGAGTAATCATCCACTATGACCAAAGTGTAGTAGTTGCCTCCATAACTTTGGATAGCGGATGGACCAAATAAATCCATGTGTAGTAATTCTAGACACTTAGTTGTAGACACCATGTTTTTAGCTTTATGACTAGAATGGACTTGTTTTCCTACATTACAAGCATCACAAAAGTGATGTTCATATTTTAACTTAGGTAGATCTCTTACTAGATCTTTGGATGATAGCGATTGAAGAAGTCGCATATTGGCATGACCCAATCTTCGATGCCATAAGGTCGAAGTATCATCCATAGAGGTAAAACAAAGATTGTCTTTAGGTTCATTACCAATTTTAATGACATAGACTCCATGTTGCCTAATTCCTCTCCCTATGGTTATGCCATTTTTTTAATATCTTACTACCGGTTTCGGTAAAAGTACATTGCACTTTTTATCACATATTTTTCCTATACTTAAGAGGTTAAAGTTTAGGTTTCTACGTGACACACATCGTTAATGGCCGTTAGAGATTTGTTAGAAATCGTACATTTACCAATGATTTTGCTTTTGCTATTTCCAAACACCACATTTCCTCCATTGAAGGATTCATATGTGGAGAATAGATTTTTATTGCAGGTCATGTGCCTCGTGCACCCGCTATCCTTGACCCATTCATCCGGATCTAGGTCGACCTTTAAGCACACCTAAGAAAACAATAATCTCAAAAGTTTGGTCTCCATTTGTTCATGGGTCCATTAGTGTTAAACATTCCATTCATGTTAGACATGTATGGATAAGGTGAATATGCATTCCATGGTGTAAAGTTTTGAAATGGAAAGCCATTTTGCATATTTGGGTTCCATCCAATTTGATGGTTACTTCTCGGGTAAACGTTATTAGGTCTCCTAGATGTGTTTGGTTTTGAAAAATATGGAGCTTTGTTTCTTGCAAAAATTGGATTATATTTTGGGGTGGTTGTCTAGTGGTAATATGAGTTGGTTTCTTCTTATTACATAATAACAAAATCGCTTCTAGAAGAAGAAGCTATGTTATTACCAATCGCTTTCTCAGCAGATCCCACGGATCCTCGTCGCTACACTAGTCCGGTTCCCTTTTTGTGGATCCGTGGGATCCGCCACAACAAAGGGCTTGTTTTTCTAGTGCCTTAACAAATTGTGTTTCTTTGTTTTCACTTGTTGACGCATCAAGTTGCTGAATACCTAAACCTTTTTGGTTGTTTCCAGTTTTAACACTATCTAGTATCATATCTAAAGTATTAGTACTCATTCTAGCAATCTTATAATCCAGTTGATCGACTAGTGTTTGAAGTTGAACGCAAAGTTCACATTCACCACTTGCTATTTTACCCTTTTCTAGACGTTTCAATTTTGCTTTTTACTCTATGACTTCCTTATCTAAACGTTGGTTTTGATTTTTCAAAAACTTGTTTTTGTTAATTACTTTTAAGATAATTTTGCAAAGTTTGTCATTTTCATTATGCAATGAGTCATCATCTAGTGATGAGCTACTATAGTATTCGTGACATACCTCGTCATTTGCCATGAGACAAATTTCTTCGTCCTCCTCCTCGCCATTCCCCACGAGCCGCACACCTAATGCCTTTTGATCAACCCATTTGGGACACTTACTAATAAAGTGGTTTGGGTCCCCACATTTAAAGCAAGCACGATCATCCCTTGGCTTCGTCCTCTTTGCTTTTCCGGAATCCTTTCTTGTCGCCATACGGTTGTTTGACGTATCTTCCATTCCTTCTAAAGAACTTTTTAAAGTCCCTTACCGCCATGGCATACTCCTCGTCGTCACTATCCGAAGAGGAGTTCTCTTCATCGCTTGAGGCCTTTTTGGCTTTAAGGGCAAGAGATTTGTGATCCTCTTTCACCTTTGAGGCTTCGGAATCTTTAGCAAGGACAAGCTCATAGACTTTTATGTTGCCAATGAGTTCATCAAGGGTGAGGATTGTCAAATCTTTTGACTCTTCGATTGCCGCACCTTAGATCTCCACTTGGATGGAAGTGCCCTTAGATATCTCCTAACATGGTTACGGCTAGAAAAGATTCATCAAGTGCTTGTAAAGATGTAATAAGAGTATTAAAATTAGCAAAAGAATGATCTATAGTTTCCTCATCCGATATTGAAAATTGTTCATATTGTTGAACAAATAAATCAATTTTATTATTTTTAACTTGTTGATTACCTTGATGAGTTACAACTAAAGAATTCCAAATTTCTTTAGAGGTTTTAAGCATAGAAATTCTTTCGAATTCCTTTTTGGGTAAAGCATTATATAAAACCATTTTAACTTCACTATTTTTGGAAAGCTTTTTCTTCATGTCATCGTTTAGTTTATCATGAGGTATGTTAAATAAATTTCTTTTATCATCTTTTGAGGTAGCTTCAAAATCGCCTTCAACAATAATGTACCAAAGATCAATATCTTTAGACTTCACATACGTTTCGAATATATTTTTCCAATATATAAAACCTTTAGTTTAAAGTAGTGGTAGTCATTGCATAGATTGCCCTTCCTTGTAGTTTTCAGAACCCATAGTGATCGAAAAGTTTTTAAAATACGGTTTACTTTAAAACTTTTATAAACTTAGCTCTTGATTCCAATTGTGAAAAACTAGAAGGGGGGGTTGAATAGTTTTGCCGATTTTAAGTTAGTTTCAAAAAACTTTAGATTCGATATTATGTGAAATCGTATGGATGAAGAGAAAGTATAGATCTAATGGTAAAGCAAGTAAATAAAGTAAAGTAAAGGATAGAAATAACACAACCGATTTATAGTGGTTCGAATACAAGGACATTTTCCTTGCCCTACTCCACTCCTCGAGTCACCTACTCGAGAGTTCAAGCACTATGTCAACAAACTCCTTCAACTTGGCGGAGAAGCCTTCACGACGTTGCTTACACCTTTTTCCGGTACAAAGCTAAATACCGAGTTCGTAACACGGTGGACCAAACCAACACGACTATTACACAACAACTATGAGAAATATCAAATACAAGATCTTTGCTACATAAATCTTGTGGAGGAGCAAATCAATCAAGGACCCCTTTCTTGGATGACTTGTAGAATGCTCGTGATCTCGCCTTAGAGAAGGACCTATATGAGAATCACTAAAGAAAGAAAGATGAACAACTCTCTAGATCAAGTGATCTTTTGTTAGAAGAGAGTGAGAGTATATGAGAGAGTTAGTAAGAAGAGGGGTGAGTTAGAATGAAGAAATGGATCTTTATTTATAGTCAAACCTTGCCACTGTTCCCCGGATCGCACGGATCCCTCCCTTAAGGGATTCGTCTAGTGTAAACCTAGGGATCTGTGAGACGCTCCTCTTTGCCCATGGGTTTTTTGGTTATGGGTCATGGGTTATGGGTTGGTCGATGGGTATTTCATTAAATACAATGTATCTAATAGATGCAATGCATATAGTCATATGGGTGTGGGTCAATACCATGGGTTATGGATATGATCCATGGGTTGTGATTTTACCCATCCTAATAAACTATTACAACAAATGATTTATTACAACAATTTGTATTAAGTGACTATATGTAAATGCTTTACAAAAATAATATGTATCCTTATAATTTTACTTATGATAACATTATATTTGCTATCAACAAAACACAAAGAGATCGCAAAATATTAATAAACGTTTTTACGGTTTATTTGTATTAACATACCCGTTTTGACCCGTTTGAATACACCACTTAAACATAACTCTTTAACATACATTAAAACCTGTAAAATTACTCTTAAAACATTTCAAAGACTCACTATAAACATTAAACCTTTTATGACTCTCGGGGAATAACCTTGTCATGAGCTTGGTATCTACCTAAGCTCTACCTTCTTATAAATCTTCTAAACTTTCGCATAATCCAACCTCAACCCTTAGTTCCAAGCATTTCCTTTCCTTCACGTTTAAACCTACAAAACATTAACATCTTAAACCGTAAGCACAAAGCTTAGTAAGTAAAGCGTTCATAACATGTTATCATAGACATTCATACAGTATACATCATAACTCATTAACCATTTCAAATCATTAAACATTAACACGTACCTTGATTTACTTAAGTAAACCATTTCCTATGGTTCAAAATCAACATACCTTAGCCTAATCCACCTTGCCTAACCTTCATGACTAGTTAAGCCACACTATTCTCAACCACACTTTACATAAACATATATTCAATTACCCCATTCCTTAGCATAACAAAATCACATAACATATAATGCGTAGAATCTTATAACAACATACAATGACCGGTTTACTTACCTTGATTCCAAGCTAGTGAAACCAAATACATCATCATCATCCTTTAACATCATCATCACCTTCCACTCTTGTCATCTAAGCCACATTCACAAAAGGCACATATACATAATCAAAATACTAAACCATGATTATCCCAATCATAGATTTTCATTAAACCCATCTAATTATCATATAATCATGCCTTGATTACATGATAATTAGCCCCATCAATTTATTAGCTTAATGCAATAATACTTACACCAATTTCATAATAACTTCTTAATTAAGCTTATGAACATCATTTACCCAATTCCCTTTAATTAGGGTGCATGAATCATAATCTCAATCTCATCAATTGATCATCAATTAAGGTTACTTACTTGTATATGGGCATGGCTAAGTACATTATACTTGTGATAGGGCTTCAATCTTTCATCAATAATCACCAAAGTCACTTTGCCATTTCCCTTCCTTTTCTCTTCACGCCACACACACCCACACACTACACATTCTGGAAGTCTACTGATATTTGAAGAAGTATCCAGATATTAGTAGTTGGCAACTTTGCCTAAATGGCACACTAGGTCCCTCAAGTCCCATTTCATTTCATTTTAGCCACAAACACTTTTTAACACATTTAACACTTGGCAACTTAGGTCTCTTAAGTACTTTTTCCTTATAAATGTGACACGTCATATTTTCTATAACTATTTACATAACATTAATACTTATATTTTGACTATCGGGTTTGACTAACCAATCCCGTAAGTCCTTTGAACATATAGAAGTCATGATCATCCATTCAAATGACATTCTTGTAATAAAACGCTTAAACCCGATTTCAAGATGTTATATATGCTAGTTTAGACTTTAGATAGTGAGTCAACCACTTACCATTCGTACTCGTCAAAAATTGCAAACACCCCATACCTTTTACATAAAGTTATATTTAACATCAAAAAAGCCTAATGATGAGTGATAATATCCAATAGCAGTATCAATTCAGTACCAATGCCTTCTCATTATACTTTCATTTTGTCATACTCAAGTCCACAACAATTAATGGATTAATTTACAATATACCAGGGGCCACAATATGTTTAATTTTATCTTAACAGATTATGATAGCAACTAAATTGAACCTTTTGAATATTGACAAATGACGCTTAATACATTACATGCTCAAGCATATTGTGTAATGAAAACACAGTGGAGGTGTAACTGTACACGTTCGAGCATATTAATTTAAAACAAAATGCAAATAACCTACATCCAAAGTCCAAATACATGCGTAAAAGCAGAGATACAAAACCATAATTAAATTTAAATATAATCATCCATTTCGATGCAGTTATGTGTTCTCTCCCTACTCGTGCGACCAAATGTATGAACGTCATCCAAACGTCTTCCTCGTAACATAGATCATAACCTTTGTAAACATATTAAATAAACTTTGATCGTTAATTGGCCACCATCACCATGTTGTCGTCATGCAAGAGTATTGCCCCACCGTCTTCCTTGTTATCTATGTCCACTGAGCACCTTATTTCTTTCTACCTTATACATCATCGTTGTCAGCGTATGAAATAATTAATCAAAGAACCAGCAACCAAAATTGAAAATTCATTACTTTGAAGCCTGTAATTGACGATCAAGACCTTGCAGTTGTTGAGCAAGAAGAAAACAAAAAATTTCGAGAGAAAGTCACAACATATGTAAATTACAAAGCATGAAAATACCTTTAACCTGAGGGGTTAAATTTCCATACCTTTTTTTACTCTTTTTGAAATAAAGTAACTTAGTAACATTACATTTTTGAGTTATTATGAGCTGCAAAGAAAAACAACAAAAACAAAAGCAAATATATGTATGAAAAAGCCTCACCATCGTCTTTGAGGAGCTAAAAAAAAAAATACAGATGTATATAAAAGAAAAACATCGCTATCATTTTTGAGTCATTATGGCTGCAAATTAAAAAAACAAAAACCCAAAGTAAATCTACATAATGAAAACGTATCACCATCTTATATTATAAAGCACAGTGTTTGCTATATTAGCCATGA
Organism: Chrysanthemum makinoi; assembly: GCA_910596185.1. Taxonomy (NCBI): domain Eukaryota; kingdom Viridiplantae; phylum Streptophyta; class Magnoliopsida; order Asterales; family Asteraceae; genus Chrysanthemum; species Chrysanthemum makinoi. The sequence goes on from OU343216.1 coordinate 58,782,110, forward strand.
GGGTTATGTATCCACATATGAGATGAGATCTATGCAAAACCAATGTTATCCAAAGAACAAATGAGAAGATCTCAACCATCCATTCACCTTGAATCTAATGGCTTAGATGAAGCCAAAAAATATAAAGAAGGGCAAGATAGTAAAATCAATTATCTCAATAAAAACAATAAAAAATCTAGATCCATCTCATTTGTTACCTAACTTTCTCTCTCATCAAAATCAAAACCCACATCTATGCATCTAATCTCGTCGGAATCATCAACGTCCGGGAATCACCATGAATCCGACAGATTCATCAACAAAACAACCGGATTCTTCATCAAATCCACCGGCATCGACATCAAAACCGTCGGAATCATCAAACGTCGCCGGAATCACAATGAATCCGACGGATTCATCATCAACCCAACCGGATTCTTCATCAAATCCGCCGGCATCGACATCAAAACCATCGGAATCGTCATCAAACTTCGCCGGATTCGGTCATCAAATCCGTGGAATCGCCAACAAATCCGCGGATTCATCAACAAATCCGATTGACATAGATGATGTGGTTACATATGATGTAGATGATGTCGTATGTGATGATGATGTAGATGAAGTACTCACAGAAGTTGATATGAAGGAACATGTGGTAAAATCCCTTGGGAATCTGATTTTGTTGATTAATGGGATTCATAGATGAATCCCATGGGATTCATGTATATTCATTGAATCATGAATCCCATGGGATTCATGGATGAATCCCTCTGATTCTGATTTTGTTGTTTAATGGTAAACTAAAAAAGATACTTAAATTCATTTGAGATCCCATGGGATTCATGGATGAATCCCATGTGATTCACATGAATCCCAAGGATTCATACACAATCCCATGGGATTCTTTATGAAATCCCATAGGATTCATGCAGAATCCCATGGGATTCTTTATGAAATCCATAGGATTAATGCAGAATCCCATGGGATTTCATAAAAATCCCATAGGATTAATACATGAAGCTATAGATATGTATACAGAATCCCATAGGATTCATACTTGAGATATCTTAATCCCAACTGCTTTTTATATACAGATTCTATAAAATCACCAAGACCAACTTTATATGAACACGCTGAGACACCGGACGGATCAAGATATTGGAAGCCTCATGTACAAGAAGGAATTCCTGAAGAGGGAAAATACTATGAAACATTAGATGAAATCCCAGGGGATTCATTGTGAGTCCCATGGGATTTCATAAAGAATCCCATGGGATTCATTGTAAATCCCATGGGATTCATTGAAAGACTTGTAATATATAACTTGAATGATGTTGAATCCCATGAGATTCATTGTAAATCCCATGGGATTCTTTATGAAATCTCATGGGATTCATTGTAAATCCCATGGGATTCTTTATGAAATCCCATGGGATTCAATGTAAATCCCATGGGATTCTTATTTTTATTTTTTTTGTATAACATGTTTTTAAAATATATATATTTTTTTATATAACAGGTTGTAAAGCTCGTATAAGGTTAGAATTGGATGTCATTTCTGGAAAATACAAGCTAGTTCAGTTTATTACAAAACACAACCATATGCTCATACCAAAAGAGTACAAACATTTTACCAAAAAGCAAAGAAGAATGACACAAGCAGAAAAAAATGTTTGTTGTTAAAGCTGCAAAGAACAAGATTGGTCCAACACGGGCTCACAACTTGCTAACGAGTATGAAGGGTGGGTATGAATATGTTCATGGGGACATTGCAGATTTTAAGAATGAAATGCGGGATGTTAATATGTTCATAGGGGAACTCGAATAGGCTAAAGCCAAAACCAACTGTCAGGAGAAGCCAAATGCAGGGCAAAAGCGAAACCAAAAGTTTCTTGATTATTTATATTACTGGTTTCGGTTTTGTTAGTTATTTTTTCTTCTTTACTTGATTATTTAGATGATTTGAAAAGAAAATTCTTTTTTACTTTGAATATATCTTGTTTCTTACTTATATTCTGTAAGAATCCCATGGGATTGTATATGAATCCCATGGGATTCACTTTGAATATATCTTGTTTCTTACTTGTATGTATGAATCCCATGGGATTGTATATGAATCCCTAAGGGATACGGAAATATGTTAATAGATTAAGTGGAAAGATTAAGTGGAATCCCATGGGATTGTGTATGAAACCCATGGGATTGTGTATGAATCCTATGGGATTATTTCCATATTCTCTTCTACCATACACATATTTTCAAAAGATTAAGTGGAAAAAAAGTCTATCATAAAGAATCCTTGGGGATTATGAATGAATCCCCTGGGATTCACATAATTAATTGATAAAAAGACAAATAATAGTTCTACCACGCAAACGTTCTATTATACCATTCAAGTTTTAAAAGACAAAATAATGCACATGTTCTCGTCTACCATACCATTAACGCTAACGGACAATTGTTCTACCATGCACAAGTTCCCATTCACATGATCTCGTCTACCATACCATTAACACCTAACTGGACAAATTGTACTAGCATTCAAAAAAGACATAACTTCTTCAATGATTACATGCGCTCACGTGCTTCCCTATTCTTTACTGCTTCAAGAATAATAGTCATCTTTTCTTCAGGAGGAAGTTTATGCTTCTCCTTCTCCTTCTCCTTCTCCTTCTCATTCTTACGTACAACACTCAAGGCACATTCTCATTAGCCAAATCAAACAACAACAGAAATAATACTACGAGAATCATCCGGCACATTCTTCATCTCCTGAACAACACTCGCCTTTCCCTGAACAGCCGACACAATCTCATTCTCCTTAACAACACACGCCAACTTAGCAACATCAACAATCGATGTTTTCTTACGCTTTTACTCGCTTTCCACTGAACAACCTTATTCCCTTGTTTATTCGCCTTAACATCATCATAAGGATTCCACCGACCCAACGTAACATTCCCTTGTTTCTTCGCCTTAATATCAAAAGGATTGTAACGAGACAACGGCATTGGGTTCAATATTTTACCTATATCAATTTTAAGACGAAAAAGTAATATTAGTTTGAGACAAATATTAGATATAAGCAACTAACAACAAAGACAATCTCATCAATCACAAAGTCCTAACACTAACAAACAATACGAAAAAATACGCAACTATAAATATGATTCCTAAAAGCTAATACAAACACTCATTCTATGTGAATCCCATGGGATTCAGTGATAATCCCATAGGATTAATCTTACACAAATCGACAATTCCATTTGCTTATCTTCTTATGTCTATCACATCCAAAATATAAGCAAAAACTATAAAACTTATTTCAATTTGAGAAAAGCATAACAACTAACTACATCAGAAAAATAAGCTAATTCAAGCACGGAGTTCCCATAACAAAAATAAGCTAATCCAAAACTCATTACATCAAAAATAAACTAATCCTCGAAATCTAATCTACTCACGATATAACCTAATCCAAACACTGATTCAGTAACAAAATAAGCTAATACAACAACAAAATAAACTAATACATTCAAAAAAATAAGCTAATCGATCACAAAAATTTAAAATAAAGACTGATTTAACAAAAATATACCAGAATCGACATTTAGAAGCTTATTTTGATCGGATTCCGCAACGAATGGTCTTTAGATTGAGATATTTCACCGTAGGTCCATTTTAAAGGAATGAACGGTGATCTCACCTCATTTCATCTCGAATATCCATTTAAAATGAGTAATTACGGTTTCACGGTGGATTTGGAGGTGGTTTGATGGCGGTTTGGGGTGGATTTGGTGGTTTGGTGGCGATTTAGGGTTTCAGTTGTATTTGGGGATCTGAATATCGAGAGGTGAGAGAGTGAGTGAATCGTGTGTGTGTAATTTCACGTTTTGTGTTTTTGTATAATGAGAATATGAAATTACAAAAATGACCCTTTTAGTATAATTTTAGTTTCAAATGTAAATTAATCTAATCCATTGGATTCAAAAGGATGGATGGTTGAGATCTAATCATTTGTTCTTTAGATAAAACTTGTTCCGTATGGAACTTTTCTCATCCACATATAAGAATGTGTCGTGATATATAGTATCACCAGGTATGATGATTGGTGAAAGCATGTTTTATTTATACTTTCAAACGATGGCTTTAAAGTGTGAGATGCTAACTGTGGAATGTTCATATTCATCTTCCTCCTAACATTCAATTCGTTTGCATTAGTTATGGTTGTAAATGTGATTGTAACTTGAGAATGGTTCGTATTCATCTTCCTTCACATTCAATTGCTGCAACCACCCTTCGTAATCATCTTGAATGACTTGCATCATCCTCATGTGGAGCTATGACATGTTTGTATCGTACTTTCCTTTGTGCACAAATCCTCTTTCACATTAAATACACAATTTAAACAATAATGAAGACATTTTATTAATGAAAACTTTGGAGACCCTTTAAAATAAATAACTTAAATAAATCTTAAATGTGGCTCGTGGATGAACAGATTCTACTCGGTTTAAATAATAATAGAGACCTTGACTAATGAAAACTTCAAATACATTTCAATAAAATACATGTTTTAACCAATATCAATTAACCACGAGTGTATGACTAAATTAATCATCCCCAGTGAAACTTCAAATACCTTATTAATACCCCTTTGTGCTTCTTCTTAAACTTTAATCTTAAATGACAATTAGTAATAGAAATTAAAACTTTTCTAAGCACAACTTTTTTGTCATCTTGGGTGCATTAATGCTATAAACCGTGTCTTAGTAAATCAACCTATGAAGCACAAATGCTATAAACCGTATTTTAGAAAATCAGCATTTGAGGCCTAAATGCTATAAACCGGTTTAAATGACAAATGGAAGTTTTTCTTCTTTTTTTTATATATATATTTAATAGTTTCCAAAAAGTTATTCCAATTTTTACTATATAAACACAATAAACTTATTTTTACTCTTTTGGTAATTCATAGTTAAGTTGATGAAAATGAATTTTAAAATACTTTTGATAAAAATATGATAACAACATCCACTACTAAATTAATAGTTTATACGTTGTTTAATCCTCAAACTTATATCATTTTTTGTTTATAACTCATATATTTTTTTTCTCGCAATGACTATAAATTGAACTCGTACTTATATTAAAGGTCACACCAAAACACAATTTCGCAACTATAATAATTTCCCGTTATAAACCATCGCTTTGCGCGAGTATGTGTCTAGTATATATGATTAGAATGTCTACGAAATGCCTAGTTATGTATTATTAGTGAACTTAGTTATCATAATCTATACTACATATAACAGGTGGATTTTTTTAAATCTTAAATCTTGAAAAACTTAAAAATGGTAACAAAATCCACAAATCCTCAAACTTTTAAATATTATTTAATCCTATCCTCAAATTTTTATCATTTTTCGTTTATAACTCATATATTTTTTTCTCACAATGACTACAAATTGAACCCGTAAGTATTACACTAAGAGTCACAACAAAAATACAAGTTCACATGTATAGTTATTTGCCGCTATACTCTATCGCTTTGCGCGAATATTCGTCTGGTTTTAATAAATAGAACAATTAGATTAAAGACCCATATAGTGAGCTTATATAATTTGATAAATTAACCTCTCGTTGACTTTGTTATACAAAATTTCAACTACAATCAATACTCTAGTGCAACTATAAAGAAACATAAGAGGAGTACCCATGCATAGCAATATATTTTCTAGCGGTAGATAGTTATAATGATATTTTGATTACAGAAAACACTTAATCAACTTGTTTTCACATATATGTTTTTAATCTAACTTGTTGAATCCGTGAGGAAATGTTGTGTATAAATGACATGTTTAATATCTTAATGTGGATTTGATGACGATTAAATCTGCATAACCAATTAGTTATCTTTCAAAAGTATGTTTTTATATTCGTATAAAATCGGGTTGACACGATGGTCGAACTGGTGATCCGATGAACCAGCGAATCGATCTGTCGATTATAAAACCGAGCTTTAAAACATTGGTATAAGGTACTTATATTAAGGATTAAATGTGTTGCCATGTTTAGATTAAGGATTAAAGGTTAAATGTGTTGCCATGTTTAGTTTAAGGATTAAATGGGAATTTTTATCTTGTGTCACGGTGGTAGAGGTTAAAAGGCGTTAAATAAACTCAAATTACTATATACTCATGTACTTTGATATTAATAATTTTTTAAATTTATGATGTCTACACCCATATTATATATGAAAATTAAGTTATTAAAAAAAAAAAACATTTGTCTTCTTTAAACATTTCTAAGATTGTGCAATCATGACATAACTTTAAAAAAAAAACCCTCAAAAAATTAAGCAAAACTATATACACATATTATATGTAGTATATATAAATTTACTTAATAAATGCTCTTTATTACTTACTTTACATACTCTTTGTGTAGGAAATATGAGTATTAGCGATGTTAATAGTTACCGGTAGCTGTTAGTAATAATAGTCGTTTCTATATAAAAGTGTCTAGCAACGTAGTTGTATATATTATTATAAATTGTAGAATGACGGAAAAACTAAGGGTGCGTTTAGTTGAAGAACAAATTCTCTTATTTTCTATCTCTAGTTTTGTAAAAATTTGGAAGGAGAATCAATCTCCACACAACACTTGAAAATATAGAAAACGCGTTTAGTTGATGTTTCTATTTTCTGTTTTGAAGAAAGGGAGGGAGGGTTGAGGGTTACAAAGGAAAACAACTAAAATTTATTTTATAACTTTCCTTGTTAAGTTAGGAAATAGGGGATTTGTGTTTTGCAAAACATTCTGTTAGAAAACATTGATTTGAACGCGATCTCTGTTTTCCTTGTTTTCCACAAAATATTTTGTGAAAAAGAAGGGTGTTTTCCCTCAACTAAACGCAACCTAAACTTTAATGCTAAAATCTTCTATTATTATTTTTTTTTTTCCTTTTTCAAATAGCATTTGAAAAGTACCACTTTAAAAAAATTGACGTTTGTTGCCAAACAAGCTTTAAAGTAAACGCAAAACACACTACAAGAAAAAATGGTTTTAGTGACAAAGCGAATATGGTCACTATCAGTGTAAAACCGGTCACTAATACAGTTTAGTGACCAAAATCTGGGTGGTCACTTTTCGTCACAATAGCTCCGTCACTAGTTTTATTAGAGACCAAATAAAAAAATGCGTCACTAACTAATGACGATAAGAAAGTGGTCACTAAATTTGTGACGAAATATACAGTCACTATTTTTGGTCACTAAACAGTGAAGGTGGTCACTGAATTGAACATATAGTGACCAATAATGGTGGTCATTAAAATCGTCACTGTTTTATTAAAGATAACGAGCCCGTTAACACACCGTTAACGACCAATAGTGACCATATGTGTGGTCACTTGGTATTAAATATGGTGGTCACTCATTCAAACATATTTACAAAATAATCTACCAATTTAACAAAATGTGCGGCTATAATAAAATCGAAAATCTACAAATTTGCAACAACATCCAAAATATTAATCGTAATTGCATTACATTATATTCTTTGTAACATAACGTTCTTTGTATCCTACTAATCAAAAACAAAATAAACATAAAAGAAAAACGTAGCGTGCCAATTATTTAACATTGTGTTCTTTTAGCACACAAAAAAGGATGTCTCAAATCACATCCACGCTCTATGAAGATCACTCCATCCAACTCGGCCTTTTGTCACCCTGCAAAATGCAACAAACTTTGAATCATACTACACAATAATTTCTTTTTATCATAAATGTGGAGGTATCAAATTTTTTGGGAAATGACATAAAGCTGAAGCCAAAATCCAGTCCCTACACAACATCCTAAAGTATAAGCAAAAGATAGAATATTGGTTTCGGGTAGCCAGTTATAAGCTACATAAATGAATCTAGTTCTATCTAAATTATACAATAATGACATGAACTTGTTGCATAATTGCAGAAAAGTGAACATGGTGTTATAGGCCACACACATACCTGCAAATCCTTATCGTACCAATCGTAGATCTTAAAGGACTTGTATCCCTCTTCCGGGTTTTCCATTCCCTCTTCCATTGACTGACCACCAAATACCTGCTGTATACCCAAATACATGCCAAATATGAACACAATAAAAGAAAATAAAATTTGTGTAAATTAGGTTATACGAACCAAAGAGTACTTACTTTTAGTAGCAGTTTGGGGACGTTGTGTTGAGGTGGAAAGATGTACAGGTCACACGGGTTGGGTAATGGGTCATTAAAGGATTATAACTGAAACATGTCATTTATTTTAAGTATTGGCCAATATGGGACGGATAAGGTTAACCCAAAACCACTTTTTCTTTGAATTTTTTATCTGGAAGTAATGAGACGCTGAATATAATAACCACAACATTTGTCAGTAAAAATAAAAAGATGCAACATATTGGCAATACTTGATATAATAGGAGCATAAATATTGTGCTACCCATTCATATTTTTGTGATATAATAGTATGCACATCAGAATGTCCAAAACGTAATGGATACTAACTTCTTTAAAAACTGAATAATGGTTAGACCCAAGATCTTTACATTTTGGTACGATTTATCTCCCTTTCCCCTCTTGCTGATCTAGTTCTTCAAATCCAAAATCACATGATAGTCCTCCCAACACCTAAAACTAAAACAACATAACTAAAACTTACAGCAAATTCTGTAGAAACTTACGAAACCGAAATGCCAAATTTCTGCACAATAAATAAGCAACAAAAATGCCAGTTTCTGCATAAAATTCCAGCAACGAAGCGGCCAAATTTCTGCATAAATTATCAGGTAACTTGCTATTTCACTGAAAAATGTTAGATTTACAGTTTTAGGTACTATGTGACCATTATTTGTCGTCACTAATACTTGTCATTGTGACAAATTAGTGACCACAATTTGTAACGGTCACTAATTATGTGGCAATGACGAAAATGCAGTGACAACAATTATATTGGTGACTAAACTATGATAATAGAGACTAAAGCATGAGTGGTCACTAAATAATTGGTCACTAAAGGCACTTTTTCTTGTAGTGACACTAACCGTTAACCCTCCTAAGTTGTGTTAAAGCTGCTTGTCAAACGTACTCTTCACCTCAATAGCTAACTTGTATCAACGTACTGATTAATAATATCTAGCGTCATCAATTAATCAAGTTTCTTGTATTCTAGGTAATTTAAATATTGGAGTACTACGTAGTATCTTTTATTTATGTATATATAAAACACATTAGTCTATAAAAAATGAGCTTCTAACACACACCTACTATACAATACAATATACGAGTTGCATCTATGAAGCATATATAACCAATTTTTTTTTTTTGAACATTCAACGGGACGGCTAGCCCTTTACCTTACCCACAGTGACATTCAATTGGGCAGTATGCGGTGGGCTTAAGGGACTAGCGACCGATGGAGTCTGGAACCATGGGGAGGAAAACCCCCAACTAAGCAGCCCATAGGCACTACACTTAATTGGGAGAAAACCTTTGCCCCATCAAGATTCGAACCTGCGTGGGCAGGCCAAACTCATCACATGGGGACTTCGGAGATACCGCTGGGGTATTACCCCTTTGGTATATATAACCAATTTGACTAGACAAGGTTGTCCATCTCGTATAAACTTAATACTCTATAAAAAATGTGGTTGTTGGTAACAACTGCAAATTTACTTGGTCTTTTGCCCAATGGTGAATGCCAAGTACAAAAAGTGTTTGGCTTTCCTCTTACATGTTAAAAAAGTCAAGGCTTTCAATAAGAGTTGGATTGGGACATAATACCAAAATTCATTATTGTAAGAATTGGTAAATACATCATAAGACAAGTAGTACGAGAACAAATCAAATTGACTGCAAATTACTTGATTTATTAGCATATTGAAGTAATGTTATTTGGGAAATTTGCGTTTTTTGACTGAAGATATTACTTATTTCCTACCTGCCTTAACTTTGTGGCATATTGTTGAATCTGTGACTCAAACAAGCGAACTAACAAAATTGTCATTACGATAATCTTTCATACAAATAACATCATCAACGACTTTTAATCTCATATATATGTAATATTACAAAGTTTTTCACCGATAGATTACACCGGTAAACGTATTTTTTGATGTTTCTTCAAGTTGATATTGATTTTGCTCTATTTTTATGAACATTTAAAAAAACAAAAAATATAATAATAATAATAATATTTTTATGAATTCTAGACGTATCGACGCTACGCTATTTATATCTTTAGTAGGATTAAACTTTGCTATATAGCTAGGAAGTTGGGCTCAAGATCGCGCTCCCCACTAATTTCTTGTAAACCTTTGAGTTTCTAATAAAGTGATGTTATAAAAAATAAATAAATAAATAAATAATAATAATAATAGAAATAATAATAATATATCGTAAAACTCGCAATGCATCCTTCCTTCCTAGCTAACTATGTATGTATGTATGTTTTTAGTTTAATATTTTGGTCTTGTAATTTTTACATGCATGTATCTACATGTATAAAAAAAAAAGAAAATAATAATTAAAAAAAAAATGACATGAACTTGTGTTTATATTTAATAAAACCACCGACTATATTCATGCATGCCACGACTTTTTCTTCTTTCTTTAGCGAAAAAATATATGCATTTCACAATCCACACTATTGCATAAAAATATAAATAAGTTAAAGACTTATAATTATAAAATATGTTAACGCGGACGACAACAAGCAACTTGTCTCATATGATTAGTATTTTTTTTAGGTACAAGAAAGTATTTCAGAAATATGAAAGCATTTTTTTACCAAATGATGTTTAGGGAGGAAGGAGTGGTTGCCTAATACCTGGAAGTGCCACGTCACCTCTATCCAATAATAATTTTTCAACTCAAAACTACCCCAATACTACCCTAACACTACCCTAACTAGTGGGAGTGGTACCCTAGTACTAGAATTCCATTTTTTTTTTAAATACAAAAAATCACATACAATATTTAAAATAAAAACATACCATTTCCTTAAAAATAAAACATTACATAATACTTAAAAAAACTACAACTTAAAAATTGAAACTACAACTTAAAAAAAAAAAAAACATTACATAAGTTGAAATTAAAATAACTTGAAACTACAATTTAAAAATTGCAAGCCCATCCGTGTTTGGCCGCAAGTTCACGTTTTTGGGTAAGAACTAATTCCAACATAGCCGGATCGCGAATGTGATCATGCGGCTCAAAAAAAAACTTCAACTCCCGTTGTGTATTCTTGAACTTCGCCCCCTCGAGTTGTGTAGCCAACAATTGTTTCGCCATCTCGCATTTTTCTTCCAAATATTGTGTCTTCTTTTGTGTGTAGGCGTTGATTTCATCCGCAACGCTTGAGATCGACGAGGAGGATGCAACTTGCTTCTTTTTCATTTTTCTTGATTCAATTGGAGGGGTGGGGTCTTCATTCATGTCGGGAATGGTGTTGCTTGCCGAGTCATACTCCCCTGACCTCCTTTTTGAAGAATTGCTTGGAGCACCGGCAATATCTTGAAAACATTCTTGCTCCGTCCATTTCTCATGACCTCTGACAATTTCCCACGCCCTGGTATGAGTAAATTGTCTTTTTCTTGCTGTATAGAAATCCATTTCAGCTTGCCTCACCACGTCCAAGTCGTTGCACCCACTAGCCTTAGCACGTTTCTACATTATATACAAAATAATGTAATTGTAAATAAAAAGTACAGATTATGTAAAATAAAAAAGTATAGCTAAAAACAAAATAATGTAATTGTAAATAATAAAGTATAGATTATGTAATTGTACCGCTTGGAGGTAGTAGCCGTTGAAAATACCCATGGCCGTGTTCATTGCTCTCCACTTGGTATTCAACGCATGAAATGTTCGTGAACTCGAACCCAAAGTTGCCTCGTAATGCTCGAGAATCTGTTTCTAAAACCGCCGGACTTTTGTTCATTACCGACAACACCACATTCAGAGATTTGAACCCATGCTTTCGCCAAAGCCTCCTCTTTGTCCGGCCCAAACTTCACGGGGCCTCCTCCGTAAAGCTTTTTTCTTCCATCTCGGATCGACTTCTTGAACTTCCTCATCTTCGTCTTCTTCGTTTGGTAGTGGTTGTGTTTGCACGTACTCTCACGTCTTCACTAAGGTTTTCGAACGAGGAAAACTCGCTTGTAGCAGTGATGTTGTAGTGTTGTGGATTCAATTGAGGAGGACCCATATTATATTGGAAAAATTGTGGAGATTGGGGTTGTGGAACATAAAATTGATTCGGGGATGGTTGAGAATAAAATTGGCTAAATCCTAACGGAGTTTGTTTTGGTTGATTCGGGAATGGTTGAGACCGACCTTGACGCGAGGTGAAAGTTTTTTTACCTCTCCTTGGATCCATAGTTTGGTGTTTTTGAAAGATTAGTGTGTGTTGTTATTTGTGTTGTGTGTTTTTATTTTGAAAAATGAGGTGCAAGTTTAGGTGTTAAATAGGAATTTATTTTTATTTTGGCTAAATGTAGCCGTTTATTAACGTTACTCACAAACCCAACGTACACTTTTCCAACGTCTTCACGCGGGTTCCCAGCTCGAATTTCATACCCGATTTGCATACCCGAAGTACACGGGACGGTGTACCCGAGCGGGTTCTTGAGCTCGATGGAGAACCCGAGCTCCACTCCGTCCTACCTTACGTAAAATATAAATATAAATCTGTTTAGTTATTTTATTAATTACAGTACTATATTTTGCAATATTAGTTAGTTTTGTCTAAATTTAAACGATTATCTGTCAGCAAAAAGTTCATAATGTGGGATGGGATAATTAGCATTCTTTTCATCCCAGAAATTTCTGTGTATTTTTGTTCCAAATTGATTATACATATGTACAGTTGATTCAGTAGGTTGTCTAGCTGCTATATTTTCTTTATCTAGAAGAAGTATATTTAGATCAGTAAATAAAAGTTATGTTTGATGCACGAATTATCTTTATCTACTCAATTTTAACCCATTATCCTAAACGATGCATGTCAACATTGAGCATCTTGGATAGTGATACAGACAAAAGAAAAGAAATACAAGATCTGAGACGTACTAATTAACCAACTATTCGACTTTGTCTTCATAATTCACCTCAAAAACTAATTGGTGGAATCATTCAAACCCATGTCCTAAAAAACTAGAAGAATACGTGATATATAGTCCGTCTTTCCATTCTAATCATTAAATATAAAAAACACAATGCAAAGCTATTATGACAACCTGTTTAATGCATTAAACAAATATAGATGACTTGTATAAATAGACCTCCATTCTTACCATTCTAGCAAACAAATTCAATACTCTCTCAAAGGTTTTAAAGTAGAACTAAGAATACAAGAGGCTGCCTTCGCATGGGAAGCCTTAGTGTGCTGAGGCATTGGCCTCAACTTGTATATGCTTTGGCGTTCTTATTGATTGCAAATGTTGTTGCTGAAGAATCTTATAAACATGATTCACCGTGGCCATATGGTGATTGGAAATTGCCTCCACCGGTGAAAAATACATGGTCCTTTCCGCCATATCTTTACAAATCCCCGCCACCTCCATCACCATCTCCTCCATCTCCGTATGTGTACAAGTCTCCTCCTCCACCATCACCATCGCCACCACCTCCATACGCGTATAAGTCTCCTCCCCCACCATCACCTTCTCTACCTCCCCCATACGTGTACAAGTCTCCTCCCCCACCATCACCATCCCCACCCCCTCCATACATTTATAAGTCCCCACCTCCACCATCACCATCTCCGCCTCCTCCATACGTGTACAAGTCTCCTCCCCCACCATCACCATCCCCGCCACCTCCATACGTGTACAAGTCTCCTCCCCCACCATCACCATCCCCGCCACCACCATACGTTTACAAGTCTCCTCCCCCACCATCGCCATCCCCACCCCCTCCATACATTTATAAGTCCCCACCTCCACCATCACCATCACCGCCTCCTCCATACGTGTACAAGTCTCCTCCCCCACCATCACCATCCCCGCCACCTCCATACGTGTACAAGTCTCCTCCCCAAACATCATCACCATCCCCACCACCACCATATGTTTACAAGTCTCCTCCCCACCATCACCATCCCCACCCCTCCATACATTTATAAGTCCCCACCTCCACCATCGCCATCCCCACCCCCTCCATACATTTATAAGTCCCCACCTCCACCATCACCATCTCCGCCTCCTCCATACGTGTACAAGTCTCCTCCCCCACCATCACCATCCCCGCCACCACCATATGTTTACAAGTCTCCTCCCCCACCATCGCCATCACCACCGCCCCCATATGTCTATAAGTCTCCTCCCCCACCATCGCCATCACCACCACCCCCATATGTCTACAAGTCCCCACCTCCACCATCACCATCTCCGCCTCCTCCATACGTGTACAAGTCTCCTCCCCCACCATCACCATCCCCGCCACCTCCATACGTTTACAAGTCTCCTCCTCCTCCATCACCCTCCCCACCACCTCCATATATATACAAGTCTGCTCCTCCACCATCACCATCACCACCACCTCCATATGTCTACAAGTCCCCACCTCCACCATCACCATCTCCACCTCCTCCATACGTGTACACGTCTCCTCCCCCACCATCACCATCTCCACCTCCTCCATACGTGTACAAGTCTCCTCCCCCACCATCACCATCCCCGCCACCTCCATACGTTTACAAGTCTCCTCCCCCACCATCACCATCACCACCACCCCCATACGTCTATAAGTCTCCTCCCCCACCATCGCCATCACCACCACCCCCATATGTCTACAAGTCCCCACCTCCACCATCACCATCTCCACCTCCTCCATACGTGTACAAGTCTCCTCCCCCACCATCACCATCCCCGCCACCACCATACGTTTACAAGTCTCCTCCCCCACCATCGCCATCCCCACCCCCTCCATACATTTATAAGTCCCCACCTCCACCATCACCATCTCCGCCTCCTCCATACGTGTACAAGTCTCCTCCCCCACCATCACCATCCCCGCCACCTCCATACGTGTACAAGTCTCCTCCCCCAGCATCACCATCCCCACCACCACCATATGTTTACAAGTCTCCTCCCCCACCATCACCATCCCCACCCCCTCCATACATTTATAAGTCCCCACCTCCACCATCGCCATCCCCACCCCCTCCATACATTTATAAGTCCCCACCTCCACCATCACCATCTCCGCCTCCTCCATACGTGTACAAGTCTCCTCCCCCACCATCACCATCCCCGCCACCACCATATGTTTACAAGTCTCCTCCCCCACCATCGCCATCACCACCGCCCCCATATGTCTATAAGTCTCCTCCCCCACCATCGCCATCACCACCACCCCCATATGTCTATAAGTCCCCACCTCCACCATCACCATCTCCACCTCTTCCATACGTGTACAAGTCTCCTCCCCCACCATCACCATCCCCGCCACCTCCATACGTTTACAAGTCTTCTCCCCCTCCATCACCATCACCACCGGCCCCATATGTATACAAGTATCCTCCCCCACCATCACCATCACCACCACCTCCATATGTCTACAAGTCCCCACCTCCACCATCACCATCTCCACCTCCTCCATACATGTACAAGTCTCCTCCCCCACCATCACCATCTCCACCTCCTCCATACGTGTACAAGTCTCCTCCCCCACCATCACCATCCCCACCTCCTCCATACATTTACATATCCCCACCTCCACCATCACCATCCCCACCTCCTCCGTATGTTTACAAGTCCCCACCTCCACCATCCCCATCTCCGCCACCTCCCTACTTTTACAAGTCTCCTCCCCCGCCATCACCATCTCCGCCTCCTCCATATGTTTATAAGTCACCTCCCCCACCATCGCCATCCCCACCACCTCCGTATATATACAAATCTCCTCCTCCACCATCACCTTCACCTCCATCTCCATATGTCTATAAATCACCTCCTCCACCTACTTACTACTATAGTTCTCCACCACCGCCGGTCTATAGCTAAAAGAGTCATATCTTCAATATTTCCAAATGATACATGTATACATTATTTCCTTACTCCAAAGTTTCTCCTCAACAAATATTAATATATGCTTTCATTCTTACATAAATGTATTAGTGATTTAATAATGTCTTATTTTGTTATAAACTTTTGTATTGTAGAAACCATGTAAACCGTTGTTAAACTTAATAATGCATAAATATACTTCTTCCAGGATGGTTTAGTTAAGTTTTAATCAATGCAAACAAATACTACATCGATGATTTAAATTGTCACAACTGGTGTATTTTATCTTTAATTGGTATCGATAATTGTGTTCCTCATTTTTCTTTTCTTTGTGTAACTTATTATTGTAATAAACTCAATAATTAACTACTCGAACACAAGTCCATGATCAGGGCCGTCCCATGAATCGGCGAAATTTTTAAGGGCCATGTACGAAATTATATAATGAGGCCTTTCGTTAAGCAATAGTATATATAAAGTGTCATCGTTTATAAGATATAATGCAATTAGTTATCTAAACGTTATAACATATTACTCATTTAAGATATTTTTCCATCTAAATACTTTTTTATCGTGAAAAATATGTCCACACATGCATATAAATATTAACCGGACAAATTTTGAGGCCCTAAAATTCTGAGGCCCTGAGCGGTCGCTCACCTTGCACACCCTCAAAGACGGCCCTGTCCATGATACTTCGGATTAATAACCAATCTATGATCATAAAAATCAACCAACCCTTAAAATTCTATCTTGATCGACCTATGTTTTTCCCTTTTACTTGTAACCTTGTTTAAAACAAATAATTTATGTTACAACTTACAAGTTCCAAGTCTAATGTTTGCTTTTAAAACATTTTAACAAGTAAGAATGTAAACAACACAATGTAGTAATTTTTCACGTTTAAATTTGTTGAATGAATTATAGAGTTACAAAGTTTAGTGAGGAAAATAGCAAACTAAACTAATCTTAGTTGAATGAGAAAGTGTGCCAATCTCCTCACTAACTTAAACATAAAACTAAGAGTAAACTGCAAAAATCATCCCTGTGGTTTGGCAATTTTGGCATTAATCATCCTTTGTCGATACTATTGGCAAGTATCATCCCTACGAAGGCAAACGTCTGGCATCTTACATCCCTCACTGGATTATAACAGGGGCAAAATGGTCATTTAGGCTTGCAAAGAAAGTGACAAGGCAGTTTTATAATTTTTTATTGATGTGTTTTTCGTTGACAAAATATGATTGGTAGCCATTTATTTTTATATTACATTTATTAGATACGAACTATATATATCATCTTACATATATAATTATTGTTAGTATATACTCAGAAAACCAGATTATCAATTTGTAAATTAATTAGTTTGTGTTTGTGAACTTGTTAACGTATTACAAATAGTTTTGCAAAAGAATAATGAAATCCGACCACTTCCCTGTAAATCCTTTCGATGGTCATTGAAGGCTAGAATACCTTTGTCATTGAGACGCTGGTAAGTTGGTAACACCATTATTCATATGGTAAAACCAAACACAAAAGTAGTGAGATGTATTAGGGGTTTTTTATTTGTTTATTTGAATTATGGGTTTAAATTTGGGGATTGGGTTTTTACCAGTCAATGAAGGTGATGGTGGAAGGTTAGGTTTAAATTTGTGTTTATGTCCATCTGAACAAGAGATGTATGCCGGATGTGATGGTGATTGTTGGTGATGATGGTTAATTGATGGTGTAACTTAAACTGATAGCGGCGGTGGAGGTGGTGATGACAGACGACAGATGATGGTGGCGGTAACAATGAAGGATGGTATGGTGATGGTGACATCCGCAGTAGATGGTGGTGGTAAAGGTGGTGTACGCGTTAGTGGAGGTGAACGAATAAGATGAGTGTATGTTTATGTGTAAGGGGAGGGGTGAGACTAGAGGAAGTTGAGGGAGATGCAGGGTGGTTGGCAATATTAGAGAATTCAGGGTGTTTGGCATGATGAATTAAGGGTAAATTAGACATTTAAGGAGGAAAGGGATGTAATGTGCCATACGTTTGCCTTCGTAGGGATGATACTTGCCAATAGTATCGACAAGGGATGATTAGTGCCAAATTTACCAAACCACAGGGATGATTTTTGCAGTTTACTCTAAAACTAAATATAATGTTTAAGGATGAACTTATCAATCTCTATGGGTGCAAAGACTTAGTTCAATGGAGGAGTAATGCTCTTGTGAATGTGTATCACATTATTTGCAAGAGATTGATATTTACTCATTTGAGAAATTCTTTTTTATAGACAAAAATCAAGGTGGATACCTGTGGGGTAATATGGACGTGTCAAGTATTTAATTGAGCAATACATTTGCATTAAATGCTTCTATTCTTGAAATGTGTCAAATCATTCTTTTAGGAAAAGTGTTGGCAACTGTTCTCACATTTATAGCAACTCTTCTACTTTTTTTTGACTTTCTTTGAGTAATTTTTACTTATCTTTCTAAGAATCTTCCCGCATAAATGTTTTCAGATACATACATATTTTTCTAAGTATCTAAGCTCATAATGTTTTGATAATTTGAGGAGATAAGGGGACTTAGTGAGACATTGTCAAATCTTACTTGATTCACGACTTACTTAAACCACATCAGTGATTAGAGTGACTTATCTTCTCCTCTAAAGAACCATATGTAAAGATTCTCCTTAAGTGCCTTTACTCATGGATAATTTCTACACTTAGTTTATTTTAAGTTCAAATCCAGTCAGATACCCTTGGTCACTAAATTAGCCCACCAACTAACTTTGTATTTGTAGTTATAATTATTATTATTCTTTACGACTTTTCTACTTAGGTCATGTTTCTTTTTTGCTTAGTGACACGTTTGCTAACAAATGCCTTTACATAAAAGAAACTGTTATGTTTCTTTTTAGATTCTTACAAACATTATACTTAATGTACAAGGGTACAAAAACCTACCCCTTTCAATCTAGGACACCAATCACGCCCCACATGTAATAACCCAAAATCTAAGCTTAATATTAATAACGATTGTGCTATCTAATTTCTTTAAAGTTAATAAGTGTAGGAGTTGGTATAAAATACTTATGTTAGCTTATATATGACATTAGAAAAATTTGTTTAGTCTTCTTTCTTATGTATAAGACTTTTTCAAGTATTTTGCATAACTTATAAAACAAATCATGTTTATACACAAAATAAATAAATGAAAACTACTTACACTATAGTACTATATTGGTTGCATGATGTAACAAATACTAGCACAAGGCAAATGGTTTTGCCAAATACTTGGGCTTTCATCCGATGTGTAGCAAAGAAGTAGTGTAGTACACCTGTACTACAACCTAAAAGTGTTATGTTGTCAAACATGCTTTCAGGGTGGTAATCCTACACTTCACTAGCCTCCGTCATTGATATCTTTAATGTTAATACAAATAAGCCGTAAAAACGTTTATTTATATTTTACGATCTTCTAATGTTTTGTCGATAACAAACGTAAAATCATTTTAACGAAACAAATAGAGTACGTAAATAGTTTGAGTTAATAGTTTTCTAACACACTTACGTTTTCACATAAAACACTAAAACAAGCTTAAGTGATTTTATGATTTAGATATATATATGTACAACAACTAATGTCTACATATTGGGTTAGCACATACTTTGACTAAGTATACTAAAATGGGTAAAAACATGTATATACTAAAATGCGTAAAAACAAGTATATACTAAATGGGTAAAAACTTGCAAATAGTATTGACCCATAACCCATGGTTTTATATATACCACTTAACCAAGTTCATTGTATCTAGAAAGAAAACCATGGATCAACCCATAACCCATGACCCATGACCCATAACCAAAAATACCCATGGGCAAAGAGGAGCGTTCCACGGATCCCTGGCTTTGTGCTAGCCGGATCCCAAGTGGAAGGGATCCGTGGGATCCGGGGAACAGTAGAGAATTTTCTCTATAAATAGAGAGCCATTTCTTCCTTTCTATGCATCACTTTTCACACATACTTCCCCAAAGTATTCTAACTCTCTAACCTCATATCTAAATGATCTATGTAATTTGTCTTTTGTTTTTGTGTGATCTTCTAGGTTCCTCTTAAAGGCAAGATCACCACTTCTTGAAGACGTGCAAGCTCAAGTCCATGAGTTGTCATGCTTCGTCATCATCAAGACAACTAAGGTTCTCTTGTTGATAGTTCTTCCTTTCTCCATAGATGTTGGGTTGAAGGCAGTAGTGAAGAATGCCAAAAGTGTCAAGATGAAAGCATTAGTGAAAGGTGCTCATCATCCGTGTCAAAGCATTAGTGAAGAATGCTAAAGGTGTCAAGACGAAGGCATTAGTAAAGGGTGCCAAGCGTTGTGTCAAAGGCATTATTGAAGGATGCCGAAGAATCAAATCAAGTAGCATTTGGGAAGAATGCCTAGGTCGTATAATCGATGAGGTGCATCGTTATACATATAAGTATTTGTTTGTTTGTTTCCAAGGATGGTGATATCCTTGATGAAGGTGTAACAAGGAATTGTTCTCCTTGATATTAGGTGTTGTGTTGTGAAGGGTAGTAGTTCCTCCATAGTAATGGAACTAGGTGCTTAGCCTAGTACCTAATAAAGGGTAGGCGACGTTGTGATAGGATTAGTTCTCCTAAGGTGTGAAAGAACTCGGTGGTTAGCCTAGCACCATATAAAAGGTAGGCGACATTGTGTTAGGTGTGGTTCGCCTTGGTGTGAAAGAACTCGATATTTAGCTTTGTACCGGAAAAAGGTTAAGCGACGTTGTGAAGGCTTCTCCGCCACAAGGAGTTGGTGTAGTGCTTACGAACTCTCGAGTAGGTGACTCGGGGAGTGGAGTAGGGCAAGGAAGGTGTCCTTGTAGCCGAACCACTATAAATAAATTGTGTCGTGGTGATGTGCTTCTTACTCTTTATATTTCATTACACGTTTATATGTCTATCTATCAACGTCCAACATAAACAATCAAATAGATTGATATAAGTCGATCTAAATATTTAAAAGGAAGTTTTAAATTGGTAAAACTATTCAACCCCCCTTCTAGTTTTCCACAATTGGCATCAGAGCTTCATTACCAAGTTTCTTAAAGTATGTTGTACTTTAAAGACTTGATAC
>OU343216.1:58803380-58895221 GCA_910596185.1 Chrysanthemum makinoi
AATAATTCTCCATCTGTTGACGGAAGTGAAGGATTTCGCTGATGGATGCAGATTCTTTTCCAAGAGGAAAGACTTTTTGGTGAAATTGGTAGTGAGTGTTCCCAAGGGAAGGATAGACCTTGGAGGGTAAGCTTATCGAGCTACTCTTGAACTTTCCTTGGAGAGAATTTGAAAAATGGAGTCTAGATGTCTCCTGAGATGCTTCGTCAGCATAAATAGTATCCATAATTTTCAAAAATTGTTTGATGTGGTGAATTGGGTTTTCGCTGCGAGATCCGTGAAATTGACACGCATTCTAGATAAGCCAAATGTCGGTGGCATGCAACACCTCATTGATCTGTTTGGAAGGGTAGACGATGGCGCCAGTGAATCCAGATGAGGTAGGGGAGGAATAATCTCTGAGGACTTTGGCCTTAGGTTCATTGATGGGTTCATTAACAGGAGTAGCAGTAACTTCCTCGCTATGTAGGCTCAGATTATCGTTGTTGATAGTTTCAGGAGAATTGGGTGAATGTGTGGACTCTTCGTCAGTCATGGCTTCATCAAAATCGATGGTGGTGCCTTTTGGTTTCGACTCATGGAAGGCTCTTCTTCGTGTATACAGCTCTCTATTGGGTTTGGCAAAGGGCTCAAGAAGGGTTTTGGTGGAACTACGGGTAAGCTATCTAAGGGTGTTGGTGGGGGGAAATGGTGGATTTGGTGGGTTATCACCTTCCATGATGAAAAGTGATGAGGCTACGAACAAAGTCACAAAGAAGGGGGATAGACTACAAGGAAGCTAATGAAAATGAGAAAAAATCTTACTTGATAGGAATCAAGCAAGGGAACCTAAACGAGATAAAGATCTAACTAGCTATTCTATTACCCGACAGTGGCGCCAAAAACTTGATGCGCGTACGAAGCGCGTTCGGGGTCAAAAGAACTTCCTTTTCGCCGAGCAAGTTTTTCAACCACCTAGGCAGTGAACCTAATCGTTGTAGTGTAGTAATGGGTAAGCCTCGGGGATTGATATCGTTCTCTAGGGGAATAGGAATGCTAGCAAGAAATGTATGATGAGAAGGTGGGGGTTGAGGAAGATTCTTTTTTATCTTTTTATTGGTTTTTTAGAAAGCTAAGGTACAATCTCGGGGCAATTGGTTTGGGGGGTGGTACTTCTACCGATTACTTCTACTTATCTAATTATCTAGTTACTACGTATGTCTAATTGAAGTGTGCTCGTATGATGATTAAAAATGTGTTTACCTAGATACTATTACTCCCTAGTTATCTTTTATTGGTCGGTTGAATTGTCATACCTTATCTTAACGCGTTGTATTCCTAAGGTCGTAGGGTATGCATAGTCTCTAGTTCGTTGAGGTTAACTCTCGTGTTTGACATACGAAATCGGCTAGCCTAAGCTATTGCATTCATAAGCCACACATTCATAAACCATACTCAAGCATTAAATACAACAAATGATGCCTAGTTGCACTCCTAAGCCAATTTACAATTAAGATAAGAAACAACCTAACAATAATCAATAATTAGGTTTCATAGATCTAAGCAAACACACAAGAAATTTAGCTAGACATGGTAAACAAGCAAGCATACACACAATCAATCGAATAAGGGATAGACATAATGTTACTTTGGATTAAAAGACTTATCTCGATGTGTAAAATAAGGTATGGGACCCTAAGATACTGTCCAAATCGGACTACAAATGATTTATGCTTTTTTCTCCAAAAGTCTACCTCCCTAAATGCAGAAAAATCGAATTCTATATATAGATTTACACTTGCAACGGCGTCACCTTTTACATGGGACACCGTCATTAGGGTTTCGTATAGGCCAAGTCATCGATGGGACGACGTCACCTTAGAGTTGTGACGCCGTCGGTCTTCAGTTGGAACGTCGTCTTGATTCTGGATCTGGGCCGTCTGAGATGAAAATTGTGAGTGACGCCCTCCTTCTTTATAACGTGACGCCGTCAGGTTATGTGAACAAAATTTCCACTGAGCCGTCTAGTGCATGTTTTGATCAAGTCATCATAGAGGGACAACATCGCCCTTTAATTGGGACGCCGTCAGGTACAGTTGATCAGCTTTGAGTGGCTTCGATCTTGACTTTGTCATTTTCTTCATGTATTTGCTCCTTTTTGTCCAAATATGCTTCATTCCAGCATTTTGCTTCCAAGATACCTAAAAAGTGAAAAGGAACGAAATTAAGCAGTAATGGATATAAAAGTGGTCGATTTAGGGCTTAAATAACCCCCTAAAAGCGTACGTTTTAAATCCTTATCATTACTCGTGCACTCAAGGGTGCACACATTGTAGTTTTAATATGGTTCAACCGAATGACCACAAGGGCGGTCTGTTTCAATTCTAGGCTCACGCCAACAACCCACGTAGGGTGTTGAGCTCGTTTTGGTTTCTGCTCATGATTCGACAAGACCACTTATGATGGGGTGTGTCTTGATTTGTCTAAAAACAACAATAACACCCAAAAGGGTGCTATAACTAGGATAGTTTTTTTTTTGAAATGGTGATTGAAACTAAATTCTGTCATGGGAGTTTGGATTGCTTTTTGGACCGTAACCCATGGATAGGGCACGTTTGGTTTGTTATTGGGTACAAGCCCACTAATATAATTATTGGGCTGCTAACAGGCTGAGGCCCATTTAAATAAATAAGAGTGTGTTTAATTTATTAACAATATGTACATATACATTAGACATTGGGCAATAGATGAAGACTGTTGATATTGGACGTTTGGACAAACTTTGGACAAGTTGACATATATGAATATTGGTCTCAAAATATATCGGATATCACGGACTTGGACATTGAACATATCAGATACGTACGGGCTATTATTTGACTATAAAACCTGAAAATTATTAAATACTTTAAACCTTTATTATTATTTAAATTTATCTAAACGAATTACGTATCATCTAAACGTGTTTTGAATAACGAATCGTGTCAAACTTTTATTCATATACTTATTATCAATAAGTATACTTATTCTGATCCAAGTCCGATAATAAAACGAGAAGTATAGTTTTATTAAATATAAAACTTTCTCTTTTTACTTTTTATATTAAAACTTATGTTTTAATATAAAACATTCATTATTTGGGGATACTGGGTAAATGCCTTAAACTTAACCATTCACTTACTTTCCATTACTATTTGATCCTTACGTGTTTATTTTCTATTGTACTTGTGTTACATGTTTTATACTTTGGCGTGTGTTTGTCTTGAGTCTATGACCTTATACCACCACACGAACTGTCATACTAAATTTTTACAAACATTGATACGAAACTTCCACGAAAACTAAAACGTATTATCTTTTGAAACGCATACGCATCGATACTATTCGCGTATCATATTATGAGGCAAACTCATATATATTAGGTTATGCCGACTCCGTATCGTTGTGATATGCTTTTTTATACTGCTATGTGATACTCCTTGACACCATTGTGTTACTTGCGTCACTACCAAGGTTATAAATAGCGTGAGGCGTGGCGTGGCGGCATGACCAAGTCTCACGCCTTTGCGGCTAAGGCAAAGCTTTTGCGTTTATAAGGCGTGGCATAAGGCGTCAAAAAGTATGAAAATATTTATATATTTATATCATAACTCATAAATATCGAGTTGACAAAAACATGTGCCATAAGGCGGTGTGGCGGCATGACATGGCAGCATGACCAAGCCTCACACCTTTGTGAGGCCTTTGCGGAGCCTTTGTGAGCTATTTAGAATAGTGGTCACTACACTCTAAGGTGAGTTTCATAGCCCCATTTTACTGTTTTACTCGTTTTGGGGTGGAAAGCATGCTATGATTAGTTAAAACTAAATTGGTTGTGCATTTATGGAATTATGAATTTACTGAACTGATTTAATTTACAGAGCTATGCTCTGCTATTTTACGCAAACTGATATGTATGCTTATGTTTGGTACTTGAGAACAACTGTGAAAGTCCCCTGGAACAACACTACTTATTAACTTACTCCCACTATACGGGACGAGCTGTTGATATATATGGATAGCGCTATTAGGGGTAGAGCCATCCCCTCACTCCCACTAACTGGAGTGCATAGTATCACCTTTCCATGCTAGGTTAGAGTAGAGGTGCACAAAAAAACGGGTTAACCGAACCGTAGCCGAAAACAAACCGAAAAACCCAACCGGACAAAACCGGTTTTGACCGGAACCGGTCCGGTTTTTATCCTAACCACCGGTTAGGAACCGGTTTCCATTTTTGAGAAAAACACCGGTTTGAAGACTGGCTTTTATTAACCGAAAACCATAACCGGTTCGGTTACCCGGTTAGGAACCGGTTTTTTATAAAGGAGCGGGTTTTTTTGTATTTTTTTGAATTTTAAAATTTTGAATTTGAAAATTTGAAAGAGGAGCGGGAAGGAGGGGGGGGGGGGGGGGGGATATTATTTAATATTTTTCAAAAATTACCATTTTGCCATAAAAATGTTAGTATAAATAGATGTGTTGTGTATTTGGTTAATTACCACTTTCAAGCAATCAAAAAACACTCAAAAAAATCAAAACCAAAAGTATTTCACTAAACACTAATGGAAAGTTCAAACACCAACAACACCACCAACACCGAAGTTGGTTCAACAAGTGCAGCGACGGTTATCAAAGTTTTACCATGCGACCGTGTAAAAGATCCATGGGAACACTACAACTACGTCCTAATGTCGGATGGTAAGAAAAAGGCTCAATGTAAACTTTGCTTGAGTATATTGTCTGCCGGTTCCAACTCGACGTTGAGGGCTCATATCAAACAAAAGTATTGCAAGGTACTCAAATCGGTTCTGGAAGCCGGTCAATCGTCCATGGCTCGAGACTGGACTATTTTTGCATACGATCATGATTTACTCCGTCAACAATTTGCCGGTTTGGTGATTCAACATGGTTTTGCCGTTCAACCACTATGACAATGCTTTGACGACGGAGGTGTACCAGAAATATATGCAACCGCAGTACCATCATGTAAGTCGCATGACTCTAAAACGCGATGCTATGAAAATGTGGAAAACGGCTAAACAAGATTTAAAAAATGCTTTTTTAAATTTAGATGCTTCTGTTAATTTAACAACCGATGTTTGGGCCGCTCCTCATAATTTGCCATTTTCGTACCTTTGTGTTACCACACATTGGATTGATCCCGAAAGTTGGCAAATGATGAAGCGAGTCGTAGCATTTGAAGACTTTCCGGTTCCTCACTCCGGAAATGCTTTATACAAATTGTTGAGAAAAGTGTTTCATAAATTTCACTTGACAGAAAAACAAATTTCAATAGCGTTGGATAATGCTAGTAACAACACAAATGCAATGGGTAGACTAAAAATGGAATACGAGCCACCTTGTAATGGCGATTTTTTTCATAGTCGATGTGTTGCACACATCATTAACTTGGCCGTGCAAGCGGGATTAAAAGATGAGAATTTGAGTGAAATGAAAGAAAGTTTTAAAAGAATGTTAACCGATGTTTTTAAAAAGGGTAATAATAGATATAATGCATACATTCGGTTGTGTAAAAATGCGGGGAAACCTTGGTTACAACCTAGTTGGGATATTGAAACAAGATGGAACTCCACTTATCTTATGTTCATAAGTGGTTTAAAACAAAAGGTGACTTTGCAATATTTTCATGATGAGAAATTGTCGAGAAAGGGTAAGTGTGTTCCATTTAATGCCGATCATTGGGATACTATTGAAAAACTAACCCGATTACTTGAAGTTTTTTACAACGCAACAAAAAAATTGTCGGGAGTTTATTACCCAACGGCTCATTTGGTACTCGAGTAACTATACTTGATGTCTTCACAAATTTCCGCATTTGAATTTCATGGTGGTGTTTATACAAGCATGGTTTCCTGGATGAAAGATAAGCTTTTGAAATATTTTGAAACTTTGCCACCTTTAATTACTTGTGCGGCCGCATTAAATCCATGTTATAATTTAAGCAGGGTAGAGTTGCTTATCGACTCGATTGTGACTGATTTGGGTTGTTTCGCGTCAAACCCGAACTATGCTGATGATGCAAAAGAGTCCTTTGGCCATTCTTTTAAAAGTTTGTGGGAATATTATTTTGAAAAATATGGTAACCCACCTCTTACTGTGACTAAGTCTTCTTCATCATCATCAAGGGGTTTTAGAGGGAATCAGATACTTGCTTTGCATAAAAAGATAAGAGATAATCCCAACAAATGGTCAAAAAATAATCGTTTCACGAACAGTGAATATGAAAGATATACCACAACCTATTTTATCTCACATATTCCGCCCGAACAAGTTGAAAACTTTGATGTGTTGGCGTTTTGGAAAGCAAAGGAAACAATGTTTCCCGTTCTATCCCGAATGGCTCGTGATGTACTAAGTGTACAAGCTACTTCGGTAGCTTCTGAATCCGCTTTTTCAACAAGTGGAAGAGTTTTATCAAATCTGAGATCAAGACTCACACCGGCTTCTTTGGAGATGTGTATGGGTTTGAAAGATCACTTGGACGCAATGAAGCGAGTGCAAGATAAAGTTAATCTTGAAAATGCCGCAGACTTCGAAGGGGAGGTCTACGAGGAAGAGGCACAAGCGGGTGAAATCGAGATGCTTTCCGATGCAGCTGCTCAAGAAGCTAGGGGATCCGATGAAGACTATTAGGACTTTTATGCTTACGTATTATGTTTTAAGTTTATGTATTTCCTTTGATGTATTTCCTTTAAGTTTATGTATTTCCTTTCAGTTTATGTATTTCCGACGTTGTAAATAAAAGTTGAAGTTTATTCAGTGTAAGTTTGTATAAACTACGAAAAATGAAAAAAAAAAAAATCGGTTAACCGGTGAAAAACCGGTTAAAACAGGTTATATATTTTTAAAGTTTCAAAATTTCACTTGGCGGCAAAAAAATTTTCAAAAATAAAACCGGTTAACCAGGTCCCAAACCGGTTACATATTTTTAAAAATTTGAATGTTTCAAACGGGCGGCAAAAAAATTTTAAAATTTTCAACCGGTTATAAACCGGTTAACCAGTTAATAACCGGTCCCAAACCGGTTAAAACCGGTAAAACCGGTTCAAATTTTCAAAATTTAAAATTTCAAAATTTGAATTTTTTTTAGCGGGAAGGCGGGTAAATTTTCAAAATTTGATTTTTTTTATATTTACAAGTTTGCCATTGTAAGACTAATATAAATAAATAGATTGTGTTTTTATTTCTTTGCAACTTTTATACAATTAAAATACACTCTAAAAAATAAAAATCGGAAGCATTTCACTAACGGCTGATGCTGATCCTGCACCACCTCCGCCACCCCCGCCACCGGCGATTGTTCGTTTTTAGCCGGTAGACCGTGCACCAAATGTTTGGGCTCACTACAACTACGTCGAAATGTCGGATGGCATGCGAAAGGCTCAATGTAAGCATTGTTTGTGTTTCTTCAAACCCACTTCCAACATGGCGTTGAGGGTTCACACACAGAAGAATTGCCGCCATGCACCTGCAGTTGATGCCTGATTCGAGACCTCGAGTCGACGTTGAGTAGCTTATCAAGTTATCGATGTTTTATGTTTATGTTATTATGTGTTATGTTTTAAGTTTATGTGTAATGTGTGATGTATCATGTATTCTCCGTTCTATTAAATAAAAGTTCTAGTTTATTAATACACGAAACAAGAAAACGATGACAAACGACGACGAAAAACGAAAAAAAAATACTAGAACCGGTCAAAACCGGTTAACCGGTCTAGACCGGTCCCAAACCGGTTTGGACCGGTTGGGTTTTTCCCTCCTCACATCCGGTTCGGAACCGAACCGGTTAACCGCCCGGATCGGTTTTTTTTGCGTTGACCCAAACCGGTTCGGGTTTGACCAGTCGTCAAACCGAACCGGTTAACCGAAATGTGCACCTCTAGGTTAGAGCATGTGACGCGTAGGGGCAAGTTTTTGGCTGAATCGGCTTAAGTAGTGGACCATTCAAGGCATGAACACGCTGCATACATAATGGACCATTTTGAAACTTTGACAACCAATTGATTTTCCTGTTTTGGAAACTTCTTGGTGTATTAAAACCTGTGAACTCACCAACCTTTCTGTTGACTTTTAGCATGTATTTTCAGGTATTAAGGCGATAGCTAAACTTTGGAGGCGCTTGGGCATTGGCATGACATGGTCATAGATGACTTCGACACTTATATTTGGGACCGCTTTATCATTATGGGCCTATATTTTCCGCATTATATTTTGAAAGATGTAACCACAAATCTTTATAATAAGATTTCTCAAGTTAAACTGTTGTTCTATACTTTGTGTTGTGGTACCAATCGAGTAGCACCCCAGTAACATTTTTTTTCCGCTGCAAACCATTTTTTGGGGTGTTATACCACTCTTAGTGATCGACACTCTACTAACCAACTAGCTCACCCTCGACCGGATAACTTTCCGTAAGTGTTTGTTATAGGTAAAGTCGGCAAAATATAAATTTAAAACTTGAATACATAAATTACATACACAAAAAAGAACACATCAGTGCCTCCAACATATCAGTTTTGGCCTTTGACCGATAGGCTGGAACCAATTTCATCATCCAGCCGATCAACTTGGCCCCGCAGCCGATCGGCTGGATGAATCTGACCGTCCAAAGTAATTTTTAATGTGTAATTAAGTGCCATTAAGCCCCAAGACCGATCATATGGCCCTAATAACTCCTAAACCTGCAACTTTATGACACTTTGTGCCCAGGAAACTTACTTGGTGGCTAAGGGTTGCTTCTACCTATAAATAAAACCATTTAGCTTGGTTTTCATATATGAAAACTCACATAAAACCTTTAAAAAGTACTAAACACCTTTATGATTGTTGTTATCAACATGTAGCTTTCATATTGTTCTATGAAACACCATCTTGTGAATCATAAGAACAAAGTAGAAGAATCGAGATAGTAAACTAATTAGTTACCACAAAGACTAGCATTCAATAAAAGTGGTATAGAGCTGACCATCGATGTCGTGATACCTGCAACCTTTAAACTTAGTCTTTCTTGTAGAACACAAATAAACCGTTAAAGAGCTCCGCACTAGATCAAACTCCATGTCCTTAAAGGTGTTTACGTGCTCAATACACTACAAGCCTCTTACGTAACGGACCCCGGGATTTGATGCAGACCTCGTGTTGTTTTCGTTAGTGTACGAACCTAATACAATATCTATGGCAAAGCAGAAAACTTTTGATGCAAGGTGCAAAACTCAGCAGCTTTATTATTTGTGTGTTGTGTGTTTATTATGTGAATTTATGTTTTAGAGGCTACATATTACCTTCAAATATATAGTTGAAGTCACCGGACATAGGAAATCACCATGATCTTGATCATGTCCAAAAAGTTAGGATTATGAAAAAAAAAAAAAAAAAAAAAAAAAACGCCTTAGTTTTAGCAATACAATAAAGTTGAGTCAAGTTGGAAACAAGTGTCATATTAGGTCACACTTTTGCAAATTTCCCTAATACAATATTCATATCAACAACATACACAATAATTTTCCATGTTTTTTTTCTCTTTTTTGTGCCTAAAATTTTAGTGTGTTATTGTCTTATTCTAATACGAATTTCATGTAACCCAAGGCACCAAATGGGGTCGAAATCAGGGGGTACTACAATGGGGGCAGCGTGGGCAGTTGCCCCCACAAAGTTCTAATAGATATTAGGAATTCTATCATTGTCGATTTTCTTTGGATGATCATGATGCACAATTTTTATTTTGCCGCCATTAGAGAATAAATAGTATAATGGTAAAACATTAACCAATAGCTACATTTTAGTCTATGGTTAAGGACATTCTTTACTTTCGAATATATGATCTAATGTTCGATTTGTGTGCTATTTTAAATTTTGTTATCTAAATTTTTGTTTTCGCTATCTATTCATATTAATATCGATCAGGAAAAGTAAGTACGTCCTAAATATTGTCGATATAATAACAACTAGTTTAGGTTCTAGCTAAACAGGTTCACTTTCCCTCAAAGTAAAATCGTCGTCATTACATCAGCAAAGATCGAGTTAGTGACATGACCCGACTTGACATTTACTCTCAACTTTTGCCCCCTTTTAAAATATTTTTTTGGTACCGTCCCTAGTCGAAATATTGTATTCGAAAAGTGGAATATACAAGATTCAAAAATTATCCCAGCGATTTTTGATTATCAACACCCAAATACTAACGGTGTGAAGATCAATACCTTGTGGGGGCGGTTTGAGCCGAGTAGGGAGACTCATTGGTTAGGCGCCATGAGTTTATGTCTTCTTGATGGGAATCATTTTGTTCCAATCCATCTGGTAGGACATCCCGCCAACATTAAAGAGATCGTCTCAACATGTTTCCTCATAAAAGAAACATAGTAACCATGTGCAGGGTCAAGCGAAAATTCCCAGTGGTTTTTGTTGTCTGATGGACTGTGGAGAGCAAGAAGGCCACACTCTATCGATTTACTAGCTGATCTAAAAGTGCGTCTCCAATCCCAGGGAAAGCAACTTTCCCCAATTGCTATCTTACATCTATATCATTCATCACACAGTTCTTGTCTACTATTATTGCAGTCAATAAATAAGTATTGAAATAACAAATTCACTATTTTGAAAAAAAGCTTGAAACAGCCAAAGGTAATTACACCAATTGAACAGGCCATATTGGTATAAACTAGTAATCAGTTAACATGTACTGTATATTCTTTCAGAAAATTAAAGAGTTAGATCCACAATCTTAAACACCCTCCTTAGATACCATTACATTATGCCAAACATGGTTCATAATTGAAGAAAACACCAAACCACCGATAAGATATCTAGTAAGACCAGAAAGGTTGGTAATTACAAACTTAGACTATCATAATTCGTGAGTAGCGACAAGGAAACTATGATAGTAAATGAAGAAAAAAAGTCAATCGCCAATAAGTAGCTAAAGTTGAAGACTTGTCTAGTTATTGTAATACATACTTAATGCACTACTCGTATAACTTAAGTACCATCCTTTGCTTTGTGACTTCACAACAGCTATTGAGTATTCCTGTTGTATACACGTGCAATATTATAAACGACCATTGCAAATCGGTCAATCTGATAGAGCATAATGAATACGAGTATCTCAGAAGAAACATGAAAAAGCAGTGTACAACCGGTAAACCCTATGTTCCAAGATGATATATATATATATATACAGAGAACAATCATGCTTAGATACGACAGCAAAACTTAGTAAAGTAGAATAGTAGATATATAGTAAAACAAGTAAAAAGAGGAACAACATGGTCTGGTCCAAATTAATACATCCACTAAATTACTCAATCAAAAAGATAGATTATTTCCGACAAAGAAAAAGTATTTTTAGAAAAACATAACGTAAAATTAACTTAATCGTTTTCATTAGGTTCACGACACTGAATATTAAACTATAACAAGACTAATAAACTTACTACCATAAGAAAGATGAAGCATAGTAGCTAATCATGACTATAGCCAATCCTGCTCCTGCAACTTCCATGGAACATAGAGCTTGCTTAGATAGTCAAAATCTAAAGTTGTCAATGCCTGAAGTACCACCTTCTGCTTCATTTTTAACATTAAATTCAACTCCTCGACCCAAGCAGCATTCTTCATCACAAAATCCTCCTTCAACAAATACTCTGTAGTCTTAATATCTTCCTCAGTCATCAGCCACCTACACTCTTCAGGTATCTTATACTTATCAAAATCACTAGGCCTAAACCCTAACCACTTTAAACGCGGTGTAGTCAAAGCATAATCAAACAACACCTTTAAACCGTAACAATCACTGTCCACAAGAGCAAACACAGGCAGATTACAATTAAACTCCATGCAAATTTTCCTCACAAATAACCTAGTAGCATGACCCGATAACCCTTTCCCTGCCTTGACGATTATGCAATTAAACCGATCATAATATTTATTCTTGGCTAAACTCATGTAAACAGCATCTTTTTCAACCAAAAGTATAAAACCCGGCATAAAACTTTGGATCTCGACTCTAGATATATTTGAAGGAATTGTTTTACCTTCAATACCAACTTTCATGCAATCGATACTATCTCCATTATATTCGTAACTAAGTTTACCTATAACCACTCCCTCTTTTTCAGATGCATAAACATTGCTCATGCATATAGATGCAACGTCTTTAAAACAAAAATCGAGTTGAGCTTGATTTTGGAAACAGATGGAATATTCATCAATGAGTGATCGAATTTCATCTGTAATTATTGACTTGGCATTAGAGTATATGTCACTTCCACCATTATATTCATGCTTCATATAACCTCCTAATATGGATGATACGTCTTTAATACACCTTTCGCCTGCAGTTTTGTTATAGAGATATATGGATTTTTCATCAATGAGTGATTGAATATGTTTTGTAAATAGTGACTTGGCATAGGACATGTATAGTTTTTGGACCTCGGTTGGAATGGTGGAGAGGCCGGTAAGGTTTCGGGTTAGGGTTTTTGTGTGTGTTTCATAAATTTGGGCTCTGAATTCTCGTAGTATAATTTTGATTTTGTAGTCACTCAGAGTAATTTCTTCATCGTCGTTGTCAAGGTCTGAACTCTTGCGTTTGTTATCCGACATTATCGACGAAGAATAACTTGGAAGGATAGAGATAGAGTTCGTATGTACGTGTATTTATATATGAAAAAGAAGCTTCGACAAGAAGCATGAGGATACATGCCATGTAAATCACAATGGGCTTGGATATTTTATACGTCTCAATTACCCAATTGTTAAGAGGGGCCAACTAAGGGTGCGTTTGGTATCCCACTATGGGAATGATACTATAACTATGAAAGTGATTAAATGTGTTTGTTTAAGATAAGAGGGCACTATGATAATGAATGATAAATATAATTCATACTCCATATAAATCAAGTGACATAGGTATGGATCTTTTATAGGTGAAGGACCCACCACTACTATCAAACTCATACCATTATCATTCATTGCAGCGTACCAAACGCACCCTAATATATTGAATTGAAATTTAGTTTCCGGATTGAGACGTTATTACTAGGAAGTACACCCGTTATTTGGTCATTGATGATCTTTAAAAGTGTATCAATTTATTTGTCATCTCGCTTTGTTGTTATTTGAAATTGGCTTCAAACTTGGTCAATCAAGCTTTTTGAGATGACATAAAATTGGATAATAATTCTTCGAGATTGGATTGATTGTTTTTTTTTTCTTTTGTTGAACAAGATTGGATTGATTGTTCAATGATCAAGGATTGTTATTGAAGATACGGTTGACGAACCGTTTGCTTAAAAACGATTATGTGGATTAGAAAATTTGTTTTCAGAGGTATTTTGATTTTGCTTAAAAACGAGTGTCGTGGGGACCACTACATACCCACGAGAAAAAGCGATTTTGTTCACTTGAACAGAAGGAGTAAGAGCATTGTGGGATCTCATCAAGTATTTAACTCGATCTTCAAGCGCAATGAGCCGACGGTTGAAAACGCTAGAAACGTTATAGAATTCTTTGACCGTCTTTCCAACAAGTTTAGGTGAGTCATTCCAACTTTCGTTGTCATAGAGGGCTAGGTCCTTTATAATGGCCCACTATTCCTCGGCATTCTTATCACGGAGCTTAACAACAGTCGCATGGTCGATGGCTCGCTTAGTCAAATAACTAACTTTATCGTAGAAGATTTGGATTTGAAGCCAAAGATGGATACCGTCACTACTACGCAAACTTGTTTTTCCCACTAACTTTCTCCACGGAAAACAATATGTGGGAAATTTCTCACGGGTTACTGACAAGTTACACACCAAATTGTTGAACAAAATTCCATGGGAAATCTGTCGAAAATTTCACACAGATACAGTTTAACCAAATTTCCATGGAAAGTTTGACATAAATTCCCCACAGATTAACGACAGTATTCACACTAATTGACTTTCGTGAGAAATGTGTTGCAAATTTCACACATATTACGCACGGGTTTTAGATAAATCAGATTTACTATAATAATCATTTAATTAGCCCGTGGGAAATTTTGGGAAATCTGATGGTAACTATGTACTAATTACTTACAATTTTTTTTTTTATATATTTAAACCTTACAATATAGACTCATGCGGGTCTAGATTGGTTTTTATGGAAACGTGATAACTTGTACGTTTATGTTAGTCTAACAATCCTGTTAAACCCAACATACAACTTCAAAATTTTTTAAAGTAACCTAAGTAGACGCATGAGGCGCTAAGAATTGTGTTCGTGTTGTTCTTGGTTTATGCTAACCCTGTTGGGTAATGAATATGAGTCATATAAACCCATCGACCCGTTTAGCTCTAGATTGCCATGTCTAATATTTACACATTCCCACGTTACTTTCTATGGCTTAATATGTGATTATGATTTCATATTTTATGTGTTTGTTTAATAATGTAGTTGTATTTAGGGTCGGCGTAGTTGTTTATAGTTGTTATGGTTGTTACGCGTTGTTGTAGTTGGTGAGAGCTGATGTAGTTTTTGTGCGTCATTGTGAACGATATTTTCAAGTGTGATCTTTGTAATTCCTAGCATATTAATAGTTTTATTTGGCAAAGTTTATCACCTTTTTAAAGAAAATTATGTATAACATATTTGTGTAAAAGTTATCACCTTCTAAAGCCTGAGAGAGGATAAGATAGGATTTAAGAAATGTAAAATATATCAAAGATAAAGGAGGGAGAAGCATTGTGAATGAAGAAGATATTAGGAAAAGCTGGGGAGAGTATTTCTCCAACGAGAGGATTCACGAAGGAAGGAAGAAGGAGAGAACCCTTGCCATCATCTTCAATTCAATTGCTACTACTCGAGGAATAGCCAAGGAGAAGTGAAGGTTGCACTACAAAAGATGGAAAGAAACAAAGTGGTAGGTCTGGACCAAATACCCATGGAAGTTTGGGAGTGCTTAGGAGATGAAGAGGTAAAGTGGTTGACTTGCCTTTTCGACAAGATCTTCTCAAGTGCTAAGATGACATATTAATGGAGACTCGGTGAAGTCATTCCCATTTACAAGAACAAGGCCGACACACAAGTGTGTAGCAACTATAGGTGATGATGTATAGTCCGCAGTCGGGTCACGAACCCGACCAACAGCCGCTACTAGCGAGCCCAGTACGACTGGGCTAAACCGGTAACAGTTTGGGCTCACGAAGGCCCAAACTCAAAGTTATTTATGGCTTGGATATCTGATATCTCTTATTTAGGAGATATGTATTAATTGCCCGACTTAGGCGGGATACGCCGAAGGTTGGGGAACACGAAACCAACAAGGATTTCGTGTATATATAAAGGGCATCTCGGTCCTCATTAAAGGTACGATCTACAACCCTAACTCTTAACTAAACCCTAAAACCGATTACTTACTCTCACGCCGGAGGATAATCGTGGGAGACAATCCCACAGTAAGCCTAACGGTGTTTTCTGTTTTCTTAGTGCGCAGGTCTCAAGCATTAAGATCCAATTGATACGGAATCGAAACCCAAACAAGGAACGCCCAACTTTTGTATCAACAAGTGGCGCCATCTGTGGGACCAATCACTAAGAACTAGAATGACAAAGCAAGGAAACCAAAATCAGCGATCGCACGGTGACCTACAAGGGAAGAAACAGCAAAGCGGATCAGCCCTCAAGCAAGTCTCTGGAACAACCAGTGCGGCTAAAAACCATGGGTCAGGATCAGATCTGATCTTCCCGACAGTGGAACCGCGCACGGGAACAACCCATGCCGCCACAACAACAACCAACGTAGAAGATCCACTGCGTAACCTTTTTACCACTCCCCTACTAGAAAAGGACCTCACAAAAACGCCAGGCGCACCTCTCCGAAACAGGAGTACAGATGTGGAAACAGATGCTCTCGCACTAGAAGGAGTAGTGCCTGAATTAGCGCCAAGTGACTTCGTGTCTCAAAACTACGAAGCCTTGGCTGCCCTTATGCAAGAGGAGGCGAAAAAGAGGTCGAGTCAGAGCCTGAAAGCCCGGCTCAACTTTGACGCAGAGAATGAAACATCCCCATCGCGTCATCAAAGGGATAGACACGGGAAGGATAGCCGCCGACCCCCAGTGTTTACCAGGATTGGGAAGAGAGTTAAGAACAACAAAGCTGCTGACCTGCAGTATCTGGTAGAACATGAGGAAGACGAACAGCGCACCAATGTTCATACTAGGCTTGGGAGCCGCAAGGTCCACGACAGACTAGGACGACGGCACTCCCCAAGTGAAGCTCTTCAAGCTCGGATTCCGAGGATAGTCGGTACAAACGCCGAAAAAAGGGAAGCTCATCCTCTGGTGACTCTTCGGATGGTCGGTGCAAGCGCCGACAGTGGGGAAGCTCGTTCTCTAGTGATTCCTCGGACAACGAGGACAATAAACCGTACATGGAAGTCCAGGGGGAAGATATCGCGACCAGGAGGAGGAAGATATGTCTCTTCCCCGGCGCCGCCAAAAGGTGGATGCGTTCACTCGGCGCATCAGGGATTTCTAATAAAATAAGAAAAGGCGCATGCCCGCTAATGTGAAAACCTACGATGGAACAGGTGATCCGGACGATCACCTAAAAATTTTCGAATCAGCTGCTACCATCGAAAATTGGCCACAACTTGTGTGGTGCCACATGTTCAATTCCACATTGGTGGGAAATGCACGAAACTGGTTCAGTAAGCTTCCACGCAGAAGCATTGATGGTTTTGAAGAGTTACTGAAGGCGTTTCACCTAAACTTCACTCAAAGGAAGAAGTGCGCCAAGAACCCTGTCGAACTTGCCAGGGTTAAACATCGCCAGGGGGAATCTACAAGCGCTTATGTAGAGCGCTACAAAGATGAGTATATACATGTCAAGGCATGTCCTGAAATACTAAAAATCTCAGGGTTTATGAACGGAATCAATAACCCAGAACTCATCAAAAAGCTGAACGACAAGGTTCCCCGAACCTTTGATGAACTCATGAAACGGACAAGGTCCTTTATCCAAGGAGAAGCAGCCGCGGCAGACAGCAGGAAGGGCTACTCAAACTATAGGTCACAAGAACAACCCCGTAGACAATCCACTGACCAGAGTAGCAACCGCAACAAGAACTACCGCAGCCAAGGGAGCAGACGAGATAATGACAAATATACCACGATAACCAAGACTCCAAAGGAGATATTCGCAACGGAAGGCGCGAACTTCCCGAGGCCCCCACCAATGCGCACCCAAGAAGATAAACGCGTGGGGAACGGATACTGCCACTACCATGGACAGAAGGGCCACACCACCAATGAGTGTGTCCAATTGCGACAGCTAATTGATAAGCTAGTAAAAGAAGGCCGGTTGGACCATTTGGTTAAAAACATCAAGGAGGGGAAGGATAAATAAAAGACTGGGAACAAGAAAGAAGTACCCAAAGAAAAGGCTGATACGATCTACATGATACAATCATGGCAGCGAATGACTAGGCAGAAGTTCAGTCAAAATTTTTCTCACGGGAGCGAAATCTCCTTCCCCACCTTAGCTGCGGACAACGCAGTGGTAGAACCGCTCACCATTGAAATTAACGCAGGGGGTCACGATATCCACCGCATGTACGTTGATGGAGGCGCATCCGCGGATATAATGTATGAACATTGCTTCAAGCGAATGCGACCAAAGATACGGAATCAGTTAAGCCCGGTCATGATGGCGTTGACTGGTTTTACAGGAGAAAAGATATGGCCCATGGGGCAAATACGCCTACTAGTCAATATTGGTAACCAGGAACACTCGACGACAGCCTGGATGAATTTCATGGTGATCAAATCCCCTTCGCCATACAATGGCATTATTGGAAGACCAGGGATATCAGCCATACGCGCAGTACCGTCTACAGCACATGGGATGCTCAAATTCCCAGTGGAGGGAGGCATTGTTACCCTCTATAATACCACCGTACCATCTAGAGAATGTAACACGGTTACATATGAGACGGCGCATATTCCAGAACAACGCGCACCTAATGTATCAAACCTGAGGGTTGCAATTCATCCTGAGTACCCAGAACAAGAAGTATCTATCGGAGGATCGCTGTCTGATAACGGCAAGGCAGCCGTGTGCGCGCTCTTGCAAAAGAACCTGGATATCTTTGCATGGGAACCAAAACACATGACTGGTGTACCACGCTCAATTACGGAACACAAGTTGCGAATCCGACAAGGATACCCCCCAGTACGACAGAAGAAGCGCGGCCAGGCTCCAGAGCGCGCACAAGCAATTCTGGCAGAAGTACATAAACTTGTAGATGCAGGCATCATGCGAGAAGTCTACTACCATGACTGGCTTTCCAATCTAGTGATGGTCAAGAAGAGCGATGGTAGTTGGAGGATGTGCGTGGACTTCACAGATCTCAACAAAGCATGTCCACAAGACTGCTACCCATTGCCGGAGATAGACTGGAAGGTAGAATCTTTGTGTGGATACCCACTTAAATGCTTCCTAGACGCATACAAGGGATATTACCAAATCCAGATGGCTAAGGAAGATGAGGAAAAAACGGCCTTCCATACAAGCCAAGGCGTTTACTGTTATACTAAAATGCCCTTTGGCTTAAAGAACGCAGGTGCCACCTACCAGCGGTTGGTAGATAACGCGTTTGAAAGACAGGTGGGCCGCAACCTAGAGGTTTACATTGACGACCTTGTCATAAAAAGCCATACGGAAGACGAGTTGGTTCGTGACATTGAGGAAACATTTAAAACACTACGAGAGATCAACATGAAGTTAAATCCTAAGAAATGCACCTTTGGCGCTACAGAGGGCATGTTCCTTGGATACTTGATAGAGCCCAATGGCATTAAACTGTGCCCAGAAAAAACGAAGGCTGTTATTCAACATCCCTCACCGCGCACGTTGAAGGAAGTCTAGTCTTTAAATGGAAAACTAGCCGGTTTAAACAGATTCTTATCCAAATCAGCAGATAAGTCACTATCCCTCTTCAAAACACTCAAGAAGTGTACAAAAAAGGGAGATTTCTGCTGGACTGCAGAGGCAGAAGAAGCTTTTATACAACTTAAACAAAACTTAGCAGCGCTCCCTATGCTAGTCGCGCCCCGCCCAGGGGAGGAACTGATTATGTATTTATCCGCGACTCATGGAGCAGTCAGCGCGGTGCTACTGACAGACAGGGATTCAATACAAACACCGGTATACTTTGTAAGCAAAGCCCTCAAGAAAACGGAGGTTAACTATAGCGCAATGGAAAAGCTGGTCTTGGCATTAGTATTCGTCGCCAAACGGTTGCGCAGGTACTTCCAGGCGCACCCAATAGCGGTGATCACAGACCAACCTATCAAGCAAATCATCTCCAAACCTGACACATCAGGACGTCTATAGAAGTGGAGTGTGTTGCTAGGTGAGCACAACATTTCCTACAGACCACGCACCGCAGTTAAGGGGCAGATACTAGCAGACTTCATCATCGAAAACCGGACACTGATGATACACCCTCCCAAAACAAGGTGGAATTACAAGAACCATGGATCTTATTCACGGATGGATCCTCATGTGTGGACGGGTCAGGCGCAGGCCTTATTCTCACGAGTCCGGATGGAACGAAATTCACTTACGCACTGCGTTTTGAGTTCACAGCAACAAACAACGAGGCAGAGTATGAAGCCTTGATTGCAGGACTACGCATTGCATCTCGAATGGGCATACGTAACCTAGAAGCAAATGTGAATTCCCGATTAATAGCCAACCACGTGTTAGGCGAGTATGTGGCTAAGGAGGAAAACATGGTTCAATACCTTGACAAGACCAAGTCCCTAATCCAGGATTTCGACAGGTTTACCATCAAAAAAGTTCCCAGAGGAGAGAACAGGAAGGCGGATGCACTAAGCAAGATCGCATCCACAAGCTTTGCGCACCTGTCAAAACAAGTATTGGTGGAAACCCTGAAGAGCAA
This sequence comes from Chrysanthemum makinoi, assembly GCA_910596185.1. Taxonomy (NCBI): domain Eukaryota; kingdom Viridiplantae; phylum Streptophyta; class Magnoliopsida; order Asterales; family Asteraceae; genus Chrysanthemum; species Chrysanthemum makinoi. The sequence goes on from OU343216.1 coordinate 58,823,351, forward strand.
GTCCATCATGGAGATGGAGATATCCACGCTGATAGAGGAACAAGGTCCTACATGCATGACCCCAATAGTCGAGTTCATAAGCAAGGGCGTATTGCCCCTAGAGCAAAAGGACGCCCGAAGGATACGGCGCACATCACAGAGGTTTGAACTTCGAGATGGTATACTATATCGATGTTCATTTCTACAACCATGGCTTCGATGTGTAGGACCTCTTCAAGCAGATTACGTACTCCGAGAAATCTACACTGGTTCATGTAGTATGCACTCCGGACCACGGTCCGTTGTGGCGCGCGCTTTACGGTCAGGATATTACTGGCCTACAATGCACCGGGATGCACAGGACTTAATAAGAAAGTGTGTCAGTTGCCAGGTTCACTGACCTATTCCATGCCAACCACAACAGGAGTTAACACCTATTACGTCGCCATGGCCATTCTATAAATGGGGTATCGACATTGCAGGACCCTTCCCTGTTGCAGCAGGAGGATTGAAATTCATCATAGTAGCTATAGACTATTTCACCAAGTGGATTGAAGCAAAGGCAGTCGTGACAATCACAGGAAATCAGGTAAAACGGTTTGTTTGGGAAAATATTGTATGCCGTTTCGGATTACCTGGGGAAATCATTTCAGACAACGGAAAACAATTCTTTGACAACCCTTTCAAGAAATGGTGCGAGAAACTGAATATTGTACAACACTTCGCGTCAGTGAAACACCCACAAACCAATGGTTTGGTCGAACGTGCAAACCGTAGTCTAGGTGAAGGAATTAAAGCACGCTTAGACAAACACAAAGGAAGACTTTATCAAGCTTTCGGAGCGCTACTGGATTGGTACACAACACAAGTATAGGAAAACAAGATAATCATAAATCATTCACAACCAATCCCATAGTTATTTATCTGGTTACATTTATTCCAGAATATTCAAAAGTAAGGGCCAAAAGAGATCATAAAATAGGTCCACAATTATTATCACAGTCTAAAGTGATCCTCCAGCCATGCCTCTTCAGCCAAGCCTCCAAGAAACAAGCAGTCCAAACATCATCTTAATTACATGAGAAAACATGCTAAAAGATCAGCTAATGCTGGTGAGTTTATAGGTTTAATTATAAATTCAATAGTGGACCTAATAGAGTTTATTTGCTATGCGATACTAAGACATATATATAATAAACATTCCAATCACATTTCATCAATAATCGAGATCTCAGCAGGGCCCCAACGACTCTAGTCAGGTACCACAGTTGTAGCAAAGTTTGACATCAATGCTACCCTGGACTAGGTCGGAGTAGACATCTTTTCTTAGCTAGGTCACATAGTTATAGCAAGGGATTGCTATCCTATACTAATTCAATATCTACCACATATCTATCCTTTATTAGTCAACACATAAGCAAATCAAAAAGAGTAAAACCAGGTCCAAGAAAAGAGTAGTATGCTTTCTCACCCCAATTTAGTTAAAACATAGATAAAAAAGAGGCTATGAAACTCACCTCGATCAAGCAACGTACAAATAATCAATAGCAAAGAAGATAAGCAGATAACACGACTCGGCAACTACTGACTCGGCAGAACCTATTAATATAAATCCATTCTTAATACATTTTCAAATTCCAATATTTTCTATCCCGAATATATTCCAAATCTTATTTCCAAAAACATCTCGTTTCTCTATTTAGTTACAAGCGTTTGGTATCATCATGTGAGGTGTCGACTCGATAAGACTCCATGAATGCGCTATATTTCTAGCAATGCGACTCACAACGACACAATGCAACTTCTAAGCGAAAAGCTCTATAGTTTAATAAGTTTCGAAATAAATCGTTAGATTTTATCGAATTCGTCAACTCGATAAACTCAACTATTTATTTATTTCACTTATTATTCCAAAAACAACCTAACGAGTTATAAGGATAATTTGTTCATTAATACCTTTATCCTACGCACATAACGGGCTCTTATTAGATTCGTCAACCCAATAAGTCCGCCATCTACACGGGTTAAACCTATTAATGGCAAGTCATCCGCAACCCATGCATACCCCACAATGATTATTAAACACCCATAAATGACACATTTTGGTAAACGTGCCCTCGAAACATTTAATAACTCGTTATTATAAAACCTTTCCATTTTCAAGTCGTTAGTTCCCCTTTAAATATCGAATAACAAGGTGAGTCTTGTTACTAAATATTTAATACAAGAACTTACAATTTCTATTTTCTAGTTTATTTACATGTTTATATATATTACGTCAAGTTTTCAATCCACGTTTCGAGTTATTATCCGTCTCGAGTTCACAATTCTGAGTCATGACTCTTGGCTTTTTATATGTCATATTGTCCAATAAATAATATAAGTCTATGTTACGGCGTTGACGGGGTCAACCGAGACAAGAAAGTCACGGTAACACCAACGTTGCGCAAAGCTCACATATATATAATTTCAAGTCCAAATAAACATTTCTCACTCGTTACCGGCCCTAATCCTACAGCTCGGCAACGTATCAACAATCTCTATCAGAGACTTTATGCTCACTGACCTTTAGAAGGTGTATTGGGCTATTTTGTGTTTAAATACTTTTCAGAGATAATTGGGTCTGTTTTTCAAACCCAATACGACTTAGGGATTAACCCCTAAGTCGACCTATTTATTGGAGAGAGGGGGAGAGGACGTTCAACCCACTTAGGGTTTAGGGAGGAGTGAATGAATCCCTTGAGTTCCCTTTATATAATAGGATACAAAAGAGAGTTCTAAAAGGATTATGATTCATCCTTAAATTTGTGGAACAAGTTTCTAGTTTGACAAGAAGTCAAACTACACCCCTTAGGGGTACGAACGACCAAACATAACCTTAAAAGGTTTGTGTCTTGTCTTTAGGCATTAATTATCCTCTAATATTCCTCCCGAATGAATATTATACTTTGGGTATTTACCGTTTAACCCCTTAATGTGTTTTGTTTGTAGGAAGTTGTAGTATCGTAGGTGTGTAGGATGAGTGAGGTGGACATTCCAAGTTCACATATGTATGAAGAAGAAGAATGTGGTGGATGTGAGTGAAACTTGGAGAAGAAGGGTGGTGATGTGTTCACTTTATGTTAGTGGAGAAGTATTAGAATATTGTGTGGCAAAAAGGATGTTTAGTTGGAAGGTTTAGAATGTGGGAGACAGAAAGAATGATTAGTGGATTATGTTGTGGTATAGGGGACAAGAGTGTAAGAGTGTGTAAGGGGAATGTAAGAGAATGTTTGTGTAAAGGGATTATACAAAGAGTAATCATATTTCAAGAATTCAAACAAGTATTCAAATCAGATAATCCTTAGTTAAGCCACAATTAAATCATTCACTAATCATCTTGATGCAATTAAGATAACTGATTTGCTCATGGTAAAGCAACATCTCATAAATGAGAAGTTTCATTTACGTAAAGTGACCTCGGCTTAAATGACTAATAAGGGAGTAAATTCGTTACGTGATTAGTGAAGACAAACGTAAGGATTATGGCCACTTGAGTTTTCTAGGTTTGAGAAAAAACAATTTTGCCTTGGCTAATGGTTGAGAAAAACAAGTTTTGAGTTGGCGTTTTATAAAACACGACGACTTGTTTTGGGCATATCTTTAAGTCTAAATCTTAATGCGAGTTTACATAACAACTCAAATATTATGTACGAACCTGTATGGAAAGAAACACCTTAGTCGGGTAAAAGGAAGCTGATTTGAAAAAACGGAGACGCTCATGATCACTCCATGGCACGTTGACACGTTAGACTGGCGCGCCAGGTCTGGTGATGCGCGTTTTGGTTTTTGGCTAACCGTTTGTGATCTTATATATTACAAATATATATTTGTCATCATTAAAACATAAAAGAGACTTTGGGCATCATTGCACCAACATATTTGAACCCCGGAGCTTCCAGAATTAGAGTGATAACCTCCAAAACTAAAGTAGACATATATGGTGATGTAGGGTTCCCTTGCCTTAAGCCTCTGCCACCTTTAAAGTAGCCATGAACTTCACAACCGACACAAATGGAGAAGTTAGCAGTAGTAACACTTGTAGTTATCCAATTCACCATATTCTCATGGAATCCAAACTTAACAAGAACATTCTTTAAGAACACCCAGCTCACTGTGTCATAAGCTTTAGCTATGGCAATTTTCAAAGAACACCTCTTAGCTTCTCCCTTCCTATTGTAGCCTTTAAGAAGTTCTCAAGCTAAGATAATGTTATCCTGAATTTGTCTTCCCTTAATGAAAGCACTCTGATTTTGATAAACTGAAGTGTCTAGTCCTTGCTTTATTCTTTCAGTCAAAATTTTGCTAATACACTTGTATATCACATTGCAACAAGAAATGGGCCTATAATCACTTACACTCCTAGCATTTTGAATCTTTGGGACTAACTAGCAGGGGCGGTACCACAATGGGGGCAGTGTGGGCAACTGCCCCCACAAAGTTCACTCGAGTAATGTTGATTTTCTTGAGATAATAAGTTATTTTGATTTTGCCCTCATAAATAAATGAGTAAATAGTATAATGGTGAAAATTTATCCAATAGTTGTATCATGCTCAAGTGGTTAAGGACGTTTGCAATTTTGTGAAGATATAATGTTCGATTTTTGTGCTACTTTATAGATTTTTGTGAATTTTTTTTATCTAACTTTTTATTTTGTGCTTTAATTACTTGTGTTAGTATCTATCAGAAAAAGTAAATATGTGCTAAATATCGGGCATATCATCACAAATTTTTAGTTTTGGTTTTCACATGCAAACATATACCAAAAAGGTTCATTTTCATTCAAGGTAAAATCACTTTCATTATAGCAACAAAGGTCGAGTTACTGACATGACCCGACCTGGTAGTCTGGTACGCACTTTTGATTTTTGCCCCCTCTTGAAAGTTTTTTTGGTACCGCCCCTCGGACTAAGGCTATTAGAGTATCATTGATTTCTCCAAGCAACTTACCAGTGATAAAAAAATCTCCCTTACAGCTCTACAAACATCATCCCCCACTACACTCCAAGCTTTTTTGAAGAAACTTGAAGTATAGCCATCTCGCCAGAAGCTTTATTCTCTCTAATATAAAAGATAGCACTCTTTATTTCCTCATTTGTTACATCTCTAATCATCATTTGGACGTCCTCATTAGATAACTTCATAGTAAAGATATCTCCATACGACTGAGATCAACCACTGGGACAGACTGACCCAAAAAGCTTTTAAAGTGTTGCGCAAACTACTTAGCCACCTCATCACCTTCACCATGTTACCATCTTTTATCATTTATACTCAAAATTCTGTTCTTCTGTCTTTTACTCTTAATCACTTTATGAAAGAATGCACTATTTTTATCCCCTTCACATAGCCACTCTATTTTAGCCTTCTAATATAATAATTTCTCTTCATCTAAAACTGCTTCTTGATACTCTTTAAAGACATTTGTTGCCGACTCTTTAACTTGTAGATTATGAGGTTGAGCAGCAACAAGAGTTTTAGCCTCTTTCAGTTTCTCCTTTAGCTTCACAACCCTAACAAACACATTCCTATTCTTCCAGCTTAAATTGATCAGACTATTTTTTAATAGTTTCAGCTTCTTAACTATTTGAACATTTGAAAACCATTAATTTCCTCATTCCAACCTTGTTGCACAGTTGGAATAAACTCATGCTTGTCTGCAATATTATTAGAAAATCTGAATGACTTGAGCTTCTTCTTAAATGCTTGAGGAATGGTCAGAACTGAAGGGCTATGATCAGACACAATGTAGGGATGAAAAACAGCATATGCTTGCCCATAAGTGTTCACAAACTCTTCATTAGTCATGATCCTATCCAGTTTTTTTAATATACTTGTTTGAGGACTTGCAGGAGACTTGATCCAAGTATACAACAGTACAGAGTAACACACATCCTCCACTTCTATCTTATTAGCATAGTCAATAAATTCCTACGTATAATTAGTAATAACAAAAGAACCGGCATAGTGCTCCTCTATTTTAAGTGTGACATTAAAATCACCCATTATTACCCATGGGTGACCATGTGCTAGATTTTTTGTTAACTCATGATCATTCCATAGTTCTTTCCCCTCCCTACCAGTATTTGCAGCATAAATGAAACTACAAAAATTTTCCTCTTATCTTGTTTGTTTTCCAAAGATCATAACATGCTCTGTTTAGTCATATTAGTCACTAGGTTAATAATACTACTATATGTAGTTCATATCTTGTTGATATCTTTAAGATGCAAACCTATTTACAAATCCAACGTATAAATTTAGGACAACAATATGTAGTATCTTGTTGATATCATATTTCAATTCAAAGTTCAAAAATGTCTTGTAGTATCACTTTACAGTTTAATATATAGACATATAGACAACATGACTCGAATAAAAAACTATAATCTGTTTATTAAACCCTTAAAAAACAGGTTATGACTCCCATATAAAACCTTCAAAAAGTACTAAACACCTTTATGATTGTTTTTATCAACATGTTTGTTAGTACAAAAAGTGTGACAGGGTTGAAATATGTGTATAGGACGTATGTTGGGCTGGGCCAACGAGTTATTGATGGGCTGAATATGTACTAAACCAAGTGATGGATTGAATCCATGCACAAATGAAAGCAAACCGTTAGCCTTACCGTGAGGACGGACCCCACGATTAAGCTCCGGCGTGAGAGTAAGTATGTATTCTTGTCAGAGAATAAAAGTCTGTGTGTTAGTATGTGAGAGAAAGTCGTACCTTATGATAGGATTAGAGTTCCTTTTATAGGCGAGGCTAATACTAAAGTTTTCTAGTATTTCGCTTATAAAAGTTAGTGGTCGGAGTGGGACCCTTGTCGGGCAAGGTTCCACAGTAATCGTGGATGCAGACACATAACACCTTCCACGACCATGGTCTGGTCCGTTAGATGCTCTACGTATAGCACGAGCTAAGCCCAATAAGCCTGAGTACGTGCTATACCTCATCAATGTTGTTTTCATATTGTTCTATGAAACACCATCTTGTGAATCATAATAACAAAGTAGAAGAATCGAGATAGTAAAATAATTATTTACCACAAAGACTAGCATTCAATAAAAGTGGTATAGACCTGATCATCGATGCCGTGATACCTGCAACCTTTAAACTTAGTCTTTCCTGTAGAACAAAAATAAACCGTTAAAGAGCTCCGCACTAGATCAAACTCCATGTCCTTAAAGGTGTTTACGTGCTCAATACACTACAAGCATCTTACTTAACGGACCCCGAGATTTGATGCAGACCTCGTGTTGTTTTCGCTAGCGTACGAACCTAATAGAATATCTATGGCAAAGCAGAAAACTTTTGATGGCAAGGTGCAAAACTCAGCAGCTTTATTATTTGTGTGTTGTGTGTTTATTATGTGAATTTATGTTTTAGATGCTACATATTACCTTCAAATATATAGTTGAAGTCACCACACATAGGAACTCCCCATGATCTTGGTCATGTCCAAAAAGTTAGGATAAAAAAAAACAAAAAAAAAAAAAAAAAAAAAAAAAAAAAACAAAAAACAAAAAACCTAGTTCTAGCAATATTCAATAAAGTTGAGTCAAGTTGGAAACAAGTGTCATATTAGGTCACACTTTTGCAAATTTCCCTAATACAATATTCATATCAACAACATACACAATAATTCTCCATGTTTTTTTATCTCTTTTTTGTGCCTAATTATTTAGTGTGTTATTGTCTTGTCCTAATACGAATTTCGTGTAACCCAAGACATCAAATAAGGTCGAAATATTGTATTTGGAAAGTGGACTATACAAGATTCAAGAATTATCCTAGCGATTTTTTATTATCAACACCTTAATACTAACAATGTGAAGATCAATACCTTGTGGGAGCCGTTTGAGCCGAGTAGGGAGACTATCATTGGTTAGCCGCCATGAGTTTATGTTTTCTTGATGGGAATCATTTTGTTCCATCTGGTAGGACACCACCGCCAACATTGAAGAGACCGTCTTAACATGTTTCCTCATAAAAGAAACATGGTAACCATGTGCAGGGTCAAGCGAAAATTCCCAGTGGTCTTCGTTGTCTGATGGACTGTGGAGAGCAAGAAGGCCACACTGTATCGATTTACTAGCTGATCTAAAAGTGTGTCTCCAATCCCAGGGAAAGCAACTTTCCCCAATTGATATCTTACATCATATCTATCATTCATCACAAATTCTTGTCTATTATTATTGCAGACAATAAATAAGTATTGAAATAACAAATTCACAATTTTGAAAAAAAGCTTGAAACAAACAAAGGTAATTATCACCAATTGAAAAGGCCATATTGGTATAATCTAGTAATCAGTTAACACGTACTGTATATTCTTTCAGAAAGGAGTTAGATCCGCAATCTTCAACACCCTCCTTAGATACCATTACATTATGCCAAACATGGTTCATAATCCAAGAAAACACCAAACCACCGATAAGATATCTAGTAAGACCAGAAAAGGTTGGCAATTACAAACTTAGAGTATCATAATTCGTGGGTAGCGACAAGGAAACTATGATAGTAAATCAAAGAAAAAGAGTCGATTGCCAATCCGTAGCTAAAGTTGAAGACTTGTCTAGTTATTGTAATATATACTTAACGCGCTACTCGTATAACTTAAGTACCATCCTTTGCTTTGTGACTTCACAACAGCTATTGAGTATTCCTGTTGTATACAAGTGCAGTATTATAAATGACCATTGCACGTCGGTCAATCTGATAGAGCATAATGAATACGAGTATCTCAGGAGAAAAATGAAAAAGTGAGGTACAACCAGTAAACCCTATGTTCCAAGATGATATATATACAGAGAACAATCATGCTTAGATACGACAGCAAAACTTAGTAAAGTAGAATAGTAGATATATAGTAAAACAAGTAAAAAGAGGAACAACATGGTCTGGTCCAAATTAATACATCCACTAAATTACTCAATCAAAAAGATAGATTATTTCCGACCAAGAAAAAGTATTTTTAGAAAAACATAACGTAAAATTAACTTAATCGTTTTCATTAGGTTCACGACACTGATTATTAAACTATAACAAGACTAATAAACTTGCTACCGTAAGAAAGATGAAGCATAGCTAATCATGACTATAGCCAATCCTGCTCCTGCAACTTCCATGGAACATAGAGCTTGCTTAGATAGTCAAAATCTAAAGTTGCCAATGCCTGAAGTACCACCTAGCCTTCTGCTTCATTTTTAACATTAAATTCAACTCCTCGACCCAAGCAGCATTCTTCATCTCAAAATCCTCCTTCAACAAATCCTCTGTAGTCTTAATATCTTCCTCAGTCATCAGCCACCTACACTCTTCAGGTATCTTATACTTATCAAAATCACTAGGCCTAAACCCTAACCACTTTAAACGCGGTGTAGTCAAAGCATAATCAAACAACACCTTTAAACCGTAACAATCACTGTCCACAAGAGCAAACACAGGCAGATTACAATTAAACTCCATGCAAATTTTCCTCACAAATAACCTAGTAGCATGACCCAATAACCCTTTCCCTGCCTTGACGATTATGCAATTAAACCGATCATAATATTTATTCTTGGCTAAACTCATGTAAACAGCGCATCTTTTTCAACCAAAAGTATAAAACCCGGCATAAAACTTCGGATCTCGACTCTAGATATATTTTAAGGAATTGTTTTACCTTCAATACCAACTTTCATGCAATCGATACTATCTCCATTATATTCGTAACTAAGTTTACCTATAACCACTCCCTCTTTTTCAGATGCATAAATATTGCTCATGCATATAGATGCAACGTCTTTAAAACAACTATCGAGTTGAGCTTGATTTTGGAAACAGATGGAATATTCATCAATGAGTGATCGAATTCCATCTGTAATTATTGACTTGGCATTAGAGTATATGTCACTTCCACCATTATATTCATGCTTCATATAACCTCCTAATATGGATGATACGTCTTTAATACACCTTTCGCCTGCAGTTTTGTTATAGAGATATATGGATTTTTCATCAATGAGTGATTGAATATGTTTTGTAAATAGTGACTTGGCATAGGACATGTATAGTTTTTGGACCTCGGTTGGAATGGTGGAGAGGCCAGTAAGGTTTCGGGTTAGGGTTTTTGTGTGTGTTTCATAAATTTGGGCTCTGAATTCTCGTAGTATAATTTTGATTTTGTAGTCACTCAGAGTAATTTCTTCATCGTCGTTGTCAAGGTCTGAACTCTTGCGTTTGTTATCCGACATTATCGACGAATAATAATTTGGAAGGATAGAGTTAGAGTTCGTATGTACGTGTATTTATATATGAAAAAGAAGCTTCGACAAGAAGCATGAGGATACATGCCATGTAAATCACAATGGGCTAGGATATTTTATACGTCTCAATTACCCAATTGTTAAGAGGGGCCAACTAAGGGTGCGTTTGGTATCCCACTATGGGAATGATACTATAACTATGAAAGTGTTTAAATGTGTTTGTTTAAGATAAGAGGGTCCACCACTATGATAATGAATGATAGATATAATTCATACTTCATATAAATCAAGTGACATAGGTATGGATCTTTTATAGGTGAAGGACCCACCACTACTATCAAACTCATACCATTATCATTCATGGCAGCGTACCAAACGCACCCTAATATATTGAATTGAAATTTAGTTTCCGGATTGAGACGTTATTACTAGGAAGTACACTCGTTATTTGGTCATTGATGATCTTTAAAAGTGTATCAATTTATTTGTCATCTCGCTTTGTTGTTATTTGAAATTGGCTTCAAACTTGGTCAATCAAGCTTTTTGAGATGACATAAAATTGGATAATAATTCTTCGAGATTGGATTGATTGTTTTTTTTTTCTTTTGTTGAACAAGATTGGATTGATTGTTCAATGATCAAGGATTGTTATTGAAGATACGGTTGACGAACCGTTTGCTTAAAAACGATTATGTGGATTAGAAAATTTGTTTTCAGAGGTATTTTGATTTTGCTTAAAACGAGTGTCGGGGACCACTACATACCCACGAGAAAAAGCGATTTTGTTCACTTGAACAGAAGGAGTAAGAGCATTGTGGGATCTCATCAAGTATTTAACTCGATCTTCAAGCGCAATGAGCCGACGGTTGAAAACGCTAGAAACGTTATAGAATTCTTTGACCGTCTTTCCAACAAGTTTAGGTGAGTCATTCCAACTTTCGTTGTCATAGAGGGCTAGGTCCTTTATAATGGCCCACTATTCCTCGGCATTCTTATCACGGAGCTTAACAACAGTCGCATGGTCGATGGCTCGCTTAGTCAAATAACTAACTTTATCGTAGAAGATTTGGATTTGAAGCCAAAGATGGATACCGTCACTACTACGCAAACTTGTTTTTCCCACTAACTTTCTCCACGGAAAACAATATGTGGGAAATTTCTCACGGGTTACTGACAAGTTACACACCAAATTGTTGAACAAAATTCCATGGGAAATCTGTCGAAAATTTCACACAGATACAGTTTAACCAAATTTCCATGGAAAGTTTGACATAAATTCCCCACAGATTAACGACAGTATTCACACTAATTGACTTTCGTGAGAAATGTGTTGCAAATTTCACACATATTACGCACGGGTTTTAGATAAATCAGATTTACTATAATAATCATTTAATTAGCCCGTGGGAAATTTTGGGAAATCTGATGGTAACTATGTACTAATTACTTACAATTTTTTTTTTTATATATTTAAACCTTACAATATAGACTCATGCGGGTCTAGATTGGTTTTTATGGAAACGTGATAACTTGTACGTTTATGTTAGTCTAACAATCCTGTTAAACCCAACATACAACTTCAAAATTTTTGAAAGTAACCTAAGTAGACGCATGAGGCGCTAAGAATTGTGTTCGTGTTGTTCTTGGTTTATGCTAACCCTGTTGGGTAATGAATATGATTCATATAAACCCATCGACCCGTTTAGCCCTAGATTGCCATGTCTAATATTTACACATTCCCACATTACTTTCTATGGCTTAATATGTGATTATGATTTCATATTTTATGTGTTTGTTTAATAATGTAGTTGTATTTAGGGTCGGCGTAGTTGTTTATAGTCGTTATGGTTGTTACGCGTTGTTGTAGTTGGTGAGAGTTGATGTAGTTTTTGTGCGTCATTGTGAACGATATTTTCAAGTGTGATCTTTGTAATTCCTAGCATATTAATAGTTTTATTTGGTAAAGTTTATCACCTTTTTAAAGAAAATTATGTATAACATATTTGTGTAAAAGTTATCACCTTCTAAAGCCTGAGAGAGGATAAGATAGGATTTAAGAAATGTAAAATATATCAAAGATAAAGGAGGGAGAAGCATTGTGAATGAAGAAGATATTAGGAAAAGCTGGGGAGAGTATTTCTCCAACGAGAGGATTCACGAAGGAAGGAAGAAGGAGAGAACCCTTGCCATCATCTTCAATTCAATTGCTACTACTCGAGGAATAGCCAAGGGGAAGTGAAGGTTGCACTACAAAAGATGGAAAGAAACAAAGTGGTAGGTCTGGACCAAATACCCATGGAAGTTTGGGAGTGCTTAGGAGATGAAGAGGTAAAGTGGTTGACTTGCCTTTTCGACAAGATCTTCTCAAGCGCTAAGATGACATATTAATGGAGACTCGGTGAAGTCATTCCCATTTACAAGAACAAGGCCGACACACAAGTGTGTAGCAACTATAGGTGATGATGTATAGTCCGCAGTCGGGTCACGAACCCGACCAACAGCCGCTACTAGCGAGCCCAGTACGACTGGGTTAAAACGGTAATAGTTTGGGCTCACGAAGGCCCAAACTCAAAGTTATTTATGGCTTGGATATCTGATATCTCTTATTTAGGAGATATGTATTAATTGCCCGACTTAGGCGGGATACGCCGAAGGTTGGGGAACACGAAACCAACAAGGATTTCGTGTATATATAAAGGGCATCTCGGTCCTCATTAAAGGTACGATCTACAACCCTAACTTTAACTAAACCCTAAAACCGATTACTTACTCTCACGCCGGAAGATAATCGTGGGAGACAATCCCACAGTAAGCCTAACGGTGTTTTCTGTTTTCTTAGTGCGCAGGTCTCAAGCATTAAGATCCAATTTATACGGAATCGGAACCCAAACAAGGAACGCCCAACTTTTGTATCAACAAGTGGCGCCATCCGTGGGACCAATCACTAAGAACTAGAATGACAAAGCAAGGAAACCAAAATCAGCGATCGCATGGTGACCTACAAGGGAAGAAACAGCAAAGCGGATCAGCCCTCAAGCAAGTCTCTGGAACAACCAGTGCGGCTAAAAACCATGGGTCAGGATCCGATCTGATCTTCCCGACAGTGGAACCGCGCACGGGAACAACCCATGCCGCCACAACAACAACCAACGTAGAAGATCCACTGCGTAACCTTTTTACCACTCCCCTACTAGAAAAGGATCTCACAAAAACGCCAGGCGCACCTCTCCGAAACAGGAGCCCGGATGTGGAAACAGATGCTCTCGCGCTAGAAGGAGTTGTGCCTGAATTAGCGCCAAGTGACTTCGTATCTCAAAACTATGAAGCCTTGGCTGCCCTCATGCAAGAAGAGGCGAAAAAGAGGTCGAGTCAGAGCCTGAAAGCCCGGCTCAACTTTGACGCAGAGAATGAAACATCCCCATCGCGTCATCAAAGGGATAGACACGGGAAGGATAGCCGCCGACCCCCAGTGTTTACCAGGATTGGAAAGAGAGTTAAGAACAACGAAGCAGCTGACCTACAGTATCTGGTAGAACACGAGGAAGACGAACAGCGAACCAATGTTCATACTAGGCTTGGGAGCCGCAAGGTCCACGACAGACTAGGACGACGGCACTCCCCAAGTGAAGCTCTTCAAGCTCGGATTCCGAGGATAGTCGGTACAAACGCCGAAAAAAGGGAAGCTCATCCTCTGGTGACTCTTCGGATGGTCGGTGCAAGCGCCGACAGTGGGGAAGCTCGTTCTCTAGTGATTCCTCGGACAACGAGGACAGCGAAACTGTACACTGGAAGTCCAGGGGAAGATATCGCGACCAGGAGGAGGAAGATATGTCTCTTCCCTGGCGCCGCCAAAAGGTGGATGCGTTCACTCGGCGCATCAGGGATTTCTAATAAAATAAGAAAAGGCGCATGCCCGCTAATGTGAAAACCTACGATGGAACAGGTGATCCGGACGATCACCTAAAAAATTTCGAATCAGCTGCTACCATCGAAAATTGCCCACAACTTGTGTGGTGCCACATGTTCAATTCCACATTGGTGGGAAATGCGCGAAACTGGTTCAGTAAGCTTCCACGTAGAAGCATTGATGGTTTTGAAGAGTTACTGAAGGCGTTTCGCCTAAACTTCACTCAAAGGAAGAAGTGCGCCAAGAACCCTGTCGAACTTGCCAGGGTTAAACAGCGCCAGGGGGAATCTACAAGCGCTTATGTGGAGCGCTACAAAGATGAGTGTATACATGTCAAGGCATGTCCTGAAATACTAAAAATCTCAGGGTTCATGAACGGAATCAATAACCCAGAACTCATCAAAAAGCTGAACGACAAGGTTCCCCAAACCTTTGATGAACTTATGAAACGGACAAGGTCCTTTATCCAAGGAGAAGCAGCCGCGGCGGACAGCAGGAAGGGCTACTCAAACTATAGGTCACAAGAACAGCCCCCGGAGACAATCCACTGACCAGAGTAGCAACCGCAACAAGAACTACCGCAGCCAAGGGAGCGGACGAGATAATGACAAATATACCCCGCTAACCAAGACTCCAAAGGAGATATTCGCAACGGAAGGCGCGAACTTCCCGAGGCCCCCACCAATGCGCACCCCAGAAGATAAGCGCGTGGGGAACGGATATTGCGACTACCATGGACAGAAGGGCCACACCACCAATGAGTGTGTCCAATTGAGACAGCTAATTGATAAGCTAGTAAAAGAAGGCCGGTTGGACCATTTGGTTAAAAACATCAAGGAGGGGAAGGATAAATAAAAGACTGTGAACAAGAAAGAAGTACCCAAAGAAAAGGCTGATACGATCTACATGATACAATCATGGCAGCGAATGACTAGGCAGAAGTTCAGTCAAAAATTTTCTCACGGGAGCAAAATCTCCTTCCCCACCTTAGCTGCGGACAACGCAGTGGTAGAACCGCTCACCATTGAAATTAACGCAGGGGGTCACGATATCCACCGCATGTACGTTGATGGAGGCGCATCCGCGGATATAATGTATGAACATTGCTTCAAGCGAATGCGACCGGAGATACGGAGTCAGTTAAGCCCGGTCATGACGGCGTTGACTGGTTTTACAGGAGAAAAGATATGGCCCATGGGGCAAATACGCCTACTAGTCAATATTGGTAACCAGGAACACTCGACGACAGCCTGGATGAATTTCATGGTGATCAAATCCCCTTCGCCATACAATGGCATTATTGGAAGACCAGGGATATCAGCCATACGCGCAGTACCGTCTACAGCACATGGGATGCTCAAATTCCCAGTGGAGGGAGGCATTGTTACCCTCTACAATACCACCGTACCATCTAGAGAATGTAACACGGTTACACATGAGACGACGCATATTCCAGAACAGCGCGCACCTAATGTATCAAACCTGAGGGTTGCAATTCATCCTGAGTACCTAGAACAAGAAGTATCTATCGGAGGATCGCTGTCTGATAACGGCAAGGCAGCCGTGTGCGCGCTCTTGCAAAAGAACCTAGATATCTTTGCATGGGAACCAAAACACATGACTGGTGTACCACGCTCAATTACGGAACACAAGTTGCGAATCCGACAAGGATACCTCCCAGTACGACAGAAGAAGCGCGGCCAGGCTCCAGAGCGCGCACAAGCAATTCTGGCAGAAATACATAAACTTGTAGATGCATGCATCATGCGAAAAGTCTACTACCATGACTGGCTTTCCAACCCAGTGATGGTCAAGAAGAGCGATGGTAGTTGGAGGATGTGCGTGGACTTCACAGATCTCAACAAAGCATTTCCACAAGACTACTACCCACTGCCAGAGATAGACTGGAAGGTAGAATCTTTGTGTGGATACCCACTTAAATGCTTCCTAGACGCATACAAGGGATATTACCAAATCCAGATGGCTAAGGAAGATGAGGAAAAAACGGCCTTCCATACAAGCCAAGGCGTTTACTGTTATACAAAAATGCCCTTTGGCTTAAAGAACACAGGTGCCACCTACCAGCGGTTGGTAGATAACGCGTTTGAAAGACAGGTGGGCCGCAACCTAGAGGTTTACGTTGACGACCTTGTCATAAAAATTCATACGGAAGACGAGTTGGTACGTGACATTGAGGAAACCTTTAAAACACTACGAGAGATCAACATGAAGTTAAATCCTAAGAAATGCACCTTTGGCGCTACAGAGGGCATGTTCCTTGGATACTTGATAGAGCCCAATGGCATTAAATCGTGCCCAGAAAAAACGAAGGCTGTTATTCAACATCCCTCACCGCGCACGTTGAAGGAAGTCCAGTCTTTAAATGGAAAACTAGCCGGTTTAAACATATTCTTATCCAAATCAGCATATAAGTCACTACCCCTCTTCAAAACACTCAAGAAGTGTACAAAAAAGGGATATTTCTGCTGGACTGCAAAGGTAGAAGAAACTTTTATACAACTTAAACAACACTTAGCAGCGCTCCCTATGCTAGTCGCGCCCCGCCCAGGGGAGGAACTGATTATGTATTTATCCGCGACTCATGGAGCAGTCAGCGCGGTGCTACTGACAGACAGGGATTCAATACAAACACCGGTATACTTTGTAAGCAAAGCCCTCAAGAAAACGGAGGTTAACTATAGCGCAATGGAAAAGCTGGTCTTGGCATTAGTATTCGTCGCCAAACGGTTGCGCAGGTACTTCCAGGCGCACCCAATAGCGGTGATCACAGACCAACCTATCAAGCAAATCATCTCCAAACCTGACGCATCAGGACGTCTACAGAAGTGGAGTGTGTTGCTAGGTGAGCACAACATTTCCTACAGACCACGCACCGCAGTTAAGGGGCAGATACTAGCAGACTTCATCATCGAAAAACCGGACACTGATGACACACCCTCCCAAAACAAGGTGGAATTACAAGAACCATGGATCTTATTCACGGATGGATCCTCATGTGTGGACGGGTCAGGCGCAGGCCTTATTCTCACGAGTCCGGATGGAACGGAATTCACTTACGCACTGCGTTTTGAGTTCACAGCAACAAACAACGAGGCAGAGTATGAAGCCTTGATTGCAGGAATACGCATTGCATCTCGAATGGGCATACGTAACCTAGAAGCAAATGTGGATTCCCGATTAATAACCAACCACGTGTTAGGCGAGTATGTGGCTAAGGAGGAAAACATGGTTCAATACCTTGACAAGACCAAGTCCCTAATCCAGGATTTCGACAGGTTTACCATCAAAAAAGTTCTCAGATGGGAGAACAGGAAGGCGGATGCACAAAGCAAGATCGCATCCACAAGCTTTGCGCACCTGTCAAAACAAGTATTGGTGGAAACCCTGAAGAGAAAGTCCATCATGGAGATGGAGATATCTACGGTGATAGAGGAACAAGGTCCTACATGGATGACCCCAATAGTCGAGTTCATAAGCAAGGGCGTATTGCCCCAAGAGCAAAAGGATGCCCGAAGGATACGGTGCACATCACAGAGGTTTGAACTTCGAGACGGTATACTATATCAGCGTTCATTTCTACAACCATGGCTTCGATGTGTAGGACCTCTTCAAGCAGATTACGTACTCCGAGAAATCCACACTGGTTCATGTAGTATGCACTCCGGACCACGGTCTGTTGTGGCGCGCGCTTTACGGTCAGGATATTACTGGCCTACAATGCACCGGGATGCACGGGACTTAATAAGAAAGTGTGGCGATTGCCAGGTTCACAGACCTATTCCACGCCAACCACAACAGGAGCTAACACCTATTACGTCGCCATGGCCATTCTATAAATGGGGTATCGACATTGCAGGACCCTTCCCTGTTGCAGCAGGAGGATTGAAATTCCTCATAGTAGCTATAGACTATTTCACCAAGTGGATTGAAGCAAAGGCAGTCGTGACAATCACAGGAAATCAGGTAAAACGGTTTGTTTGGGAAAATATTGTATGCCGTTTCGGATTACCTGGGGAAATCATTTCAGACAACGGAAAACAATTCTGTGACAACCCTTTCAAGGAATGGTGCGAGAAACTGAATATTGTACAACACTTCGCGTCAGTTAAACACCCACAAACCAATGGTTTGGTCGAACGTGCAAACCGTAGTCTAGGTGAAGGAATTAAAGCACGCTTAGACAAACACAAAGGAAGACTTTATCAAGCTTTCGGAGCGCTACTGGATTGGTACACAACACAAGTATAGGAAAACAAGATAATCATAAATCATTCACAACCAATCCCATAGTTATTTATCTGGTTACATTTATTCCAGAATATTCAAAAGTAAGACCCAAAAGAGATCATAAAATAGGTCCACAATTATTATCACAGTCTAAAGTGATCCTCCAGCCATGCCTCTTCAGCCAAGCCTCCAAGAAACAAGCAGTCCAAACATCATCTTAATTACATGAGAAAACATGCTAAAAGACCAGCTAATGCTGGTGAGTTTATAGGTTTAATTATAAATTCAATAGTGGACCTAATAGAGTTTATTTGCTATGCGATACTAAGACATATATATAATAAACATTCCAATCACATTTCATCAATAATCGAGATCTCGGCAGGGCCCCAAGCGACTCTAGCCAGGTATCACAGTTGTAGCAAAGTTTGACATCAATGCTACCCTGGACTAGGTCGGAGTAGACATCTTTTCTTAGCTAGGTCACATAGTTATAGCAAGGGATTGCTATCCTATACTAATTCAATATCTACCACATATCTATCCTTTATTAGTCAACACATAAGCAAATCAAAAAGAGTAAAACCAGGTCCAAGAAAAGAGTAGTATGCTTTCTCACCACAATTTAGTTAAAACATAGATAAAAATGAGGCTATGAAACTCACCTCGATCAAGCAACGCACAAATAATCAATAGCAAAGAAGATAAGCAGCTAACACGACTCGGCAACTACTGACTCGGCAGAACCTATTAATATAAATCCATTCTTAATACATTTTCCAATTCCAATACTTTCTATCCCGAATATATTCCAATTTTTATTTCCAAAAACATCTCGTTTCTCTATTTAGTTACAAGCGTTTGGTATCATCGTGTGAGGTATCGACTCGACAAGACTCCATGAATGCACTATATTTCTAGCAATGCGACTCACAACGACACAATGTAACTTCTAAGCGAAAAGCTCTATAGTTTAATAAGTTTCGAAATAAATCGTTAGATTTTATCGAATTCGTCAACTCGATAAACTCAACTATTTATTTATTTCACTTATTATTCCAAAAACAACCTAACGAGTTATAATGATAATTTGTTCATTAATACCTTTATCCTACGCACATAACGGGCTCTTACTAGATTCGTCAACCCAATAAGTCCGCCATCTACACGGGTTAAACCTATTAATGGCAACTCATCCGCAACCCATGCATACCCCACAATGATTATTAAACACCCATAAATGACACATTTTGGTAAACGTGCCCTCGAAACATTTAATAACTCGTTATTATAAAACATTTCCATTTTCAAGTCGTTAGTTCCCCTTTAAATATCGAATAACAAGGTGAGTCTTGTTACTAAATATTTAATACAAGAACTTACAATTTCTATTTTCTAGTTTATTTACATGTTTATATATATTACGTCAAGTTTTCAATCCACGTTTCGAGTTATTATCCGTCTCGAGTTCACAATTCTGAGTCATGACACTTGTCTTTTTATATGTCATATTGTCCAATAAATAATATAAGTCTATGTTACGGCGTTGACGGGGTCAACCGAGACAAGAAAGTCACGTTAACACCGACGTTGCGCAAAGCTCACATATATATAATTTCAAGTCCAAATAAACATTTCTCACTCGTTACCGGCCCTAATCCTACGGCTCGGCAACGTATCAACAATCTCTATCAGAGACTTTATGCTCACTGACCTTTAGAAGGTGTATTAGGCTATTTTATGTTTAAATATTTTTCATAGATAATTGGGTCTGTTTTTCAAACCCAATACGACTTAGGGATTAACCCCTAAGTCGACCTATTTATTGGAGAGAGGGGGAGAGGACGTTCAACCCACTTAGGGTTTAGGGAGGAGTGAATGAATCCCTTGAGTTCCCTTTATATAATAGGATACAAAAGAGAGTTCTAAAAGGATTATGATTCATCCTTAAATTTGTGGAACAAGTTTCTAGTTTGACAAGAAGTCAAACTACACCCCTTAGGTACTTAACGACCAAACATAACCTTAAAAGGTTTGTGTTTTGTCTTTAGGCATTAATTATCCTCTAATATTCCTCCCGAATGAATATTATACTTTGGGTATTTACCGTTTAACCCCTTAATGTGTTTTGTTTGTGGGAAGTTGTAGTATCGTAGGTGTGTAGGATGAGTGAGGTGGACATTCCAAGTTCACATATGTATGAAGAAGAAGAATGTGGTGGATGTGAGTGAAACTTGGAGAAGAAGGGTGGTGATGTGTTCACTTTATGTTAGTGGAGAAGTATTAGAATATTGTGTGGCAAAAAGGATGTTTAGTTGGAAGGTTTAGAATGTGGGAGATAGAAAGAATGATTAGTGGATTATGTTGTGGTATAGGGGACAAGAGTGTAAGAGTGTGTAAGGGGAATGTAAGAGAATGTTTGTGTAAAGGGATTATACAAAGAGTAATCATATTTCAAGAATTCAAACAAGTATTCAAATCAGATAATCCTTAGTTAAGCCACAATTAAATCATTCACTAATCATCTTGATGCAATTAAGATAACTGATTTGCTCATGGTAAAGCAACATCTCATAAATGAGAAGTTTCATTTACGTAAAGTGACCTCGGCTTAAATGACTAATAAGGGAGTAAATTCGTTACGTGATTAGTGAAGACAAACGTAAGGATTATGGCCACTTGAGTTTTCTAGGTTTGAGAAAAAACAATTTTGCCTTGGCTAATGGTTGAGAAAAACAAGTTTTGAGTTGGCGTTTTATAAAACACGACGACTTGTTTTGGGCATATCTTTAAGTCTAAATCTTAATGCGAGTTTACATAACAACTCAAATATTATGTACGAACCTGTATGGAAAGAAACACCTTAGTCGGGTAAAAGGAAGCTGATTTGAAAAAACGGAGACGCTCATGATTACTCCATGGCACGTTGACACGTTAGACTGGCGCGCCAGGTCTGGTGATGCGCGTTTTGGTTTTTGGCTAACCGTTTGTGATCTTATATATTACAAATATATATTTGTCATCATTAAAACATAAAAGAGACTTTGGGCATTATTGCACCAACATATTTGAATCCCGGAGCTTCCAGAATTAGAGTGATAACCTCCAAAACTAAAGTAGACATATATGGTGATGTAGGGTTCCCTTGTCTTAAGCCTCTGCCACCTTTAAAGTAGCCATGAACTTCACAACCGACACAAATGGAGAAGTTAGCAGTAGTAACACTTGTAGTTATCCAATTCACCATATTCTCATGGAATCCAAACTTAACAAGAACATTCTTTAAGAACACCCAGCTCACTGTGTCATAAGCTTTAGCTATGGCAATTTTCAAAGAACACCTCTTAGCTTCTCCCTTCCTATTGTAGCCTTTAAGAAGTTCTCAAGCTAAGATAATGTTATCCTGAATTTGTCTTCCCTTAATGAAAGCACTCTGATTTTGATAAACTGAAGTGTCTAGTCCTTGCTTTATTCTTTCAGTCAAAATTTTGCTAATACACTTGTATATCACATTGCAACAAGAAATGGGCCTATAATCACTTACACTCCTAGCATTTTGAATCTTTGGGACTAACTAGCAGGGGCGGTACCACAATAGGGGCAGTGTGGGCAACTGCCCCCACAAAGTTCACTCGAGTAATGTTGATTTTCTTGTGATAATAAGTTATTTTGATTTTGCCCTCATAAATAAATGAGTAAATAGTATAATGGTGAAAATTTATCCAATAGTTGTATCATGCTCAAGTGGTTAAGGACGTTTGCAATTTTGTGAAGATATAATGTTTGATTTTTGTGCTACTTTATAGATTTTTGTGAATTTTTTTTATCTAACTTTTTATTTTGTGCTTTAATTACTTGTGTTAGTATCTATCGAAAAGTAAATATGTGCTAAATATCGGGCATATCATCACAAATTTTTAGTTTTGGTTTTCACATGCAAACATATACCAAAAAGGTTCATTTTCATTCAAGGTAAAATCACTTTCATTATAGCAACAAAGGTCGAGTTACTGACATGACCCGACCTGGTACGCACTTTTGATTTTTGCCCCCTCTTAAAAGATTTTTTGGTACCCCCGGACTAAGGCTATTAGAGTATCATTGATTTCTCCAAGCAACTTACCAGTGATAAAAAAATCTCCCTTACAGCTCTACAAACATCATCCCCCACTACACTCCAAGCTTTTTTGAAGAAACTTGAAGTATAGCCATCTCGCCAGAAGCTTTATTCTCTCTAATATAAAAGATAGCACTCTTTATTTCCTCATTTGTTACATCTCTAATCATCATTTGGGCGTCCTCATTAGATAACTTCATAGTAAAGATATCTCCATACGACTGAGATCAACCACTGGGACAGACTGACCCAAAAAGCTTTTAAAGTGTTGCGCAAACTGCTTAGCCACCTCATCACCTTCACCATGTTACCATCTTTTATCATTTATACTCAAAATTCTGTTCTTCTGTCTTTTACTCTTAATCACTTTATGAAAGAATGCACTATTTTTATCCCCTTCACATAGCCACTCTATTTTTGTTGGACAGGTCTTTTGCCAACATGCTTAGATTGAAATAAATGATTGTATTTGACCATTTTGATTCTGTGTTTGTGGTATATGCAATGTAACAGTAAAGTATTTGACAGAATATACAGCAACAAAGTAAATATTATTTGATAGTGAATTGTTGTTTTGTGTTTACAACAAATGACCTATTTATATCTTACCAAACGACACAAGTATCTAAATGACAGTTATTCTTAACCATTGTGTCGTTTGAGATATAACTACCAACAACTTTAACTGCCTAAACATAACTATTTCTTGTAATGGGTCGTTTGGGTTGACTTATGACCCATATACATAGTTTTGACCAATACAGAATTAATACAAACATATTGTCTTTAAAAGTAAACTAGAGTAAATAATACTAAGACTATATTATATTTGATCTTAACATAATTACAGGGTAACATCTCCCTCTTAATTATTTAAGATCAAATTTTCTTGAGTAAGACTTGCTTCCATTTTTCTTCACACAATGATCTCATAATCACTGCTGTCTTGACTGCTTGTGCCATGGGCTGCATCTACTTCTTCATTGCCATACATTCTAACACCATAACTGTTCATCTCTTGCCTCTTTGTTCCATCTCTGACTGCCACTTTCTTCCAGTCTTGTGGGTCCTTTTCATTTGCAGGTCTGCTGCACTCTCATACTTCTCTTGTCTTCTCAACACTGGGTATATTTGCTGTATCATGGTAAACACATATAAGGTCTATGAACTTTCTATAACAAGCCTTTATGGCTTCACCATCTTCAACTGTTAGTCCTTGTATGCTTGCAATGCCTTTCCATTTGTCACTCAAAGTGACTGCCACATAGCCTCCAAATCCATCTACTATCTTATGTAGACTTAGCAAGTCTATCTCCTTTCCTTCTATAACTGGTGGTATCATGTCTAATGTATCGTAGTTAAGATGCACTAAGTAGAACCACTTCACCATCTCTAAAAACTTTCCACTGAAGACCCCCCAATTGTTGTACACAAGACTATCCTTCTTAAGTAAATTCATAAATGATAGAAATCTGTTGAATGAGTTTACCTTGAGTGCATATAGTGTACCATTCCAACTTATATATTCATTGTCCACATAGTCTTGGGTGTCCTCCTTGTTCCAACTTAAATCTTCCAGGCCTCTCACCAATGAACATTCATCCTTTGGGTCTAAAGACTCAAAGTGATCTTCTAAATATTTGTTGTGTTGTCTGATTGGGCTCCATCCATCTTCATAGTTGCCTGTTTCTTGTTGCTTTTCTGTCCCCACTGTCTTCTCATCAAACATGCTCTTCAGTATGCACATGTTATTCTCTATCTTCACCACATATCCTTGTTCTTCTAGGAGATCATAACTGAGTATGTTCAATGACACTTCAGGAGTGTACTGAACGTTTGGAATCTCAATCTCCCCATCTCTTGTATTCACCACAGCATCACCCACCCCATAAGAGAATATAAATTTTTCTTTTTTCTTCTTTGCAGATCATTTTGAATTTGTATTCAATTTTCTTGAATTGAATTCGCTGGGCATAGATGAAACTTGTAACTACTACTTACAAACCATACTTCCTTCCATGTCTTGTCACTTGATCCTTCAATCATATAATCTGGTTGTACATGAACTTTCTCCCGAAATTGTGCCTCTCCTTCAAGTACCGCTATCTCAGTATTGCTTCCCTGTTGTGATTCAATCAATGCAATCCTTTTCTACTTTCACATGCCCAGTATGCATGTCCCCTCTCTCTACAGATATAGCATCTTGCTTTCTTCTCCTTTTTTGTCTTTGCAGTCTCCATCTTTTGGTTTTCTGCCATTTGAGAAGAATTAAAGGTTTCATTTTCAAGCACTTTTTTCACAAGCATCTCTTTTCCCTTAGGAGTGATGCTTTTCCTTCTTGCGAACCAGTTTACAAGTCTGGTTGGGGTTTCTCTTAATAAATATCTACCAGTGTAGAATCCTTGATCAATCTTTGATGTTGGCCTTTCCCATGATCTTGAATGGCCATGGCTCTGATGCCAATGTTGGACAGTCCTTTGCCAACATGCTTAGATTGAAATAAATGATTGTATTTGACCATTTTGATTCTGTGTTTGTGGTATATGCAATGTAACAAAGAAAGTATTTGACAGTAATATACAAAGAACAAAGTAAATATTATTTGATAGTGAATTGTTGTTTTGTGTTTACAACAAATGACCTATTTATATCTTACCAAACGACACAAGTATCTAAATGACAATTATTCTTAACCATTGTGTCGTTTGAGATATAACTACCAACAACTTTAACTGCCTAAACATAACTGTTTCTTGTAATGGGTCGTTTGGGTTGACTTATGACCCATATACATAGTTTTGACCAATACAGAATTAATACAAACATATTGTCTTTAAAAGTAAACTAGAGTAAATAATACTAAGACTATATTATATTTGATCTTAACATAATTACAGGGTAACAATTTTAGCCTTCTAATATAATAATTTCTCTTCATCTAAAACTGCTTCTTGATACTCTTTAAAGACATTTGTTGCCGACTCTTTAACTTGTAGATTATGAGGTTGAGCAGCAACAAGAGTTTTAGCCTCTTTCGCTCTCCCTTAGCTTCACAACCCTAACAAACACATTCCTATTCTTCCAAAATTAAATTGATCGACTATTTTTTAATAGTTTCAGCTTCTTAACTATTTGAACATTTGAAAACCATTAATTTCCTCATTCCAACCTTGTTGCACAGTTGGAATAAACTCATGCTTGTCTGTAATATTATTAGAAAATCTGAATGACTTGAGCTTCTTCTTAAATGCTTGAGGAATGGTCAGAACTGAAGGGCTATGATCAGACACAATGTAGGGATGAAAAACAGCATATGCTTGCCCATAAGTGTTCACAAACTCTTCATTAGTCATGATCCTATCCAGCTTTTTAATATACTTGTTTGAGGACTTGCAGGAGACTTGATCCAAGTATACAACAGTACAGAGTAACACACATCCTCCACTTCTATCTTATTAGCATAGTCAATAAATTCCTACGTATAATTAGTAATAACAAAAGAACCGCATAGTGCTTCTCTATTTTAAGTGTGACATTAAAATCACCCATTATTACCCATGGGTGACCATGTACTAGATTTTTTGTTAACTCATGATCATTCCATAGTTCTTTCCCTCCCTACCAGATATTTTTCGCATAAATGAAACTACAAAAATTTTCCTCTTATCTTGTTTGTTTTCCAAAGATCATAACATGCTCTGTTTAGTCATATTAGTCACTAGGTTAATAATACTACTATATGTAGTTCATATCTTGTTGATATCTTTAAGATGCAAACCTATTTACAAATCCAACGTATAAATTTAGGACAACAATATGTAGTATCTTGTTGATATCATATTTCAATTCAAAGTTCAAAAATGTCTTGTAGTATCACTTACGTTTAATATATAGACATATAGACAACATGACTCGAATAAAAACTATAATCGCTTATTAAACCCTTAAAAAACAAGTTACGACTCCCATATAAAACCTTTAAAAAGTACTAAACACCTTTATGATTGTTTTTATCAACATGTTTGTTAGTACAAAAAGTGTGACAGGTTGAAATATGTGTATAGGACGTATGTTGGGCTGGGCCAACGAGGTATTGATGGGCTGAATATGTACTAAACCAAGTGATGGATTGAATCCATGCACAAATGAAAGCAAACCGTTAGCCTTACCGTGAGGACGGACCCCACGATTAAGCTCCGGCGTGAGAGTAAGTATGTATTCTTGTCAGAGAATAAAAGTCTGTGTGTTAGTATGTGAGAGAAAGTCGTACCTTATGATAGGATTAGAGTTCCTTTTATAGGCGAGGCTAATACTAAGGTTTTCTAGTATTTCTGTCACACCCTCGCCGGAGGCGGAAACACGAGGTGTAACGGAAGGGAACATAAGCACAAGATAATAGAACATACCAACATTAATATTTAAAAGAAAGAGTTCACCATTACAATACCAGTTTAGCCGTCATCGGCAAATATATTACAAAGTTTAGTTTCCAAAATATTGCGTTCTATTACATAATGATTTGTAGTGACAAGTGAAAACTTCATTATGCAAGACCTGGTAGAAAAAGCTTACAAACGATCACCTGAAACGCATGAGAGAAAAACGGGTCAACTATGAAAATAGTTGGTGAGTAAACACGTTTAGTGAAATAAGAAAACTCGTAAGAATATTCAAAGATTTCGGTCAACGAAAAATAGTTCCCAAAGCAAAGGCATTGTATATCCACTCAGTTCCAAGTTCCGCCCATACAAAACTTGCAACCTGTGTGTACACAACCCATTGCACAAAATATAGCGCGTCAAGTAGTCAAATGTAAGTGGTCAGAATAGTTCACAATATAGTACCAAGTATATAATAATTTAGAGATGTCTCAACATGGGAGACTTTGCACATCTCCAACAAGGGAGACTCCTTTGTCACTCGACCACCTAGGCGAGATTTATTGAGAACGCTCCACCAATAAGGCGAGACTTTGCACGCTCCACCCATAAGGAGACTTAGAACGCTCTACCGATACGGCGAGACTTTGGGTCAAGAACGCTCCACCAAAACGGCGAGACTTTTTGGTCATAACACGCACGTAAGTTCAATATATTCAAACAAGGCATACTTTCGTAATTAAGTTCAAGGATTGATTCGAGTTCACAAGTTCTAGTCCAAAAGAGTTCACAAAGTAAGAATCAATTTAATTCAAGTATAGTTCATGCATTCAGCCCCAAAAATATAGTAAAACGGTAAAAAGGGGATGTGATTACTCACTTGATGAACAGATGTGACGACAAAAGTGGTTACACCGAAATGTAGCGTGAGTCTCAAAACTGACCTATTATGAATGATATGATATGAAATAAGTCATGATGTAATGTTATGCACGCAATTCAGATGATATTTATACCATTTGAGAGTTTTGAAAATAATACTTATCGTCGAAAAATACTCTTTTGACGTCTTGACCACTCAAAAATCACTTTACAAGCATTTACGTCAAAATGTCATCCTACAATGGTTTCGTAATGATTTATAGTGAAATTATCACTTTTCGTCGTAAAACAATGTCGTCGGAATTTTCATGAAAGTGACAAAATGGCTTCGAAAAACTAGTCGTAAAATAGTGTACGTCGAACGTTAAAGAACGAACTCGACGGTTTTGGAATGTTTGTATCGAAATCTAGAAGTTTCAGTTCAGGAGTTTTCGTCATAAAGGTCTCGAATATAAAGATAATAAGGGTTAAAGATGGTGATTTTGTCTAATTGTTGTGTGAAAAATGAGTTTCGGCCAACTTTAAGCATCCATAAATAAGTTACTACCATTCCGCTATACAAACGGTTGATTGTTTTGAAAAATATGCTCGGTGATCTCGATTTCATTAGAAGACAATTGCTCCAAAAGTTCCACATCATGGTTAAAAAAACCAACATGGTCGTTTCAAATGCAATCACCGTAACACTAGTCTCGTAAAATAATATAATTTTTCTAAAAATAATAGTTACGGCAAGTTTGTAAAACGCAGTATCTTGGTCGCTTTAAATCCGTTTTCTACGTTATTATACGTCCTTAGCTTCAGATCAAAGTATACTAATATATTTTTGACAAGTCGAAATAATTTGAGAAGCTTAAGGCTCGTTTTTGACTCGTACAAGATAAAAATAGCTTGCTGAAATTTCTGAAAATTATATATTTCGTCGTCAAACTTGTAAAATCCATAACTTTTCGTTATAACTCCGCTTTAATCCGTTCAGCGCCACGGATTCAGTTTTTTAAAGTATATTTTCTAAATATCAAGGCCAAAAGGTCGTGCCTACTGTCGGTTTTTCCAGAAAATAAAAACAAGGACAGAACACTTTATATACATATCGAAAATAGTTTTTCTCGGACAAAACCTATTCTAATCCCTTCAAATCAACTCCAAAGCTAATCTAATCCTACCATACACCTTCTTAGGTGTCATGGGTTCCTAAAAATCATCAAGACCAAAGTATACCAAGGGGATAATTATAGGATGACCTTAATATATACCTAACTCTAAAATCATGTAAAATGGTATAAACAACACAAGTCTTGCATGTTTGCTCCAAAATGAAAAGATAAATATGAGATGATAAGGAAACATGAAAAATGAAAGAAACATGCTTACTAGTACTATGATGAGGTGCAAAGAACCAAGGTTAATCCTAAACACTCTTGGTTTTTATTTCAAAACCTAATAAAGAGTGTTATCTAGATTGATAATTACTTGAAGTTGAGAAAAGTTTGATGATCTCTCTAACACCCCTAGAGATGCCGGTTTTATCAAGAGAGAAAGGAGAGAAAGAAATTTTAACTTGAACTTGAATGATTGAATGAATTATTAAAGTGAGATGGAGTAAAATTTTCAATATGTAAGAAGACTTTTACAAACAATTAATGCCTTCACCCTCTCCCCCCCCCCTTGGCCGGTTTTTGGGGGGAGGTGTTTGTCAAAATTACTTTTTTTTTTTTTATAATGTAATTGTTAAATATGTATAAGTGAAATTGTGTAGGATAAATGTAACTTGTAGGATTTTGTATACATTAGTGTATTTAAGAAATTTTTAGGTGAAAGTAATTTTTAATAGATCAAATTAGAGTATAATGATATTATAAAAATTGTAAAAATACATTCCTTGTGAAATTTGAGTGATAAGATAATTATCAAGAAGTTTTTTTTTTTTTTTTTTTTAAGAAAAGCGTCGTAATAATATAACTTTAACGATTTATGTACCAAATAAATTTGAAACATTAGGAAAAACTCAAAATATAGTTTATATAACTAAATGTAAGTATAAAAATATATCGGGATCATTTTTGAAAGTAACGGATTAAATATTTAAAATAATAACTCACGCGTTAACGTTTATTAAATATAAAAATTACGCGTTAAATATGAAATGAAATGTCATGAATGAACTAATATGATGCATATTTAATTTAAGAAATGACCGGAAATTGAGAATTGTGACAATTTCGCTTATAAAAGTTAGTGGTCGGAGTGGGACCCTTGTCGGGCAAGGTTCCGCAGTAATCGTGGATGCAGACACATAACACCTTCCACGACCATGGTCTGGTCCGTTAGATGCTCTACGTATAGCACGAGCTAAGCCCAATAAGCCTGAGTACATGCTATACCTCATCAATGTTGTTTTCATATTGTTCTATGAAACACCATCTTGTGAATCATAATAACAAAGTAGAAGAATCGAGATAGTAAAATAATTATTTACCACAAAGACTAGCATTCAATAAAAGTGGTATAGACCTGATCATCGATGCCGTGATACCTGCAACCTTTAAACTTAGTCTTTCCTGTAGAACAAAATAAACCGTAAAGAGCTCCGCACTAGATCAAACTCCATGTCCTTAAAGGTGTTTACGTGCTCAATACACTACAAGCATCTTACGTAACGGACCCCGAGATTTGATGCAGATCTCGCGGTTGTTTTTCGCTAGCGCACGAACCTAATAGAATATCTATGGCAAAGCAGAAAACTTTTGATGGCAAGGTGCAAAACTCAGCAACTTTATTATTTGTGTGTTGTGTGTTTATTATGTGAATTTATATTTTAGATGCTACATATTACCTTCAAATATATAGTTGAAGTCACCACACATAGGAACTCCCCATGATCTGGGTCATGTCCAAAAAGTTAGGATAAAAAAAAACAAAAACAAAAACAAAAACAAAAAACAAAAAACAAAAAACAAAAAACCTAGTTCTAGCAATATTCAATAAAGTTGAGTCAAGTTGGAAAAAAGTGTCATATTAGGTCACACTTTTGCAAATTTCCCTAATACAATATTCATATCAACAACATACACAATAATTCTCCATGTTTTTTTATCTCTTTTTTGTGCCTAATTATTTAGTGTGTTATTGTCTTGTCCTAATACGAATTTCGTGTAACCCAAGGCATCAAATAAAGTCGAAATATTGTATTTGGAAAGTAGACTATACAAGATTCAAGAATTATCCTAGCGATTTTTGATTATCAACACCTTAATACTAACAATGTGAAGATCAATACCTTGTGGGAGCCGTTTGAGCCGAGTAGGGAGACTATCATTGGTTAGCCGCCATGAGTTTATGTTTTCTTGATGGGAATCATTTTGTTCCATCTGGTAGGACACCACCGCCAACATTGAAGAGACCGTCTCAACATGTTTCCTCATAAAAGAAACATGGTAACCATGTGCAGGGTCAAGCGAAAATTCCCAGTGGTCTTCGTTGTCTGATGGACTGTGGAGAGCAAGAAGGCCACACTGTATCGATTTACTAGCTGATCTAAAAGTGTGTCTCCAATCCCAGGGAAAGAAACTTTCCCTAATTGATATCTTACATCATATCTATCATTCATCACAAATTCTTGTCTATTATTATTGCAGACAATAAATAAGTATTGAAATAACAAATTCACCTTGAAACAAACAAAGGTAATTATCACCAATTGAAAAGGCCATATTGGTATAATCTAGTAATCAGTTAACACGTACTGTATATTCTTTCAGAAAGGAGTTAGATCCGCAATCTTCAACACCCTCCTTAGATACCATTACATTATGCCAAACATGGTTCATAATCCAAGAAAACACCAAACCACCGATAAGATATCTAGTAAGACCAGAAAAGGTTGGCAATTACAAACTTAGAGTATCATAATTCGTGGGTAGCGACAAGGAAACTATGATAGTAAATCAAAGAAAAAGAGTCGATTGCCAATCCGTAGCTAAAGTTGAAGACTTGTCTAGTTATTGTAATATATACTTAACGCGCTACTCGTATAACTTAAGTACCATCCTTTGCTTTGTGACTTCACAACAGCTATTGAGTATTCCTGTTGTATACACGTGCAGTATTATAAATGACCATTGCACGTCGGTCAATCTGATAGAGCATAATGAATACGAGTATCTCAGGAGAAAAATGAAAAAGTGGGGTACAACCAGTAAACCCTATGTTCCAAGATGATATATATACAGAGAACAATCATGCTTAGATACGACAGCAAAACTTAGTAAAGTAGAATAGTAGATATATAGTAAAACAAGTAAAAAGAGGAACAACATGGTCTGGTCCAAATTAATACATCCACTAAATTACTCAATCAAAAAGATAGATTATTTCCGACCAAGAAAAAGTATTTTTAGAAAAACATAACGTAAAATTAACTTAATCGTTTTCATTAGGTTCACGACACTGATTATTAAACTATAGCAAGACTAATAAACTTGCTACCGTAAGAAAGATGAAGCATAGTAGCTAATCATGACTATAGCCAATCCTGCTCCTACAACTTCCATGGAACATAGAGCTTGCTTAGATAGTCAAAATCGAAGGTTGTCAATGCTTGAAGTACCACCTTCTGCTTGAAGTCACGGTACCGGCCCTAATCCTATGTTCCAAGATGATATATATACAGAGAACAATCATGCTTGAAGTCCAAATAAGCATTTCTCACTCGTTACCGGCCCTAATCCTACGGCTCGGCAACGTATCAACAATCTCTATCAGAGACTTTATGCTCACTGACCTTTAGAAGGTGTATTAGGCTATTTTATGTTTAAATATTTTTCAGAGATAATTGGGTCTGTTTTTCAAACCCAATACGACTTAGGGATTAACCCCTAAGTCGACCTATTTATTGGAGAGAGGGGGAGAGGACGTTCAACCCACTTAGGGTTTAGGGAGGAGTGAATGAATCCCTTGGGTTCCCTTTATATAATAGGATACAAAAGAGAGTTCTAAAAGGATTATGATTCATCCTTAAATTTGTGGAACAAGTTTCTAGTTTGACAAGAAGTCAAACTACACCCCTTAGGGGTACGAACGACCAAACATAACCTTAAAAGGTTTGTGTTTTGTCTTTAGGCATTAATTATCCTCTAATATTCCTCCCGAATGAATGTTATACTTTGGGTATTTACCGTTTAACCCCTTAATGTGTTTTGTTTGTAGGAAGTTGTAGTATCGTAGGTGTGTAGGATGAGTGAGGTGGACATTCCAAGTTCACATATGTATGAAGAAGAAGAATGTGGTGGATGTGAGTGAAACTTGGAGAAGAAGGGTGGTGATGTGTTCACTTTATGTTAGTGGAGAAGTATTAGAATATTGTGTGCCAAAAAGGATGTTTAGTTGGAAGGTTTAGAATGTGGGAGACAGAAAGAATGATTAGTGGATTATGTTGTGGTATAGGGGACAAGAGTGTAAGAGTGTGTAAGGGGAATGTAAGAGAATGTTTGTGTAAAGGGATTATACAAAGAGTAATCATATTTCAAGAATTCAAACAAGTATTCAAATCAGATAATCCTTAGTTGAGCCACAATTAAATCATTCACTAATCATCTTGATGCAATTAAGATAACTGATTTGCTCATGGTAAAGCAACATCTCATAAATGAGAAGTTTCATTTACGTAAAGTGACCTCAGCTTAAATGACTAATAAGGGAGTAAATTCGTTACGTGATTAGTGAAGACAAACGTAAGGATTATGGCCACTTGAGTTTTCTAGGTTTGAGAAAAAACAATTTTGCCTTGGCTAATGGTTGAGAAAAACAAGTTTTGAGTTGGCGTTTTATAAAACACGACGACTTGTTTTGGCATATCTTTAAGTCTAAATCTTAATGCGAGTTTACATAACAACTCAAATATTATGTACGAACCTGTATGGAAAGAAACACCTTAGTCGGGTAATAGGAAGCCGATTTGGAAAAACGGAGACGCTCATGATCACTCCCTGGCACGTTGACGCGTTAGACTAGCGCGCCAGGTCTGGTGATGCGCGTTTTGGTTTTTGGCTAATCGTTTGTGATCTTATATATTACAAATATATATTTGTCATCATTAAAACATAAAAGAGACTTTGGGCATCATTGCACCAACATATTTGAACCCCGGAGCTTCCAGAATTAGAGTGATAACCTCCAAAACTAAAGTAGACATATATGGTGATGTAGGGTTCCCTTGTCTTAAGCCTCTGCCACCTTTAAAGTAGCCATGAACTTCACAACCGACACAAATGGAGAAGTTAGCAGTAGTAACACTTGTAGTTATCCAATTCACCATATTCTCATGGAATCCAAACTTAACAAGAACATTCTTTAAGAACACCCAGCTCACTGTGTCATACGCTTTAGCTATGGTGTCAGGACCGATTACTATAAGATTTATGTGGTTTTGGAGGTCGGGGTTGGTGGAAGAAGATGAAGATCTTCATCCTTTTTAGTGAGAGAAAGTTAGAGAGAGGGAGGAGAAAACAATGGAAACTTGAATAAAAAGAAAACAATACAATACACCAAATGATTCACCTCACCCCTCATGGAGAGTCATGAGGGGTATTTATAGGCTCTATCTTTGCCACTTACACGATACTAGTCCCTAAGGGCAAAGTATACTACGCATCTAGTCCATTTCACGTAAGTGACGTTATCTTTAGAAAAAGCGAGGCTAACAATCTCCCTCCAAGATAGCGTCACACGTGAATGGTTACAATGAGACCTATAAATACAAAACAGAGTAAATTACAATAGTAATGAACAATGTTGACTTTCTTGAAGCGCAGAGTCTCTGTAGTCTAGATACTGAGGCAAACATGAAGTTCTCCCTTCCATGACCTCGCAAATGATCTTCTTGTAGCTCGAACTTCAATCTGTAACGGTCTAGTTAGGTTATTACTCACTCCTAACTAGTAAGCCTTTTTCTTTTTCTGCTCCCTCCTGAACCGACAACACTCTTCCAACACGTCTTTAATCTTCAGACACGCAGCGGAGAAAGTAAACTCTTGAAGCACAATAGTTGTCGTTCTGGGAACATCGTAACAACATAACTCACTTAGTATTGCATCCAAGTTGGTAAAAAGACCCGATGTACACCACACTACTTCTCCTTCTTCAGTCTTAAGCAAAAATCCCTTCGTAATCCAATCACGGAAGATGAAATACCAACTTCTCCCTCCTGATGGTTGCGAGCTATCGGAATCATCATAATGTTGCGTACATACCGTATTACCTTCTTGATGCAATATTAACATCATAGCTTGATCAAAATTCTGTGAGAATATGTCGTATTACTCTCAATAATTTTCTCTAACCAACCTTTAAATCGAACCTCCTTAGAATTCACCGGCTAAATGTAATGACCACATATGGAGATAGGCCGGTACGACTAACTTGAAACGGAAGTAAGCATCCCAACTTGTGACATGCTGCTTGTTCTAAATTTTTGAACAATCCACAACTTCGTGTGACACTGAGCACTACAACGTAACTCCTTAAAGTGATGGTTACACACTGTGAGCACTACAACGTAACTCCTTACCAGTTATAACCAGATTGTCAAATTGCATAATGAGCTCCAACAAGTTATCTTGAGACATGTATCCAACCAACCATCGTCTCAGAGATAAAGAAGTCCACTCGTGAAATGTCACTTCAATTCCTCATAAGCAATACCGTACAAAAACTCCGTAGCCATTTTTCAAATTTCGCGCAAGCCGTGAATTATGTATCCCTTCCGTGAAAATTTACCATACCAAAATACCAATCTTAACTTCTTACAAAAAATATGTATCCAAAATTTTTGTAGAGACAAAAATTCGGATAACAAAATTTTGAAGATATACATGCGTGTGAGAATAGCAGCTCAACGAAATACTAGACCCAGTCCAAATATTTATGATTCAGCTCATATACTAAATGTATCAACAGCCCATAAACGAGTTTAAACTCACATAGCCCATTAACCGATTAGTCTACATTGCAGCCCAAATGCAAGAATGAATTCCACGAGCCCACTCCAGCTTTTGGAGTACCCGATCCAATCAAGAAATACCTGAAATAACCGGTTGATAAACTATTTGCAATCACAATTTGACCTAAACACTTCATAACCCTAAGATACACCAACTTCAAACATAACGCCTACCAACAAACTTTTTCTCCCACCTAATTCAATCTCATCTTTATCTCAGATCCGAATCTCATCTTATCATATCATAAAAAATCGATCTAAACTCAAATCTCACATGCACATCTCAACCATATCGTTACCTTGATATTTTCATTATAGTTCGAATCAAGATCGTGTCGTACTTCAAGATCCTAATTGGGTCTCGGGTAAGGTTTGTGAAGTTTGTGTGTCGTGTTTAATCGAGTCAAGAACGAATGAAAGAAAAGTGATAACATGATTGTTATAAACTTCTCTTTATCTTTCGGATATTTAACCAGAAGCATAGCTTCATATGGATCGATGAAGAGATTGGTTCAATCTAAAAAATATTTTGAAAGATTGGAAAGAAAAACCGTTCTGAGATCTTGTTTTAATTGATGTCGAGTTATATTGTAGATTGATTGAGAGGGACTTAGTTGAGACTAGTTGTAGGTTTAGAGAGTTGATAGTTGTATTGGGAATAAGATCGAGTCTTTTACTGTTTTCGTGGACTGATGATGTGTGGTACAAACTGAAGTCGCTTGAGTCTGTGTTGGTAAATGGTATAAGGTTTTGTGGTCGAGTCATTTAGTTTACGCGTATCTTCATTTTACTTTTATGCTTATGCGTAGACATACGTTATGCGTAAACATGGTCATAGCTTATGCGTAAGCATAGGCTTATGCGTAGAAAACATACGCGTAACAATTCCTACGCATAACTTCACAGTTATGCGTAATATTTCTGAAGAAGGTTATGCGTAGCCTAGTTTTTACGCGTATTCCATACGCGTAAAAGTCCTTATGCGTAAGTTTAGGGTTTTGAACCTTTGACTTTTTTCCGGCGAGTTTTCCGACCAAGTTTTCCGATCATCTTCATAAGAAACCCAGAAAAGCATCATAAAAATGCTTCCTTTGACCCGTGTTGAACACATGAATATGACGGTTTGACCCAAAAAAAATAGACCATTTTCACAGATTTGGTACTACAAGTCAATAAAAGATAACCAAAACTGACATGGACAATAATACTCCGTATTGACACAAGACAGATTTGACGCTAGAATAGACCATATGACTTGACCAAAATAAGGATACAATAAGTTTCAAAAACTGTTTACCAAAATATACGGAAAAAAATTTCCGGATCTAAAAAATATGTGTAAAACAGCCTAAAACATGTAACAAACCACAATAAATCATCAAAACATAACCATGGCTCGTTATACCAATTGTCAGGACCGATTACTATAAGATTTATGTGGTTTTGGAGGTCGGGGTTGGTGGAAGAAGATGAAGATCTTCATCCTTTTTAGTGAGAGAAAGTTAGAGAGAGGGAGGAGAAAACAATGGAAACTTGAATAAAAAGAAAACAATACAATACACCAAATGATTCACCTCACCCCTCATGGAGAGTCATGAGGGGTATTTATAGGCTCTATCTTTGCCACTTACACGATACTAGTCCCTAAGGGCAAAGTATACTACGCATCTAGTCCATTTCACGTAAGTGACGTTATCTTTAGAAAAAGCGAGGCTAACATATGGCAATTTTCAAAGAACACCTCTTAGCTTCTCCCTTCCTATTGTAGCCTTTAAGAAGTTCTCAAGCTAAGATAATGTTATCCTGAATTTGTCTTGCCTTAATGAAAGCACTCTGATTTTGATAAACTGAAGTGTCTAGTTCTTGCTTTATTCTTTCAGTCAAAATTTTGCTAATACACTTGTATATCACATTGCAACAAGAAATGGGCCTATAATCACTTACACTCCTAGCATTTTGAATCTTTGGGACTAACTAGCAGGGGCGGTACCACAATGCGGGCAGTGTGGGCAACTACCCCCACAAAGTTCACTCGAGTAATGTTGATTTTCTTGAGATAATAAGTTATTTTGATTTTGCCCTCATAAATAAATGAGTAAATAGTATAATGGTGAAAATTTATCCAATAGTTGTATCATGCTCAAGTGGTTAAGGACGTTTGCAATTTTGTGAAGATATAATGTTCGATTTTTGTGCTACTTTATAGATTTTTGTGAATTTTTGTTATCTAACTTTTTATTTTGTGCTTTAATTACTTGTGTTAGTATCTATCAGAAAAAGTAAATATGTGCTAAATATCGGGCATATCATCACAAATTTTTAGTTTTGGTTTTCACATGCAAACATATACCAAAAAGGTTCATTTTCATTCAAGGTAAAATCACTTTCATTATAGCAACAAAGGTCGAGTTACTGACATGACTCGACCTGGTAGTCTGGTACGCACTTTTGATTTTTGCCCCCTCTTGAAAGTTTTTTTGGTACCGCCCCTCGGACTAAGGCTATTAGAGTATCATTGATTTCTCCAAGCAACTTACCAGTGATAAAAAAATCTCCCTTACAGCTCTACAAACATCATCCCCCACTACACTCCAAGCTTTTTTGAAGAAACTTGAAGTATAGCCATCTCGCCTGAAGCTTTATTCTCTCTAATATAAAAGATAGCACTCTTTATTTCCTCATTTTTTACATCTCTAATCATCATTTGGGCGTCCTCATTAGATAACTTCATAGTAAAGATATCTCCATACGACTGAGATCAACCACTGGGACAGACTGACCCAAAAAGCTTTTAAAGTGTTGCGCAAACTGCTTAGCCACCTCATCACCTTCACCATGTTACCATCTTTTATCATTTATACTCAAAATTCTGTTCTTCTGTCTTTTACTCTTAATCACTTTATGAAAGAATGCACTATTTTTATCCCCTTCACATAGCCACTCTATTTTTATTACCCATGGGTGACCATGTGCTAGATTTTTTGTTAACTCATGATCATTCCATAGTTCTTTCCCCTCCCTACCAGTATTTGCAGCATAAATGAAACTACAAAAATTTTCCTCTTATCTTGTTTGTTTTCCAAAGATCATAACATGCTCTGTTTAGTCATATTAGTCACTAGGTTAATAATAGGGCTAATAATAAAAAAAAAAAATACTATATTTGCCACCCTTTCTTCTTCAGGGTAGCGAACAAAATTTTTTGCTTCTGCGGGTATTATACTTTCAAATTCATCCTCTTTAGGGTATTTTGCAAAAAAGTCGGACATTTTTGCCCCTCTTACCCACAAGAGCAAATGATGGCAAGTATAATACTTTTTTTTTTATCATTTGCCCTAGTTTTT
Source organism: Chrysanthemum makinoi (assembly GCA_910596185.1). Classification (NCBI taxonomy): domain Eukaryota; kingdom Viridiplantae; phylum Streptophyta; class Magnoliopsida; order Asterales; family Asteraceae; genus Chrysanthemum; species Chrysanthemum makinoi. The sequence continues at coordinate 58,862,502 of OU343216.1, forward strand.
ATTATGTTAAATTTTGGATATGTATTAAGATAATTTATTTAATGATTTATAATTGTGTTAAATCTATGATAAAAATGTTTTGTTTTATCATTTGCCCTAATTCACTTCAAGTTGTTTAACGCTTCAAGCGTTAAACCGAATTAGGTTTAACGCTTCCGCTAAATTAGGAGGAATTATATCACAACCTGAAGTACTTGCATATAAATTACCTGAAGTACTTGCATATAAATTTATGTTCGTCACTTGTTGAAGCATAGACTAGAGAGTATACTATGACTAGATTAAGGGTGTGTTTGTTTGATTAAGATGTTACACATCTGAATCTTACTACCGCATCTGAATCTGACTACCACATCTTACTAATAAGAGGTAGCTATAATGTCTGAATCTGAATGAAAAAGTGTTGTTTGTTTTTTATAATTGTCCGAATGATTTTAATTTTCCCTTTTTTAAGTATATATTAAATTATTACAAATACGATTAATAAGTAAATAGTGTAAACTTAAAACAAAACATTTTTATCATAGATTTAACACAATTATAAATCATTAAATAAATTATCTTAATACATATCCAAAATTTAACATAATAAAAACTAGGGCAAATAATAAAAAAAAAATATTATACTTGCCATCATTTGCTCTTGTGAGTAAGAGGGGCAAAAATGTCCGACTTTTTTGCAAAATACCTTAAAGAGGATGAATTTGAAAGTATAATACCCGCAAAAGCAAAAAATTTTGTTCGCTACCCTGAAGAAGAAAAGGGTGGCAAGTATAGTACTTTTTTTTATTATTAGCTCTTAATAATACTACTATATGTAGTTCATATCTTGTTGATATCTTTAAGATGCAAACCTATTTACAAATCCAACGTATAAATTTAGGACAACAATATGTAGTATCTTGTTGATATCATATTTCAATTCAAAGTTCAAAAATGTCTTGTAGTATCACTTTACAGTTTAATATATAGACATATAGACAACATGACTCGAATAAAAAACTCTAATCTGTTTATTAAACCCTTAAAAAACAGGTTACGACTCCCATATAAAACCTTTAAAAAGTACTAAACACCTTTATGATTGTTTTTATCAACATGTTTGTTAGTACAAAAAGTGTGACAGGGTTGAAATATGTGTATAGGACGTATGTTGGGCTGGGCCAACGAGTTATTGATGGGCTGAATATGTACTAAACCAAGTGATGGATTGAATCCATGCACAAATGAAAGCAAACCGTTAGCCTTACCGTGAGGACGGACCCCACGATTAAGCTCCGGCGTGAGAGTAAGTATGTATTCTTGTCAGAGAATAAAAGTCTGTGTGTTAGTATGTGAGAGAAAGTCGTACCTTATGATAGGATTAGAGTTCCTTTTATAGGCGAGGCTAATACTAAGGTTTTCTAGTATTTCGCTTATAAAAGTTAGTGGTCGGAGTGGGACCCTTGTCGGGCAAGGTTCCGCAGTAATCGTGGATGCAAACACATAACACCTTCCACGACCATGGGTCTGGTCCGTTAGATGCTCTACATATAGCACGAGCTAAGCCCAATAAGCCTGAGTACGTGCTATACCTCATCAATGTTGTTTTCATATTGTTCTATGAAACACCATCTTGTGAATCATAATAACAAAGTAGAAGAATCGAGATAGTAAAATAATTATTTACCACAAATACTAGCATTCAATAAAAGTGGTATAGACCTGATCATCGATGCCGTGATACCTGCAACCTTTAAACTTAGTCTTTCCTGTAGAACAAAAATAAACCGTTAAAGAGCTCCGCACTAGATCAAACTCCATGTCCTTAAAGGTGTTTACGTACTCAATACACTACAAGCATCTTACGTAACGGACCCCGAGATTTGATGCAGACCTCGTGTTGTTTTCGATAGCGTACGAACCTAATAGAATATCTATGGCAAAGCAGAAAACTTTTGATGGCAAGGTGCAAAACTCAGCAGCTTTATTATTTGTGTGTTGTGTGTTTATTATGTGAATTTATGTTTTAGATGCTACATATTACCTTCAAATATATATTTGAAGTCACCACACATAGGAACTCCCCATGATCTTGGTCATGTCCAAAAATTTAGGATAAAAAAAAAAAAAAAAAGAAAAAAAACAAACAAACCTAGTTCTAGCAATATTCAATAAAGTTGAGTCAAGTTGGAAACAAGTGTCATATTAGGTCACACTTTTGCAAATTTCCCTAATACAATATTCATATCAACAACATACACAATAATTCTCCATGTTTTTTTATCTCTTTTTTGTGCCTAATTATTTAGTGTGTTATTGTCTTGTCCTAATACGAATTTCGTGTAACCCAAGGCATCAAATAAGGTCGAAATATTGTATTTGGAAAGTGGACTATACAAGATTCAAGAATTATCCTAGCGATTTTTGATTATCTAACACCCTAATACTAAGTGTAATTTTATGTCCATGATAATTATCTGCATGTTTTATCATGGATCTGCTTTTATTGTATGTCTTTCTTGTTTAAGTGATATACACTAATTTTTTATAGATCTAAAATTGGGGAAGACCTCAATAATTATTAATTTAATCAATTATGTGCTATGTGGTATGTATTTAATTTTGACTTGCGCAATCGATGAATCGATGCATGTGGTTCACCTTATACATAGATGAAAACGGGTGAAAGTCTTAATTAAATATATGCATATTGTCAAATCTAGAATTGGTTATTAATAGGATTTATCAAAACGTATGCATGTGGCTATTTGATATGCATGACTTTTATTTTTTATGCATTCATTGTTTATTTGTTTATTTTTTATAAATACTTGCTTGTTTGTTATGTGTAACAAGGGTATTTTTACAAGAAAAAATAAACTGACCTAAACAATGGTGAACCATGTATTTTTAAGACTAGTAATCATAATCGTTTAATTGATTGATGACTTTGGTACAAATGGTCTGAACGGCTCACCCATGAGAATGAACTAACAAAAGGGGTTTAAAGAAGTGCGCACAGTCACACTGAAAGGATGTCTAAGGTTGTGCTTTAGCGCGTACCTGGTCCTCTGCCCTCTGTAAGTTCGAGTGGAGCTACTTAGTAAGCCATTAAATGTACAAGCTCATCTTAAGGGCGAATTAGTTTTAATTCCATGCGCCACTTCGGTGGTAATTATCCGAAACACTAAGTGTTTACACTTATGCAAAAGTACGGTATAATGGATGATAATTAACACTAAATTCCTTGATTGGTGAACCCAATACCTCAATTAAAGTTTGATGATGAAAAGCTTATACATTAAAACAAGATATAAATGTTTTAATAAAAACTATGCTACAAAGATGAAAGCATGACATCTTTGTACATATTTGATTTAACATCAAAACTATTACCCTTTAATTTAAGTTATATGCCATCCAACGAAACGGAAACACCTAAGATTACTTTCTATTTGCGTGAGAACGTGACTTAGATCTTAATCGAAGGGTAAAATGTCCACGTGTCGTGAGAACGGGCATGGACGATTTTACAGTTTCTTAAGTTGGACAACTTAATTGAGTTAGGCAGTGAGAACTGGCAACTCAAGGCATAAGATGGGATAAAACATGTTTACATGGCGATTGATATTGGCTATATGTAAATCCCATAAATCTAGGAATTGCAATTGAAATTGGCAATTGAGCAAATGCTCTACCATTTTGTATAAGGTTCATTACTAGCAGATCAACTGACGTAATGAAATTATGACAATTTGGATCCTAGTTTTCAATAAATATTAATTGGTTATATGAATATGAACCTTGGGTATTTAATTGTTTATTGAAAAGGAAAATTATCAAAATACTAATTATGGTTTTTTGAACTTTTTCTGTAGATGGCTCAATCTGAAAACACTATGAGCTTACTGAGTGCCGCTTTCAAAGATATGATTGGAAGGGACAAGCTGACTGGCCCTAATTTCAATGATTGGCATCGTTCACTTAGGATCATCCTTCGTGTTGCCAAAAGGGTTGAAATTTTGACTACACCTCTGCCTAATGCTCCTCTCGACACGGCAACTGCTCTTGAACAAGAGGCATATCGTGTTGAATATGAGAAGCACAATGATGTGGCGTGTCTAATGCTTTCGGGGATGTCTGCTCAATTGCAAAAACAATTTGAGCACTATCCGCCTATGAGCATGTTAGATGAACTCAAACGTATGTTTGAGAAGCCACCGACAGCTGAACTGTATGAACTTATTGAAAAGGTTCATAGTTGCAAGCAAGAGGTTGGCAAATCTGTCTCCGACCACGTCCTAGAGATGAAACATCACTTGGACCAATTGGAGAAGCTCGGCTGTGGTTACTCGAATGATGTATGTGTCGGCCTCATCAATCACTCCCTTAATCAGGATCGGTTTGGTGATTTTGTTTGAAATTTTAACATGCATTGCACGGGGAAGACAGTGAATGAGTTACATGCAATGCTTGTAGACTACGAGAAGAGATTGCCAAAGAAGGCTCCTACACCTGTTGTACTCGCAATACAGGGTGGTAGGGTGAATAAGCCTAAGCCGCAAGCAGATAAGAAAGGGAAAGGAAAAGGAAAGGGGAAGCAAGTTGTCAACCCACCAGCTCCTAAGAAGAACCCTGGAAAGAAAAAGGAGAATCCTAAAAAGGATTTAACCTGCCACCACTGCAACTCACCGGGTCACTGGAAGCGGAACTGTCCAGTTTATCTCAATGAGTGCCTTCAGAATAAAAATAAGATGGTGCCTAGCTCATCAGGTATTTTTATGTTTGAATTATTTTCTTTTCCTCATAAGCAAAACTCCTGGATATATGATACAGGATGTGGTACTCACATCTGTAATACATCGCAGGGACTTAGAGGGGCAAAGAAGCTGACCTGTGGAGAAAGATACTTGTACGTTGGAAATGGAAAGCGTGCAGCTGTCGAAGCCATAGGGACTTTTGATTTAGTGTTGCCTTCGGGCTTAATTTTAGAACTAAATAATTGTCATTATGCACCCTCCATTGTTAGGGTTGTTATTTCAGTTTCTTTGTTAAAAGATATTGGTTTTGTGCACACTTTTACAAGTTATGGAATTTCAGTTTCTTTAAATAATGTTTTTTACTTTAATGCAATTCCTATTCTTGGTGTGTTTGAAATTGATATGGATGGTTGTATATCCAATGGAAATAATTCGTTGTATAGCATTAGCAATAAGAAGAGCAAGTTGAATTGTGACTCTTCTTATCTTTGGCATTGTCGCCTTGCCCATATTGGCAAGAAACGCATGGAAAAGCTGCAACACGATAGGCTTTTACAAACGGTCAATGATGAATCATTTGACAAATGCGAATCTTGCATTGCTGGGAAGATGACAAGGAAACCTTTTTCACCACAAGTGGAAAGGGCTTCTGATCTACTTGGATTGATACACACTGATGTGTGTAGTCCACTTAGACATGTGTCAAAACGCGGTGCTTTCTACTTCTTAACCTTTACGGATGATTTCAGTCGTTATGGTTATGTTTATTTACTTAAACATAAACATGAAGTCTTTGAAACATTTAAGGTTTTCAAAAGTGAAGTAGAATTACAACTCGGTAAGAAGATTAAAGCTCTTCGATCCGATAGAGGTGGTGATTATATAAGTCAAGAGTTCAAAGATTACTTAGCTGAGTGTGGAATTATCCAGCAACTCACATCTCCTTATACTCCACAACAAAATGGTGTATCTGAAAGGAGAAATCGTACCTTACTTGACATGGTACGATCAATGTTTGAACTTATGACTCTTCCTTTTATTTTTTGGGATTATGCCCTTGAAACTGCTATTCGTATTTTGAATATGGTTCCAACAAAGAAGGTTGTTAAAACTCCATATGAAATATGGACTGGAAAAGCTCCCAAATTTTCTTACTTAAAGGTCAGGGGATGTGAAGTGTTTGTTAAACGTGACACACCTGATAAGCTCCAAGCCAGATCTGTTAAGTGTATCTTTGTAGGATACCCTAAGGAAACTATGGGTTACTACTTTTACTACCCAGCTGAGAATAAAGTCATTGTGGCTAGGTATGGAGATTTCCTTGAAAGGAATCTCATATCTCAAGAACTCAGTGGGAGAGTATATGATCTGGAATATGATCAAGAAGATACAACACCTTCTGAAAATACTAGCCAACTTCAAGAAGAACCTGAAAGCTTAGGTGCTCCTCCTGAAGTTGTTCCCATTCGTAGGTCTGAAAGGACTATACGTGCACCTGACCGTCTATGTCTTAACGTAGAGGTGGAGGAAAATATGGTTGGGGATCTTAATGAACCTGCCAACTATAAGGCTGCCATGGCAGATCCTGAAAAGGATAAATGGCAGATTGCTATGAATGGGGAAATGCAATCCATGAAAGATAATGAAGTTTGGATTGAAGTTGACCTTCCTCCCAATGTGAAAATCGTTGGAAGTAAGTGGATCTTCAAGAAGAAAACTGACATGGATGGCAATGTACACACCTACAAGGCTCGTCTAGTGGCTAAAGGTTTTACTCAAACCTATGGCATTGACTACGAGGAGACTTTCTCTCCTGTAGCGGACATAAGAGCTATTAGGATTCTCATAGCTATAGCTGCACACTATGACTATGAGATTTGGCAAATGGATGTCAAAACCGCTTTTCTGAATGGTCGTCTAGATGAAGACATCTATATGGCACAGCCGGAAGGGTTTGTGAATCCATTATTTTCTAACCGTGTATGCAAGCTTAAGAGGTCCATTTATGGACTGCAGCAAGCATCAAGGTAATGAAATAAAAGATTTGATGGGGAAATCAAAAGTTTTGGATTTACTCAGAATCTTGATGAGCCATGTGTATATCACAAAGCTAGTGGGAGTCATGTTACTTTCCTTGTTCTGTATGTCGATGACATATTAATCATAGGAAATCATATACCAAGTCTAAATGAGGTGAAAACCTATCTTGGTAAATGTTTTTCGATGAAGGACTTAGGGGAAGCAGCATACATCCTTGGAATCAAGATCAACCGGGATAGATCAAGGCGGCTAATTGGTTTAAGCCAAAGTGCTTACATTGACAAAATATTGAAGAGATTCAATATGCAAAATTCCAAGAAGGGATTTTTGCCAATGCAAGTAAATCATGGTTTGAGCAGCCAAGGCTGTGCTTCAACACCTGCAGAGGTGGCGCGTATGAAGAAAGTTCCTTATGCTTCGGCTGTAGGATCTATCATGTACGCGGTACGATGCACAAGACCTGATGTAGCGTTTGCTCAAAACTTGACCAGTCGGTATCAACAGAATCCGGGTGAAATTCACTGGACTGCTGTTAAGCATATTCTCAAGTACCTTAGGGCTACAAGAGATATGTTCATAGTGTATGGAGGAAATCCAGAAGCAGAACTGTCTGTTACAGGTTACTGCGATGCATCCTGGAAGTGTAACAAAGATGATACGAAGTCTCAAACGGGTTACATTTTTGTCATCGATGGAGGTGCTGTGGATTGGAAGAGTAAGAAACAGACAACACTTGCAATGTCTGCTACAGAAAGTGAGTACATAGCGGCGTCTGAGGCTGCCATGGAAGCTGTTTGGATAAGGAAGTTTGTTTCGGGGCTTGGTGTTATGCCGTCGATTGAAAATCCTATTAAAGTATATTGTGACAATTCAGCTGCAATTACTTTTGCCCATGAACCTGGAGTCATGAAAGGCACCAGACACTATCCTAGACAATATCACTATGTTCGAGAGCAAGTCGAGATAGGTGAAATTGAGTTACTCAAAGTTCACACAGATGATAACCTAGCAGATCCGTTAACGAAGGCCTTACCTGGTGAAAAACTTAATCATTTGTCTGATAAGTTTGGACTTCGTTTAGCTAGTAGTTTCATGCCCATCTGTGACTAAGTATTTTAGATAAAAGGATATTGCAAACATTATTATTGAAATGAAATAAAGTATTTTGTTATGTTTATTATTCATTTATTATGATGTTGTCCTATATTTGCATGTTTAAATCCTTGAATAACTTAAGTTATTCTAAATAGTCCGTTGTCAATCAATAACATGGGAATGATATTGAATTAAGACAAATCTGAGTATTAGTTAGAATATACTTGAAAGTATATTGATGCGTAGCATGACTAATTTCAGATGATATTCAATGAATGGAATATAGGACTTATCCCACCAGCATGATAATACTTTATGGATCTTCGTCATTAAGTATATCATGGATATTTATCCTCTGACTTGAGATACAAGAGATATGTCATGGATGTCGTGCATTTTTGTGAAGCAATCTAACGCTACACGTAACTGGTAGTTATAAGGGTTGTTTTCAGAAGTGTTGCGAAATTTATGAATCCTGCTTGTAATCAAAATGGGATTTGTTTCCTTCAAATTTATTTTGAAGTATAATACTGCTGGGCCCCTCGTAGGATTGTTAAGATGTTTGTATGGCCATACCCAAGGTCTTCTGGAATATGTTCAGAAGAATTGGTAATCTTAATCAATCATATAAACCGAGAAACAGAATAGTTAATTAAGAAATGAGTGAGATCCATATTCTTATTAACATGGTATTAGAAACAAAAGGATGAATATGATGATGAATCATCAAACTTGGTTTTTCTCCAGAAAACCATACACGAGTTGTACCGGGGGCATTGGCGTGTTGCTAGACGCTAACCAATGTCATTTCACGTTTTGTAAACATATCCAAGTGGGAGCTGTTGGAAATGTATATATTTACAAACATGTGAATGTCCGGATTCGAACTCGTGACCACGGGATTGCACACATTAGCGAATGAGAATTAAAGTTAATAATTAATGTTTATGTTTACGATTAATTATTTCACATTAAGTCCGGTTAACGATCGTTAAGTATTTAACGGAAAAATGACTAACGACCGTTAAATGAAAAGAGAAAGGACTAGAAATGGAAAACTTGGAAAAGTTATGGATTTCATTTGGGCTTGTCTACATGGCCGGCCATAGGGGCCTTTCCAAAGCCCTAATTCATAAACTTGTTCCCTAAGTTTACCTACTAGTATATAAAGAGGGTTAGGTTCTAGGGTTTCATATAGGGATGAGCATTTCAAACCGAATCCCGGAACCGAACCGGAACCGTACCGGTACCGTACCGAAACGGTACCGATTCTTGAAATACGGTACGGTACCGGGACTACGAAATAAGGTGAAAAAAAATCGGGACCACTAATTCGGTACGGGACCGGTACCAAATCGGGAAATTCCCGTAAAAAGCGGGAAAAACCCGATTTCCCGGTACCGGTACCGGTACCGATATCCGAATCCCGTTCGGTACGGTACCGGTACCACTAATTTATGCTCGGGAAAAAATCGGTACCACTATTCGGTACGGGATCGGTACGGGACCGGTACCGTGCTCATCCCTAGTTTCATACACTTGTGCATTGAATTAACCCTAGATCTCTCATCTCCTCTCTCTTGTCCTATAATCGGCCGAACACCCCAATAGTAAGGGAGTTTGGTTTCGTTTTGCATAAACGAGGACTTGTGTTAGATCTAGCAATCGCTTGATTCGTTTGGTTAATTCGTGTGTACAAAAACGTGGTTGTAAGACATTATTCTTACACCAATAAGTACTTCTTTGTTTTGCTTTGCTCGAGGGTTGTTTTGCTTTGCTCGAGGGATTTGACATTCGCAAGAGGTACGTTACGCATACTTTCAGTTAATTAATTTATTTGTTATGATCTTAAGTCTTCCGCTGTGTACTCTTGATGTCTATATGTTTATTGTATGTTTTATATATTATAAACTCAACAGTTTTGTTATAGAGATATATGGATTTTTCATCAATGAGTGATTGAATATGTTTTGTAAATAGTGACTTGGCATAGGACATGTATAGTTTTTGGACCTCGGTTGGAATGGTGGAGAGGCCGGTAAGGTTTCGGGTTAGGGTTTTTGTGAGTGTTTCATAAATTTGGGCTCTGAATTCTCGTAGTATAATTCTGATTTTGTAGTCACCCAGAGTAATTTCTTCATCGTCGTTGTCAAGGTCTGATCTCACGCGTTTGTTATCCGACATTATCGACGAAGAATAATTTGGAAGGATATAGTTAGAGTTCGTATGTACGTGTATTTATATATGAAAAAGAAGCTTCGACAAGAAGCATGAGGATACATGCCATATAAATCACAATGGGCTTGGATATTTTATACGACTCAATTACCCAATTGTTTAGAGGGGCCGAACTAATTTATTGAATTGAAATCTAGTTTCGGGTTCGAGACGGTATTACTAGAAAGTGTGATACGATCCTATTAGGGTTGTATCGGGATAAGGCATCACTTGAAGCGTGTGCGAGCTCCTTAAAAAATTGAAGAGAAGAACTAGAGAATTATTGATATTAAACTTGATTGAATTATAATAAATGATTACAAGAGTATTTATAAGACAAAGTAGGGTAAAACCCTAAGACCTAAATAAGTCATGGGCTCGGGCCCAGGCGTATCATTCCTCACTCCTTCAAAACCACTTTGCCCTCAAGGTGTTGTCTTAAAACATTCTTAATTGACATTACTAAATAAACATTAAAACAATCCTAAACAAAGACACGTAAATAAAGATAAATTATATGACATAATCTTTATGCCATGCGTTTGGACTTCTTGAGTCGTTTGGGCAGCCTGTCCTCCTGCAACATCGGCGTAATCCGGGATCCCATAATCTTCTTTAAATTGTAGCCTTCGCCTTTTTCTTCTTTCGTATTCCTTTGCCTTGGACATAACACAACACCCTTCTTCCATCTTTTGCTGCCCCACAACTCTTCTTGCGATATACCCACCTCAAAAAACAACCAAACTCTCTCCGAAAACATCTCTACCCTCCAACATCTTAATCACAAACTCCTTGATTAAACCCAAATTTATTTCATCTATACTATCATCAGATATACCACTTCCATCCTTAAGTAGCGATATCATTATATTCGACTCATCTTCGTCAACCCTACACGCTTCACCATCACCCACAACAACATCTTCCTCACTTTCTTTATTTTCTGAAAATTCGCTAAACTCACTACGAACTTCCATGCTTTCCACATTACTCTCACCAATATCAAAAACATCGTTTATCGCGCTACTAACCTCAACAACACCAATATCTTCATTAGCCTCTAAGGACTCTTTAATCACATATGGAGCTTCTTCACTTGGCCATGATAGAACGATATTTATTTTCTCTTCAATGTTCAGCTTTTTTCCTGCAACTATCTCAAAACGAGCCTCCATTATACGGGCTATGGAACATGCTTCTCCTAAAGTTGTAGGCGCTAACCTTAAGAGTGCACATTGTAGAAGAGGTTTAAGTCCCGAGATATACATCGATTTAAGTAACGATTCAGAGATCCCTGTTACTCGATTTGCTAGTACCACAAACTCACTCTCATATTGGGCCACCGTACCCATTTGTAAGAGTTTAGAGAGTGCATATTCCGCGTCCTAATCGCTGCCTCCTGATGTCATGAATAATACTCAAGCGATTAATAACTCAATTTTTTTTTTGAATAGTACCCCGATGAACAGTACTCCGATGAACAGTACCGGTGAACAGTACAGATGTACAGTACCCCGTGAACAGCGCGATGAACAGTACACCGTGAATAGTTTTTTTTTTTTTTTTTTTTTTTTAAATTGGAACCCTAATCGTAAGCCCTCTCAACGAGAGCTCTCAATGAAAGCACCAATTGATACGACCCTATTAGGGGTTGTATCGGGATAAGGCACCACTTGAAGCGTGTGCGAGCTCCTTAAGAAATTGAAGAGAAGAATTAGAGAATTATTGATATTAAACTTGATTGAATTATAATAAATGATTGCAAGAGTATTTATAAGACAAAGTAGGGTAAAACCCTAATGATGACGTATAGTCTACATCCGGGTCATGAACCCGACCAATGAACGATACTAACAATTAGGCCCAGTACGCATGGGCTACCAGGTAACGGTTTGGGCTCACGAAGGCCCAAACCCAAAAGTTATTTATGGAATAAAATATCGGATATCTCCTATCCTTGGAGATAATCGTTTACCAACCGACTTAGGCGGGATACGCCGAAGATTAGGGAACAAGAAACCAACAAGGATTTCGTGTGTATATAAAGGGAACCCCATCCCTCATTAAAGGTACGATCTAAAACCCTAACTCTCCTATTAACCCTAAAACCGATTACTTACTCTCACGCCGGAGGATAATCGTGGGAGACAATCCCACGATAAGCCTAACGGTGTTTTCTGTTTTCTTAGTGCGCAGGTCTCAAGCATTAAGAACCAATTGATACGGAATCAGAACCCAAATAAGGAACGTCCAACTTTTGTATCAACAAGTGGCGCCATCCGTGGGACCCAACACTAAGAACTAGAATGACGAAGCAAGGAAACCAAAATCAGCGATCGCATGGTGACTTACAAGGGAAGAAACAGCAAAGCGGATCAGCCCTCAAACAAGCCTCTGGAACAACCAGCGCGGCTAAAAACCAAGGGTCAGCGTCAGATCTGATCTTCCCGACAGTGGAACAGCGCACGGGAACAACCCATGCTGCCACAACAACAACCAACGTAGAAGATCCACTACGTAATCTTTATACCACTCCCCTACTAGAAAAGGATCTTACAAAAACGCCAGGCGCACCTCTCCGAAACAGGAGTCCAGATATGGAAACAGATATTCTTGCGCTAGAAGGAGTCGCACCTGAATTAGCACCAAGCGACTTCGTGTCCCAAAACTACGAAACCTTGGCGGCACTCATGCAAGAGGAAGCAAAAAAGAGGTCGAGCCAGAGTCTGAAAGCCCGACTAAACTTCGACACTGAGACTTCCCCATCGCGCCATCAGAGGGATAAGCGCGGAAAGAATAGCCGCCGACCCCCAGTGTTTACCAGAGTTGGGAGGAGAGTGGAGAACGATGAAGTAGATGAACTGCAGTATCTAGAAGCACATGAAGAGGATGAGCGGCGTATCAATGTCCACGATAGGCTTGAAAGCCGCAGGGTTCAGGACAGACTTGGACGACGGCGCTCCCCAAGTGGGAGCCCTTCAAGTTCGGATTCGGAGGACAGTCGGCGCAAGTGCCGAAAGAGAAGAAGTTCATCATCTGGAGACTCCTCAGACGGTAGGCGCAAGCGCCGACAAAGGGAAAACACGTCCTCTGGTAATTCCTCAAACAACGAGGATAGCGAAACTGGACACTGAAAGTCCAGGGTAAGATATTGCGACCATGAGGAGGAAGATATGTCTCTTCCCTGGCGCCGCCAAAAGGTGGATGCGTTCACTCGGCGCATTAGTGACTTCTCAGAAAACAAGAGAACAAGAGAAGGCGCATGCCCGCTAATGTGAAAACCTATGACAGAACAGGTGATCCAGACGATCACCTAAAAATTTTCAAATCAGCGGCTACCATCGAAAATTGGCCACAGCCTGTGTGGTGCCATATCTTTAATTCCACATTAGTTGGTAACGCGCGCAACTGGTTCAGTAAGCTTCCACGCAGAAGCATTGATGGTTTTGAAGAATTGCGAAAGGCGTTTCGCCTAAACTTCACTCAGAGGAAAAAATGCGCCAAAAACCCTGTCGAACTCGCTAGGGTAAAACAGCGCCAGGGGGAATCCACAAGCGCTTATGTGGAACGCTTCAAAGATGAGTGCATACAGGTTAAAGCATGCCCGGAAGTACTGAAGATCTCGGGGTTCATGAATGGGATCAATAACCCAGAACTCATCAAAAGGTTGAACGACAAGATTCCCCAAACCTTTGATGAACTTATGAAACGGACAAGGTCCTTTATCCAAGGAGAAGCCGCCGCGGCGGATAGCAAGAAAGGCTACTCAAACTATCGGTCACAGGAACAACCTCGGAGACAATCCACTGACCAGAGTAGCAACCGTAACAAGAACTACCGTGGCCAGGGGAGCGGACGTGATAATGACAGATACACTCCGCTAACCAAGACTCCAAAGGAAATATTCGCGACGGAAGGCGCGAACTTCCCAAGACCCCCACCAATGCGCACTCCAGAGGATCGGCGCGTGGGAAATGGATACTGCGATTACCATGGACAGAAGGGCCACACCACTAATGAGTGTGTCCAATTGCGCCAACTAATTGATAAGTTGGTAAAAGAAGGCAGATTGGACCATTTAGTCAAGAATATTAAGGAAGGAAAAGATAAGCAAAAAACCGGGAACAAGAAGGATGGCGCACCCAAAGATAAGGCGGACACCATCTACATGATACAATCATGGCAGCGAGTAACTAGGCAGAAGATCAGCCAGAAGTTTTCCCGTGGAAGTGAAATCTCTTTCCCCTCCTTGACTGCGGACAACGCAGTGGTGGAACCGCTCACCATTGAAATTAATGCAGGGGGTCACGATATCCACCGCATGTATGTTGATGGAGGAGCATCTGCAGACATAATGTACGAACATTGTTTTAAGCGACTGCGACCTGAGATACGCAGTCAGTTAAGCCCGGCCATGACAGCGTTGACTGGCTTTACAGGAGAAAAGATATGGCCCATGGGACAACTACGCCTTCTGGTCAAAGTTGGCAATCAGGAGCACTCCACAACAGCTTGGATGAATTTTATGGTAATCAAATCCCCTTCGCCATACAATGGCATTATCGGAAGACCAGGGATTTCAGCCATACGCGCGGTACCATCTACAGCGCATGGAATGCTCAAATTCCCAGTGGAAGGAGGCATTATTACCCTCTACAATACCACTGTATCACTTAAAGAATGTAACACGGTTGCATGTGAGACGACGCACATTCCAGAACAGCGCCCACCTAAAGTACCAAACCTGAGGATTGCAATTCATCCTGACTACCCAGATCAAGAAGTATCGATTAGGGGATCGCTGTCTGATAAAGGCAGGACATCCGTGTGCGCACTCTTGCAAAAGAATCTGGATATTTTTGCATGGGAACCTGTAACACCCCCAAAAATGGCTCAGCGGAAGCATACAAGTATTTGGGGTGCTACTAAATTGATATCACAACATAAGTATAGAACAACGGATTTTCATAAACAAACTTTTATTCATTTCTTAAAAACAATGTTTACATTTTTGATTTGATGCGGAAAATGGCCCATTTATAAAAAGGTGGTCCAAATACATAAATCAGAGTCGTCTATGACCATGTCACGCCTTCGCCTTGCGCCTCCAAAGATAAGCTATCACTTCCAAACCTGAAGATACATGCTAAAAGGGGTCAGCTTATGCTGGTGAGTTCATAGATTTATTTAAAAGGGATTTCAGTACACTATTTCAAAATTTGGTTTTTGATGATCATTACGTCTTGCATAATGTCATAAAGTTTATAATTTCAATTCATAAAAGGTTTTCATTAGTGGACCATGAAAAGGGTATATGTACACTATAATGAATATAATGCCATATATTTTAAGTCTATTACGCTAGCACTAAGTTCATGCAGCCGAAGCTACTCACAGTTCATGTATGCATAAGGAAGTCATACAAATAAGGAGCCCATGGCGAGTGTTTATCCCAATACACTCGGTCCCGACATGCTATATGTTCGCCTTGACCCATGCGGGGCCAACCGAACAGGGGAGTCACCCCCAATAGGCTAAGCTGCGTAATATTCTGTAAGATATAACTTTTCACATACACATCATAACATTAACACAAGGTAGCATATAGATGGAATTCTAGAGAGAGAAAGTTAGAGGTTTAGGGAACTTAGTGAGAGAAAGTGAAAGATATTATTATGAGCTCCAACTCTCTACCTTGGGAGGTAGAGAGTATTTATAGTCTTACATAAAACGCCACACATCGGGCTGTGGATCAAGCATACAGTGGGTAAAGACCCGTCCGTCCTCCACGGTGTTACTTAACTAAATACTACTTAACTTAAAATAACTACGACTACGAGCTTTCTAACGATTACATATACTTGAGGTGACCGACTCTTTAATACCTGGAATTTCTAATTCCTAACAATCTCCCCCTAAGGGAGGTCACCTCAATCATGCACTAAAATTACATTGAATACAAACAGATATGACATTAACAATTGTTCTTGCATTCTTGATGTAGTCCTTTGTTCCTAAGCTCGTAGTCATTGATTCTTCACATTGCATGTTTGGTTACTTCAAGTGGAGGTCTATTACTGATCCACGTGATAATAATTTTGAGCCATCATTTGAGATTATCAGCCATCAAAAAAATCTCTGTGACATCCTTTGTGGTGTTGGTATTATGTGATGTTGTGACTTTAGGACCGACATGCTCACATTCTGGATCATGATATCTTCTCATCAGAGTAGCGGAAGCATTTGTTGAATCATGATATTGGCAGCAGCGTAGCAGAAGCATGGAGTGAAAATATCAGAGTCATTGATGCACTAATCATGATTTCTTTTGAGATGAATGTGTTAAGTGAGCATGCGGCTATGGATTGACCGCTTCATTCTGAACAGCTGCAAACGTCGGGCGTACCTGCATACAACAGTTAGCAATAAATCGCACGAAAGTGTCTTTGATCACTTTCGTTGAATTGAGGTACACGGCCCACGGTTCCCCGTTGATCAGTACATGTACTGCCTGTGATCAGGTAAAATTCCGAAGAATTTCCTTGACAGGGTTTCGCAGCTGCTCTAGCTGTTCTCAAACCGGAACGTCTCAAAGAAGACAACACGGAGTGAGTGAATCAGCGAATTTTAAGTCCACTGATTGATGAAAATAGATTTGAAAAACAATCGTGTATTGCTCAATAGAAATTGTTTTTGCAATACAACGAAGGTTTTATTGAAAATCAATTATCAATCATAAAAACACCTTTTGGTTTGAAAAATGAGTACACGGTCGATGTGCTAAAGAAAAAGTTTGTTAAGCACAAAGACCGGTTTTCAAAGGTATCCGTCAATCCCTAACCTGAACCAGGATTGATTCAAGAGATTGAATCGCCCCATTGTTTCTGTTCAGTTGTCACATGGTTGATCCATATAATAGATCTCACATGCCACCTACCAGGAGCTTGTTTGATGTTGGCTCCAGAAGGCTTTCCATCTTCATTGTGAATGTGTAAACACATCACTCAGATGTTCTGACAATACCACAAGGATAATGCGTAGGACTCAAAATATAATCTCTCTTTCCACATTGTGTGAAACAGAGAGTCTTCGTTGAAAGTGTCCTAATGAGATTTATTGATGATCTCGTGGCTCTAGACTCAATTTGTGCATATTTGGATCCGGTGCCGGAGACTAGGGAGAGGGTCTCCTTCTTCAATATCAACAATCTCTAAGAGAAAGTCGATAGATAATGTCGGTTCCCCGTGAGAATGAAACAAGTCCTTTTAAGAGGAACTTGAGTGGTTTGGAAAGTTGAAGTGCAGTGCGTCACTGGGTCCATGACGTCTTGTCTTCAATACCGATGTTACCATCAGTAGCATATGAATTGAACCCGGCTTCTGCCCTAAGGTTGAATAGATGGAGGGCTATTTGTTTTCACCCTTTTCTCATTCAATTCTTTTTAACTCTTCAACCCCTTCAGTGCTTACCGAGACTTCATAGCTAGAACCTTGTTGGGTTTATTCCAGTACTAGCTCAGTCTTAGTCCGCACTCTTCCCATATCTCATTTTTCTCCTTTTATCATCATACCTAAGGACTTCTACACTAACTAGTGGATTGTCCCTAGGTAGATCCCTCCGGTTCTGGCGGATCATGGGAACCAATACCTAACCTTATCATCCTTATATCACCGTACATAAAGTAAGGTTGGTCGGTCTATTTGGTATTGTTTATCTGCCATTGGATCCAATTGAAAACCATTTGAAAGTCAATTCAGATACTTGTGATATATTATCAAAGCATTTTGTACCTGAATTGTTTTTGATATTTTTAGAACGAGAACTCCCCCTCAACATGTGCATCAAGTATTTGAAAATGTTTTGCACACGGAGGCAAGAGAAAGAATTAACTTCTTTGATTACCATTTTCTAAAAGATATCAACATCACTTCCCTAATCGAATCAAGTAGATAAAGCATTTTGGGGAAGGATGAGGTTTTCATGATTTTGCTCCCCCTCAATATGTGCCTCGAGATTTGAAAAGAGTTTTGCACATACTAGAGGGAACCTGCACATTGAGATAAGTGATCACGTTTCAAATCATTGTGGTTTAATATAGATGCTCCCCCTCAATGTGTGCATGGAAAATTTGAAATCGTTTGTCACTTACGGGGAGGCAAACATGCTAATCACTTAAGAAACCATTTATCGAATTATCAGTTTAAATCCTATTTAAATCACAACTTCTCCCCGATCACAATTATTATATCATTTGAGATTTGTGATCTCTGTAGATTTAAATTGATTTTGAAAGCTTTTAAGGAGAATTGTGACTTGATTATGAAAGCGTTTTAACTGATAAGGATCTGATGTTGAGATTTTAAACTCCATTGGTTAAACATGCATGTACATCTTTTGAAACTAATTTAATGCCAAATAACTTTTTAATTTAATTGAAATCATTCTCCCCCTCAATCAATGACATAGGTTGTTGATTGAGCGATAGAGATTTTGACAGATAAGTCCTGATGATTATCAAAAATAGAGACCGAGTTATTTTTCAAAGCATTTAGTTTTCAGCAGATAAATGTTATAGAATCAGAGCATGGAATTTGAAAACATGGTAAAACATGGCTCTGTTCTTTCTTTTAAAACCGGGTTATTGCCTGAAAATGACAATAAACCATTTTCTCTTTCTCCCAAAAATATTTTTTTTTTTTTTTTTTTTTGATTTTTTTTTTTTTTTTTTTTTTTTTTTTTTTATAAAAAAATTCGAACAACATCTAAAGTCCCGTGTCATTCTTTGAATGACAACATCAAGACCGTAGATATTATCGAATCGAGAGAAACATGACAAAAAGACAAATATTTTTTGAAGATTTTTCGATTTTTTTTTTTTTTTTTCAGATTTTTATGGATTTTTGAAAGTTTTATATTTTTCTATTTGGTTTTATAGGGTTTTATAATTTTGTATTTTGCTTTTTGGATAAATATATACAAAGATATAGATGAAGGAAAGACCTTTACTCCTCGTCTTCCTCCTGAAGACGTTTGAGTGTTTCTGGTTGAAGGCTTTTCAAGCCAAGTCGAGGAAGAATAAACTCAAAACGTTCTCTCGGAAGAGCTTTGGTGAAGATGTCTAACTGGTATTCTGACTTAACAAAATAGAGTTCCACCACACCATTTTCCACTTGCTCCCTGATGAAATGATGTCGGATGTCAATGTGCTTTGCTCTTGAGTGTTGAACGTTGTTGCATGAGAGAGCAATAGAACTTTTATTATCACAGTACAGAGGGATTTTGTTGAATTCAAAGCCATAGTCAGATAATTGGGATCTCATCCAAAGGATTTGAGCACAACAAGATGACATGGCTATGTATTCAGCCTTTGTAGAGGAAATAGAAGTACTCATTTGCTTCTTTGAAGACCAGCTCACAAGCTTATCACCCAAAAACTGAGCACCTCCTAATGTACTTCAACGTGTATCTTGACATCCTGCATGATCAACATCTGCATAGGCTGTTAGTGACATACCGGTGTCCTTCGGGTACCATAGTCCCATATTGATGGTTCCTTGGAGATACCGAAAGACACGTTTAACCGCTTCAAGGTGCTTTTTAGTAGGCTTAGCCTAATATCTAGCACACATGCACACAGCGAACAAGATGTCTGGTCTGCTAGCTGTGAGGTACATCAGGGATCCAATCATGCTACGATATTTTGTTTGGTCTACCATGATCCCTGAGTGGTCCTCATCTAGTTTGGTTCGATCAATCATGGGAGTGTCAACAGGGTCACATGAATCAAATCCAAATTTCTTTAAGATCTCAGTTGCATATTTAGATTGATTTATGAAAATGCCTCCGGGACTTTGCGAAATTTGTAATCCCAAGAAAAATGACATTTGTCCCATCATTGACATTTGAAATTTTGAACTCATTTCATTAGAAAAACGGTCACACTCATTGGGGTCAGTTGAGGCAAAAATGATATCATCAACATAAGTTTTAACATGAATTAAATGTTTGCCTGACTTCCTGGTGAACAATGTTGGATCAACTACTCCTTTGCTGAATCCGGTAGATAGAAGAAACTTTGATAGCGTATCATACCATGCCCTTGGAGCTTGCTTTAAACCATACAGAGCCTTCTTCAACCGATAAACGTGGGTAGGATGTTCTGGATACACAAAGCCTTCAGGTTGGCTGACATAGACGACTTCTTTAAGATCTCCGTTCAGGAATGCCGTCTTCACGTCCATCTGATAGACTACCATGTTCTTACTAGCAGCATTAGCCAAAGAGATTCTGATAACCTCGATTCGAGCAATAGGAGCAAAAGATTCTTCAAAGTCTATACCCTCCTCTTGACGGTATCCTTTAGCAACTAATCGAGCCTTGTTCTTCAACACATCACCATGCTCATCAAGTTTCACTTTGAAGATCCATTTTAGAGCAATAATCATAGCACAATCTGGCGCAGGTACTAACTCCCATACATCAATTCGATCAAACTCATGAATTTCATCTTGCATAGCATTGAACCAGCTGTCTTCGTTCATGGCAGTTTTAACATCCTTTGGTTCGATCTTTGATAGTACGGAGTTGAAGAAACACCATAAGGCATCGGTTGCAAGTTGTTTTCGTGTTGATACTGGACGAGAGAGGGGTTTCCAATGATGTTGTCCAATGGATGAACATGAGTCCATTTCCTAAGGTGTTCATGTGGTTGTTGTTGAGGAACTGAAGTAGCCGAGTCGATATCTCCTGATGAAGATGGTTCTGAAGATGATTCAGGAGCAAATATATTTTCAAACGGAGCATCTTCAGGAGTAGCAAAGGAATTAACTTCATCATTGATGCTAGAAACAGTTCCATGATGTACATTCGAAGTTAGATGATTTGATGATGAGACAGAGTGATCAGCAGCAGGCGCTTCTTGACTTAATGAGATTGAGACTGAAGGTTGACTTCATTCATAGGGATAGGAGCAGCCTCTGTGATGGATTTGACATTTCATCAGCATTTGTTTCATAGTGTTCATCAAACATTGGATCGAACAATTTCCTTAAATCATCTTCTGATGGAGGTACATATGGATCTGTTGGAGAGGGATATGGTACAAGGGATGAACCAATGGGATTGTTTGAAGTGCGGGTCCGAACTGATTGTCCGGAGCCATAGGACCACGCGATAGAACTCTCTCTGACTATCTTTATCAACCCATAAGTAGACAATTTGAAACGGAACAAATGATTTCTCGACATTAATGCATTCTTCCTAAAGGTATACATGTAGAGAATGATCTGGAAGATTCACCACAAATGTCTTCGAGCGAATAAGGTAGTCATTTTCCTTAATGTTCATGTGGTTGATTTATAGCGTGCACAATGAGAGGAACAATAATCTGTAAAGATTTGGCAAAGGAATACCAAAGAAGGATCATTATCCATGAACAACAATCCATGAAGATTTGGCAAAGGAATACCAAAGAGCGGATCATTATTCATGAGTGCAACTGCAATATTATGATAATCATTATCAACGCCTTGAGGAATAATTGGAGATAGGGCTTTTTGAGTAGTCTGAGTTGTACTTCTTTGATGATGAACCAGTTGAGTCAATAGAAACCGGAGCATGAGCTTCAGAAGCTGGATGATCAACATTCGTCGAAGGTTGAAGGTACTCATCAAACATATCTTTGAAAAACAATGAATCCCAAACATTGATTCCCAATTATCTTTAGTAAGTGAAGCATTAGGCGTTGGAGGAGAGTCATCAAAATTCAAATCAATGAATCCCAGTTATCCTTAGTATTATTTACTCATAACAAAAAGAATATACACACATCATCATCAAAAATAAAGTCGTATAACCATTATTCAAACATCCATCATCATGTAGTATATTCACTCTTCTCCCCTCAAAAATTGCATCCGAAGTTGCCATTTTGATTTAGCAAGTGAATAAGAGTATACACCAATGAACATAGATCCACTTGATGATTGAATGAGCGTGGAAAAACATGAAGCTTGTTGATGAAGAATGTAGATGAGTGGCCATTCATGAGAGAATTTCTCTTTAGCTGAAGATAAAGCGCACAGAATATCGTACACTTTTCTTTTCTTTGAAGAACGGGGCCTGAAGTGTTATCTGCAGACACCATAATGATGAAGAACGAGGCCTGAACTGATGTGAACAGACGTCATTGTTTAGAGCCAGTCATATGTTTAGCGCCGCCCGAATCCAAATACCAAGGGACGATTTGTACGACCTGCTTTGGATAACAGACGAAGACAGAGAATTGGAAACATTGGATCCCCACGTGCTCATGGGGTCCTTTTGGTTAGCACAAACAATCTTTGAATTAGCAGAAACCCTAGGTGCAATGTCATTGTCACTAGGAGCTAAACTAGTAGAAGCATCAGACTTAGTCTCGGGACATTTGTGCTTAATGGGACTATTCTACCAGTTGGCTTCCAAACCTTAACAGGCACTACTCTAGGCATAGTGGATCTAGTTAAGGGGCAAGGTTTGCCATTCATGAATATTCGACCTGTTGGCTTCTACTGAAATCCTACATTGGTAAAAACCTTCCCTGTAGGTTTCAGGATTGCTTAAATGTTTCACTCTCCAAACTTTCTTAACTGGGTTATGAATCTTAGACCTCGAAATAACACATCACATTTATCATGATTACCAGAAATTAAACATTTTTGCATGTTTTGCAGACAGCATAAGGCCTCGAATTAATTTTAGTAAGCTTAGAGCTAATACTAGAACTAACACGATTCTTTTTGTTCAAATCAAACTTCTTGTCCCTATGGTGTTCTTTTTAGTTTGCGTAATCCCATCCTTCTTTGCATAGCTTCTAGGTTTTGACCCGCTAACTTTAGTGTCAATCTTAACATCTGTAGAAGTAACGATGGGAACATTACATGGCTTCACTACTTTCTGCATTCCTGTTCTAGAAGTGCTGGGATCTGAAATTCTAGGAGGCACATCACAGGTTGCTTGCTTGAATTTAGGTATGGAACAAGGCATATCAAGGGTCACATGCTTGGCTTTAGGCATAGAACGGATTCCTGTTTGCACTAGGCATAGAATAAGGCTTCACAGCTTTGCCTTTTCACCTAAGGGTTTTGGACATGTTGCAATTACACATTCAAGCAGCTCTTGAGATCGTTTGGCTTGGAGGCAAGCAAACCTAATTTCACTATCAAGAGGTTTGTTAATGAAATCCTCTTCGACAATCTCACGGAGACATTCTAGACTATCCTTAAGATGAGCACAGTAGTCATGAAAAGCATGTTCATTATTCCTAAGATGAGGAGGAATATATTTAACTGTCACAGTGTATTTGCAATCTAAGGGTGATTTGAGACAACATTCTTATTGAAAACAAGTGGCAGTTTCCCATTTCCCTGATTTCTCAGATTCTCAATTTCCTTTTGTAAAGACGTTATTTTTCTGTTGTTTTGGTCACGGGTGACGTTTATTGAATCATATAACTCTTTAAAATGTCGTTTAACTTTTTCATTTTCTTCTAGAAAACTCTCGTTTTCCTTTTGTAAGGCATCAACTAAGTTTTGAAGATGAAAAGTTTGAGAGTTCTGAGAATCTAAAGGAGGAGGAATTTGGGAGCCTGTCATATTGTTCGTTTGACCCTTTAATTGAGAGATTTGGGCTTTCAACTTTCTGATCGTGTTGCACTGAGCTTGAATCTGTTCATCACGTTTGTTAATTTGAAAAACTGCATCAAACTCTGGAGCATCTGAGGATGTCTTGATATTTGAAGTTTTGACATTTTCTTTGAGATGTTGATATTTGAGTTGTAAATTAAAATGCTCAACTTCTAGTTTAGAAAATTGTTTAACCAAATTGTCGTGATCATCCAGTTCAATTTTCTCGTTTAGTTTAGAATTAGTTTTTTCAAGCTCAATGACACGATCATGGGAGACTTTCAGGGCCAGATAGTTCATGAAAATTGGAAGCATTAATAGAGCAATTTGAAGCAGTGAAAAAGATATCTTGAGCAACACATTCAGTAATAAGAGTCTCATTTAAGGTATGCAAGTTCTTCCTCTCAATCTCATTATATTTTAGTGCACGCTCATAATCACTAACTTCAACTACCATTGCATCAAATTCCTTTTCCATTTCTTTAATATCTGATTTTGTCCTCGTTTTAAGACTCTCAAAATGATCTTTTAGTTGTTTAAAGAAAGGCATGACCTCAGTTAAATAACATTCTTTCATTTGCTCAAAACCCCTTTCCCCTTCAGTTATCCCAGTGGTGTGATCCTTTTCTTACAAGTTTTCTCAAAATCGGTAAATAGTTGAAGAATAACATATTGACTGATTAAGGTCTTGCTCTTAGTGGCAATAGTTCTAGGAACTAAATGCATTGGTGTATTTGGAGGATACACAGTCGCTTTAGGGAATTTCCTACAAGGGGGATTCTTTTCAACAAGATTTTCACCTTTTTGCAAGTCCATATCCTTTTTCCAGAACACTTGTTCAGGGGTCAATAGAGTCTGAGGCTTAAACATGTTAAAGGATATCCAATTTTCCTTAGTGTAATCATGGGGTTTCATCGTTATCTTGTTCTTTTTACACTCAGGATCTTCTAGCTTCTTATTCATTTTCTCCTAGTGATCATATGATCTCTTATCTTCCTTAGTGCACTCAGCGCAACTAGGTTTCTGTCTAGGTTTAAGGATCTCATTACCATCATACAGTACCTTATGAGCATTTCTAGCCTTTTAATTACCTCTGGATTAGGTTCCTCAACAAGGGGAATGCTATGCTTATCGCTTAGAACTTTATGCTTAGTGATCATGTGAGCAAATTGAATGGTATTCCCTTATATGTACAACTTATTTTCAAGCTTGTTTTTCAAAGTTTTTAGATTGGAAAAATCATTCAAAAGTTTTGATTCCTTAGCCTTGAATTCTTGCTTAAGCATTTTAACATTTTCTTGAAGTTCGTGTTTTGCTTAGCAGTTTTTGAAGCTTTTCTTGTAAGGAGTTTAACTCTTGTTTTAATACTTCTTCTCTAAACCTACTTTTCTAATAGTTGTACGTATTTGGACATCCATTTCTGCTCACGCGGTGGTCAACTCAAACTTAGCACGCTGTTCATAAATAGCAAACTGATCCTTATATATGTTAAGCTCAGTGGTAAGGGAATCATCAGGCACAAATGCAGCGTACTCATGCGGTTCATAATCATCATTTTGAGTAGAAGATGCACAACTAGGTAAGCGAAAACATCCATGCAACTTACCTGAGCATTGACATGCACAAGCTGTGACGGGTGCATCTCTATCTTGGGTACATCCGAAGCTTCCATGGAGCGTTCCTTTGCATTAACTTGCTCAGGTTGTGTCTGGTGCACCTCTCTCTCTTGTGAATTTGAGCACGAAGATTCCATTTTTCCATTATCCGACTCATCATTTTTGTTGTCACTGACATTCTGCATTCAGAACACCGATTCTTCAACATAAACATTACCCAACTTATCACAACAATCTTTCAACTGCACCTGACACTCATTCACGTCTTCATTCTTTTGAGCAGGTTCTTCAATGTACTTTTTCACATTATCCATGAGTTGGATAAATGTCTCAATGAATTCCTGAATTTCCATTCCAGTATGTTTTTGAAGGAAATTCCAGTCAAGTGTTGATCGTAATCTGCTGAATATTCCCCACTGATGAATGGCTGAAATTGTTTGTAGATTACTTGAAGAGGTGCACTGGAACCATCCTTTTGAACCTCTTTATTGGTAAGTTGCAGCTTTAAGTGTTCTAAGTTCAACAGCAAGCTTCTTGTCAATGTAGGTAAGTCGGCGAAAAGAGCACTACATGTTCGATCCTCAGCTATGGATAACAGTTGTATGAGGTGCAGATGAAGTAGCTGATATGGCTCAATGCTGCATTCCATTTGCGTGCATTCATTGTACTCGAACATGAAGATCTCACATCCTCATTGTTCAATTCAAACATCTTTAACCGTTCGAGTAGCATACTTTATCTTTGTTGTCCACAGCATCATACAATTTAAGCACTTCTGAAATCACTGGGTCAGTAGAGTAAGACATGATGTGGTAGAATGCACGGGATTTTACAAGTCTATGATTTAAACCGAGAAATAGAATCTTTCGCGGGATTTTACTAAAATCAAGACCAAACCGTAAACAATCACTCAAGACTCTAGAAGATAAAATACTAAATCGCTAGAAGATAATGCACTAAGTCGCTAGAAATTAATGCACTAAGTCGCTAACCCTTAATTCGCTACACCCCTAAGTCGCTAGAGTCCCAAGTCGCTAACAGAAAAGCAAGTCGCTAAGTAGTAACTCGCTACAGACCAAGTCGCTAACCAAATTTTTGGCAGCAATTCGCTACACAAGTCGCTAGAGACACAAGTCGCTAAAGAGCAACTCGCTACTGACCAAGTCTGTTGATACAAAAGTTGGACGTTCCTGATTTGGAGCTCCGGTTCTCGTACCAATTGAGAATTGCTGCTTGAGACCTGCGCACTAAGAGACAAGAAACAACGTTAGGCTTACCGTGGGATTGTCTCCCACGATTATCCTCCGGCGTGAGAGTGAGTAATCGGTTTAGGGTTTAAGGAGTTTTAGGGTTATCGATCGCACCTTAAACGAGGGATATAATTCCCTTTATATACGATCGAATCCTTGTTGGTTCCGTGTTCCCAACCTGCGGGCGTATCCCGCTAAGTCGGTTGGGAACGATTATCTTCTTATTTTAGAAGATATCGGATATCTATTCCGTAAATAGATATGGGCTTGGCTTTGTGAGCCCAAAGCGTATGGACATTGGCCCAGGTCGTATGGGCTTGCAAGTAGTGGACTGTAGTCGGGTTATGACCGACACCGACTATACGCCATCATGTCCCCCCCAGTCTGTAGGAGCAGTGCGTAACTGCGGGTGCTAGACTAAAGACCGAATAAATAACTTATAAAAAGTATGAAAGAAACCATACACCTACCGTAAGTGCAATGTATCGAGACATCCAAGTGAATTTTGAAGGCCTCAAGTTATTCTGGAAAGTTACTGGCCCGTTGTCCCATCAAGCTATCTCAGCACAAAGAGGACTAGTGGAATCCACGTGTCGCTAATCGTGTGGAGGAGAAAAGATATATAACTATGAGATTCATTTTCACCGGATTCCTCATAGTAAAACCTCCATCCACCATTGCTAAAGTGTGCTAAGAGTGTGATCCGAAAGTAACCAACCACAAAGGTAACCGCGCGTGCGTTATATCGAAAAAGAATATCCCAATGGTGAAACAAGTGTATGACTTCACCTCCGACCTCACCGTGATCGATCTGATGGAATTCACCTCAGATACTTTATACCCCGAATGTGCATCCAGTAGTTCCGGATGCACAAGCCACGATAGCGGATTTCCCCGCAGGGAAAGTGGGGTATATACACGGTTTTCAATTTAGCGAATCAACGTGTGCCTGTCAGTTTTTGTGCGATGTGTTAATTTATTATAATCTACACATATCACAGCTGCACTGTATTGGCGCGGCTAAGATTACAAATTTTGAAGTAAATTGCCGTTTGTTGGGGATTAACCCCACCTCACCTATTCGCGCTTCTATCACAACACATGGGCGCCGGGTGGGTATCTTTGCAAAGCGCTCTGGTAGACTGCAGTGTTATACGGATAAATTAGATGCACTTAGGAATTGGAGGAGTATTTCTTCGGGTAGATGATACATGTTTTCCATGGGATTATGATTTTTATACCCGGGAACCTTACAGAGGGATGAGTGCCACGCCTGGGTCTTATAATGTTGAGGATGCGGAACTGATAAATGCTAACCGCATCCCCATTAGTGCATATCCTGAGGGATTTTTGGTGCACATGGGAATCACCGCCATATTTTGGCCCGAAGATGATATCCCTATCTTCTTAGACGCCAATGGCCGGGTGGGTACTTATTCCTCCGGAATCTGTATGTAAATATTGTAAGAACAATCTTCCGTATATGTCGCGCTATATAACCGGTGTTTATATCTGTCTTGTCCTGCGCAGAGATGGATGCTCACCGTTGTATAGCTAGCGAAGCCTCGGCCGTAAGGACAGGGAGTAAGACTTTTGAAGGATGATGAGGAGCCTATTTTAGCCTTTTACGCAGGGCGCGTCATAGAGTGAACGCCGGGATAAAGGACCAGTTCTCAGTTGCAGTGGAGGCAACGCCCCTGCGAGCCGTCCCAATCCGAAGTAACAACTGCCGCTGGTGGCAGTCACCGCCGTAGTTGTGGCTCAACCTAAGAGAAGAGGAAGAAGAAGCCGCGCTTAGTCGCAAAAGGACTCGAAGAGATGAGGTGCGGGCCTTCAAGGAAGAAACGTCCCGTGGTCACGACTGTGGAGTTATCCTCCACTGATGAAGCGTCGTCGTCGCACCCGATGATGCGAGCCACAGTAGTAAAGTCGTACATGAATAATGTGCTTGTGTTGGTGAATGGTAGATGTGTTTCTAATATTGGCGCTGATGATCCTGTGCAGGATGGAGCAGTGTATAGAGTCACCCCTAAGGTTAGTCCGACACGCTAAGCGCATGAGCCGCAGAGACAGGATAAGGAAGATCAGTCGGATGCAAATGTGCCCCTGGAGCAATTAGTTGAAGAATTGTTCAAGTCTCCGTCATCGCTTCGTTAATTGTGAAGCTGAAAGAGAGTATATGCGAGAGAAAACCAAGATTCCCAAAAGGATCAAACAATCTCATCGCTGGGGCGCAACTGCAAGTACCCGGGCACAACTAGATAGCGCCATGCAGAGGCAAGGGGCTTGGAGCGCGCCGCTAAAAAAAAGCCGAGGAGAAAATGGCGCTAGTGTGCCAACTGAATCAAGAGCGTGCTGATGCTGCCAGGTACAAGTCTGCGTGTGCGGTCATTAAAACATCTAGATCCGGTAAAGAAAGTTTATTGCGCAGTTGGGGAGCTTGGAATACTGTGAGTGTCCTGGAGGTACAGGAGGCAAAGCCGCGTAAGCTAAGCATCGAGTATGACGAAAGAGTTGTATCCGCAGCTTATGTCTATGATAGGGAGCGCGGTGGCTTATAGGCCATGGTCTCCGACTGGCTGCTCTTAGTACCCTGGAATCGTCGAGGTGGTTAATGCCTTCGAGAGGTGGTGAAGTGCGCCTGGAGCGGCAAATCGAAGCCATTGAAGAGCTCCACAAGGCAGAACTGTTGAAGGCGCCGTTGGATAAGGCGCCGGGTATGATGCGAGTCATATAATCACTTGGTCGCTGCTATGCAGAAAATGAAAGACTTGGAGCCCACTGATTTCGGAGCTTGTGCGCGATCAAGATTATCCAATAAATGTGATTATGGCGGGGGTTGACCTTGGCGTCATCGTGCGAGGATGCTGACACACACCGGACTATTTTTGAAACCTCATGAGTCTCGCTCCAAGTGCCTGTTTTGCGCGTCCAGGATAGTCAGGATCCATTTGCTTTAGAGAGGAGGTACCTTAAAGGAAGTCTTGGAAGCGCATGCCACCCGTCTTGCTAAAAAAGAGGGTACGCAGGGAAGGCCATTTTGTGTGGGGTTGTGCGGCTCACTTGCAGGTCGATGGAGTGCCGTCAGTGTGGCCACTGTGGCGATCAGTGCAGATGTTTTGAAGAGTGTTAGCGACGCCAAAGGGACAAGTCATATTGGCACCTCTTCACTTAAGCGTGTGGAGACCGGTAATAAATATGTAATAACTCGTAGTTATGGATGAACATTTCTTTTTTTTGCAGTGGCTATTATTAAAACGTGTAATGTAAACGTATCTACTTGTCTTTCCGTGAAAGATGCATTTGTTGTAAGCCAATGAGAATGTAGGAAATGCATAATCATGTATGAAGATCCTAATATCGTGAAAATAATTCTAAGTACTTTATCATAATCGTGTATGTGTAGTTAACAAGATCAGAATATCTTATTAAGGAATCAAGTGTCTTGGTTCCTAAGTTGTTAAACGTGCACGTGTGCGTTGCTGCGAACCTTCGTGGATGCGCATATATTTATTCCAACGTCTTGAGAACAAGGTGTTTAACAAGGATGCGTGATCCAGGTTGAGGGTTTGCAACCCTCTTACTCAACAAGTTAGTTAGTAGTTAACTTATCCTTTTACCATCGCTGGTTTATTCTAAGAGTGCATGCACGCCATCATGGGCAAGAAATAAAAAAGCGTTAAGTCATACTATATATGGAGATAACAACTTAAAATGTGTCGCGGAGTTAGCTAGAAACCGCGGCATTTTATTGATACTTGAATGTTTTTTTTGAGACATAACAAGGAAAACAGTAAATATGAAAAATAAGAAATAAATACATGAATGTTTGTTGGGCACTAAAAGTGCGGAGCGTCTGGGTGCTAGCCGTAGCCGGTCTTACAAGTAGCACCTCTGAGGTTGCCAATGTTCCATGTGCGCGGTAGGTCCCGACCATCCAAGCCTCGTAGCCTGTACGCGCCTGTGCCAATTGCTTCAGTAACCTCATAAGGTCCTTCCCACTTTGGTCCAAGCTTACCTGTATCTTCTGCGTGGCTCGCCTCATTGGCACGGTAGACAAAGTCGCCTGGTCTGAATGAAAAACACTGCGACTTGGTATCATAGTATCCTTTCATTTTTGACTTCGACTTTGCCTCCCGTATGGGCGCTGTTCGCCGTCTTTCTTCAAGCAGATCCAAGTGACACGTCTTTCGTCATTGTTTGTTGTTACATTGATCTCCGAAGTGCGGATAGTTGGCATGCCGATCTATTGGTATAACGCTTCGGCCTCCCGTAGACTAGAGAGAAGGGGGGTCCCCGTGCTGGTTTTAATCGAGGTGCGGTGAGCCATAAGACATGCGAAAGCTCCTCACCCACCTTCCTTTATGCTGTCCAGCGCCGCTTTATTCCTTCGCCCAGGCTTCGATTTGCGCGCTCTACTAAGCCATTGGTTTGTGGGTGCGTAAATCGACGCCAAGTGTTGGTGATGTTTAACTTTTCGCACCATCTTTGAAGGGGTTGTCGCGAATTGTTTCCCATTATCCGAGATGATTTCTCCGTAATCCGGCGGCATACTATGTTGTCCCAGACAAAGCGTTTCACCCGGTTGCCGGTGATTGTCGCCATCGCTTTTGCCTCGATCCACTGGTAAAGTAGTCTATAGCTACTATGAGAAACTTGAGACCGCCACGCTATTGGAAAAGGACCTGCGATATCGATGCCCCATTTGTAGAATGGCCATGGCCGTGATTGGCGGTTAACTCATGCGGTGGTTGGCGCGAACGGTTGTGGACTGACAATCATTGCACTTCTTTATCAAGTCCCTCGCATCTTTATGCATGGTTGGCCAGTAGTATCCGGATCGCATGGCGCGTGCTACAACGGACCGTGGTCCCGCGGTGCATGCTACATGAACCTTCATGGATTTCTCGCAGCACGTAATTTGCTTGCATGGGGCCCAACGCAAGTGAGCCATGGTGGAGGAAAGAACGCCGATCAAGATGTTGTCGCTGCATTCAATTTCTGCGCGTGTGCGCAGTATCTCGCGAGCTTCGTCGCTCTGGGGTAATGTACCTTTGCTTAAGTATTCCACAATCGGTGTCATCCATGTAGGACCATCCTCCTCTATAACTGCGGAGACTTCCATCTCCGATATTGACTTGCTTTTCAGTGTTTCCACCAGACTTGCTTTGATAAGTGTGCGAAGCTCGCCGAGGCGATCTTGCTCCTGCATCTGCTTTGCGATTTTCTCCTCTAGGGACTTGTTGATAGTAAACTGTCAAAGCCTTTGATCGTGACTTAGTCTTTTCAGATAATGAATCATGTTCTTCTTTGGCCACGATTCACCAATACTGGTGGCCACCTAACCGGGAGTCCACATTTTCTTCCAAGTTACGTACACCCATTCGAGCTGCAATGCGTAGTCCAGCGATTAGAGCTTCATATTCTGCCTCGTTGTTTGTCGCGGAAATCAAAAAACAAAGGCGTAAGTGAATTCCATTCCTCCGGGTTGTAAGAATAAGGCCAGCTCCTGACCCGCCCACGCATAGGACCGTCTGTAAACAAAATCCATGGATCTTGTAGTTCCTTCTCGCTGGGTGTAGGTACTTCGCCGTATCTGGCTTCGATGATGAAGTTGCCAGTAACCTGCCCCTTTATTGCAGTACGTGGTCCTGTAAGAGATGTTATGTTCGCCAGCAACACACTCCACTTCGGAGTCGCCCCGACTCATCGGTTTGGAGATGATCTGCTTGATGGCTTGATCTGTGATTACCGCTATTGGGTGCGCTTTGAAGTATCGGCGCAGCGCTTGCGCAAAACACTAGGTGCCAAGACCAACTTTTCCATGGCACCGTAGTTCATCTCGCCTTTTGAGCTCTTGCTTGACAAAATAGATAGGGGTTTGCACCGAGTCCTATTGTTAATAAAGCAATGCGCTGACCGACCCATGAGTTGCCGAGCAAATACATGATCGTTCTTCTCCTGGTCGGGTGCCCGAGTGTGGGAGCGTTGCTAGATGCTGCTTGAGTGTAGTGAAGGCTCTTCCGCTTCTCTCGTCACCGAAAGTCACCCTTTTTATACACTTCTTGAGTGTTTTGAAAAGAGGCAATGACTTTTCGA
>OU343216.1:58895321-58914383 GCA_910596185.1 Chrysanthemum makinoi
CCACAAGTATAAGTTTGAAGATAATGATGTCACAAAAAAATGATACAATTGCTATGGGGAGTCCATGACAATCAAAACTAGACTTATCATGATAAAAACCCGCCCCAATGTAGTGCTCTGGCTAAACAACCTAAATAATGATACAAAATGAAATGCATCCGCTTTAACCAGGTTTGGAATCCACCAACCGGGATGGAAGTAAGTACGCTACCCTCGATAGATCTATCCACTCACCCTCGCCGGCGAAATTAACGGTTCATGTTATATAATCCGTGAGCCATTTAATTGGCATGAGGTAACTTAAGCAAATGTAATGAATTTGATATACTTGGTAACTCTAATAAAAAATGATGTACAATGTATTATCCTCCAGCCAGGGTTTGAAATAAAGTAAAAACTTGAATAAATCGGGCTATGAAAAAACTCTCACCAAGGTAAATGATAATAATGATGTAAAGGGTAATACTCAATGAGGTGCAACCTCCGACCGCGGACCTATTATGAATGATATGCTCTATGATAAGTTATGATGTAATGTCGCGTAAAACTCATATGAAATATGTACCACTTGTACGCTTTTGAAAATAGAATTTATCGTCGAAATATATGTTTATGACATCTGTCATGTTATAAAAATACTTACAAGTATTTACGTAGAAATGATATCTTACGATAATCATTTAATGATTTATTATGAAATTATAACTTTTCGCCGTAAAATAATGTCATTGAAAATTTCATGAAAGTACAAACGGCCTTGAAAAGCTAGTCAGTAAAATGGTGCACGCCGAGTGTTAGGAATCTAACTCACCGGGTTTTGGGAAGCTTGTATCATTATCTCAAAAGTTTTAGCATTTTAAGTTTTCATCCTGTGAGGTCTCGAACAACGAGAAAAAGCATAGGTTAAGTATGGTACTTGTGTCCCAAAAAATATAGTTTAAGGATGGTTTCTTAAAGAAATTTTGAGTAACCATATTTAATTCATTACAACTCCGCTAGTCAAACGGTCGGACATTTTGTAAAATATTCCCATGTAACTTACTTTTACTAGAAGACATCACTTTACAAAAGTTCCACATCAATGTTAAAACAACATTTCAACATGGTCACTTGTTTTGCCGTAATACTTGTCTATTAGAAATTTAATAGTTTTTCTTATATAATAAAGTTACGACAACTTTTGTAAACGTGTATAATTTAATCATTACAAACTGCTTTCTACGCTTTATATGTCCTTAGCTTTGTATCAAAGTATACTAATATATTTTTGATAAGTCCATTACACCTATAACTTAAGTTTCATTTTTGACTCGCATAAACATAAACATAACATGCTGAAATTTCGTAGTAATTATAGTTTCACGCCTAACTTGAAAAATTCATAACTTCTTCGCTATAGCTCCTCGTTTAATCCGCTCCGCTGCCAATGCTTTGCGTTTTAAAAGTGTATTTTCTAATTATCTAGGCCAAAATTTTTTACTTACTGTCGGATTTTCCAGATTTCGAAAAATAAGGACAGACCCTTTTTAAAACTTGTCGAAATGAGTTTTTCTTGCGCCAAACCTATTCTAACCAATTCAAAACAACTCCGAAGCTATTCTAATCCTACCATACACCTTCTTAGGGTGTCATACCCTAGACATCACCAAGAGTGATTTATAATAAGGAGTATTTATAGGATGACAAATATATATATACCTCTTAAAAACATGTAAAAGTGGTATAAACATCCATGAGACTTGCATGTTTTCTCAAATATGATGAAATGAATATAACAATGAATATGAAAATAAATATGAATATGGATGCTTACAAGTAACTTGATGAAGTTTAAGAGAAAAGGATTTTTCCTAATCACCAAGGTTTTATTGCAAAACCTTAATCAAGAGTGATACTAGAGTGTTAAGATCTTGTCTTTAAAATTTTTGGATGATTCTTCCCTTGGTCCTTGTGGTTGCCGGTTTTGTGAGGAAGAGAGGAAGGAAATATGGTTTTCACCTTTGAATATGATGAGTGTATGTGTTGAGTGTGAAGTAAAATACATTTATTTAGTAGATATTAAGTTAGGATATTTAGCCAAGTATCAAATGACTCACCCCCTTGCTCATTGTAAGTAAGTTAGTCACCACTAGATACTTTTTTTAAATATGTTTAAGTGTAGTTTAGTGTAAGCTATTTGAAGATATGTGGTAAGTTGAATACACATTTGAATATTTGGTAGAAGAGATAAAAAATAAATAACTTCTTTAACGTCAAGATAAGTTAAAATATATTGAGGTCCTAAAAATTATATAAAAAAATATATTTTTCGCAAAATTTGGAGTTGAAATAATAATTATCGTAGTTTTAAGAAAAACCACACAATTATATAAAATATACAATTTATATATACAAAATAAATTGAAAACATCGGGTAAATTAATAATATAATTTTTATAGTCTTAAAATAAGTATAAAAAAATATATTAAGATTATTTTTGGAAGTGTCGGATAAATGTTTCAAAAATAATGTTTTACAGCGAAGGTTATTTAATAGAAAATAAACGCTAGAATAAATGCAAATCCATGCATAAACCGACATATGAAATGATGTTATTAATGCTTTTATCTAAATCTGAAGGCCTATATGAAATGTCCTTGATGATATGTTCATGAATTCAAGAAAGCCAAAACCATTAAGGTTACGCTGACTTGATACTGTAAAACTTAGTTTCATGAGCTAAATGATGAAATAGTGAAACTTTTAAAGTTTGTAATATGACCTGAAATTACGAGTTGTCACACGGGGTGATTGATGAACTTGCAGTCCGAGAAAGAACGTGAGTTCACCCATCATGGACATTTCAAAATTTTTCTTCATTAGTTTTGCAAAAGCGATTGAAAACTTTATATGTGTAGACCCAAAAATGATGTCATCCACGAAATTTGAACAATTAAGATATGTGCCCCGTGATATTGTATAAAAAGAGTTGGGTCAACGGAACCTTTGGTGAAATTATTAGCAATGAGGAAAGATGATAGCTTATCGTATCATGCCCGAGGAGCTTGTTTGAGACCATATAGAGCTTTGTTCAGTTTGTAGACATGATTCGAACTCGTGATCAACTAATCCATCCGGTTGGTTGACATAAACCGCTTTAAGTTGTCCATTGAGAAACGCAGCTTTGACATCCATCCGATAGACCGCCATATTCATATGAGCCGCGAACGCGAAATATCCAATGTTTCAAGACGAGCAACGGAGCAAAAGATTCTTCAAAGTCAATTCTCTTCCTCGACGATAACCCTTAGCCACCAGACGCGGACTTATTTTCGATAACATTTCCTTCAAAGATCCAATTTTTTTTCCAAATCCATTTGAGACCAATGACATAGACCCTGGTCTTTCAACCAGTACCCATACTTCAAGACATTTGAATTGGTTGAGTTCTTCTTGCATGGATTCAATCCAGCTTGTCTTTGTCATTCAGGCCTTTGATGTTTTAGGTTCAGACAAGGGTGACTGAGTGCATAAATGCAATGTTCACCATCCGAGTGAAGACGTTGTCTTGTAACGACTGGTTGATTCGGGTTGCCAATAATATTTTCCAGAGGATGGTCTTTGTCCATCTATGTGTGGAGGGTTGATGTTGTATACACAGCATTCTCGAGGATTCAAATGGTTTGTTGAAGATTCCGCACATCCGTGCAGCAGCCTCATTTGCAAACGGGTCAAGAACGATTTGGATCAAAAACTGCGGGGTACTTCATTCGTAACATCATCACCGGTTCATCATTGTTGGAAGCGGTTTGTTCAACCGCTGTGTTGGAGTCAATCGGTGGTGCTTCTTCAACCGTAGTTGTTGCAGGTGTATCGTGTATAAGAGTATTATCGTGTTGAGCAATGAAACAAATGGATACACTCGAGCACGCTCATCAATATCGCGAACAAATGGAGCAAATAACCTTTCCATTTGTTGACGAGTAAGTCGGGGCTTTGTTCACCGATGATGGGGTTCGGGGAAGTTTAAGCGGTTGTGTCCGGTTCCAAGTCGTTATACTCGTAAGCCATTTCCGTAAGTTCATCAAAATGAGCATGAATCGTTTCCATAACCTCCTTTGTTCGACGATTCCAGATTCGAAAACCTTTAGAATTATCACAATATCCTATAAAGACTCCAATGTCGGCTTTGAGCTTTCCAAAGTCATCATGATCATTATTCGGATAGAGATCCAAATACATGAAAGTGTTTTGAGATTCGGTTTTCTCATAAGGACAAGCTCAAAAGGTGTTTTGTTGTGGCATTTTGTGATCATGGAACGGTTTTGAGTATAGCATGCAAGAGATAAATTTTTGCCCATAAGTAATCTGGAAGTTTAGCATTAATTAACATTGTTCTTGCAGCTTCCACTAACGCTCGGTTTCGGCTCTTCAACAACTCCGCTTTGTTCGTGTATGCGTAATAGATGTCCGATGTCAATTCTACTTTCTCAAAATTCACGAAGAGTTTGGTTAACAAATTCTGTCTCTCTGCCTCGATTCGCTAACTGTGTTACGTGAACTTAACTGTGATTTGAAGGTGATGATCATCCGTGGAGCTTGATCTTTGCTTCTAAGAAAGTAGACCCAAGTCTAGCGTGAATAGTCATCAACAATTACTAAGATGTAGCATTTGCCATTGATCGTTTGCACGCGCATCGGGCCACACAAATCCATGTGAAGAAGATGAAGCACATGCCGAGAGTGTGGTTCCACCTTTGAAGGAAATTGAGCACGAGTGCTTTTGCCTTGTTCACAAGCTGAGCAAAGGTGATCTTTAGAATACCAAAATCGTGGGAGTCCTTCAACTAGTTTGTGTCGAGCAAGGTTGGTGATGGTTTGAAAGTTTAGATGTGAGAGACGACTGCTATAGCCGTGATTTTTGATGTTGCCTTTGAATGTAAGCAGATGGGAGAAGAAGCAACCATGTCTTGCATAGAGATAGTGTAAAGACTTGAATTACGCGAGCCGCATATAAGGTCGCTTTCCTTGTAGATCACGAATGAAAAAAGATTTCTCCCTGAAAGCAACCTCCAAATCTCCATCACAAAATCGGACCTACGAAAACAGATTGTGATTGAGGCCTTCCACATAATAAACCCTGCTAATTTCGATGTTCCCATTGATATAGTCTCCTGAGTCCCATGATAGCCGCGGCGATCATTCCCTAACCTCGCAAAGGCCAATGAACTTTGCAATAAAGTTTGATAACAGTTTAAGATTGCTCGTCATGCCTGAACATCCGCATCAACAATCCGTGAGAATGACCGTGACAATTCTAAAGACATAGATTTACTAATAGCTTTAGGCAGGTATCCATTTAAATCCAAGTGTGTTATATATCCATTTCCGCCATCTCCAACTAGTATTTGCTTTAGTCTTAGTGAATGCACTAGGTGGTACTACATTCCTAGGAGGTGAAACCGAGCTACAGGAAGAAATGCTTCTTAGAATCTAAAGAGGGCGGTCTACCAAGCAGAGACTTAGAAAGATTAGTGGGCCTAGAGGTATTCCGGATCTTAGGATTCCTTAAACGAGAGATGATAGCTTTAGCAACACATTTATCATGACAATCAATATTCATACTTTTACGACAAATAACACAAGGTGCATCAGACTAAATATCAAAAGTACTTAACGGTTTAGCATTCGTTACATCACTATTTCTATTACATTTGCCGGACGTAATATCTATAGTGGAGGCAACGTGAGTCTTATTCATAGTCCTAGGGTGTTCTTCTACTTTAGCATTCTTTATTGATCTTTTCTTAGGTCGCAACTTCCTATTCTTCTATGTAGTGCTCCTAGGCCGAAGTGCGGACGCTTGGAAAAGACGAACTATTCCTGTTTCAAGAAGGAAGGCGCTAGCAACTTGTGATTTAGCAGCAAAGGGATTCTAGGTTCATGATTAAGTGTTACCGGGCTATTCTCTTAATGACGTTGGCGGAAGTTGTTCATACTTTCCTAACATTTTCTTAACTTGAAGATAGTGTGAATCGATCTTGATTTTCGCATCCATTTCCAAAGAAAATGCATAACTTCCTTAGTGTGTGCAAGATAATTATCAAGTTCATTTGATGCTTCATCACGAGTCTTTTTGAGTAAATCAAATATGACACCATATTCCTTTTAACTTTTACAAGTTCTTGTTCATATTTTGAGATTTGACACTTAAAAGACACGCTTTGATCATCCAGTTGCTCAATTTTAGGATCGTAAGATTTTGCACGAATCGGGCGATTTTGTGTTTAAAAGCAAGTTGTTGATCGTGAATATCTTTTTGACACCAATTAAGACGACGTATTGCATTTGAAAGTTCGCTTGACAATCGTTTGTTTTCAACTTTTAAGGACTCGACCGCAGCACTATCGTTGTTCTCAACATTTACCATAGAATCAACAAGATTCAGAGATATAATCAAATGCATATGACAAAGAATTCAATAATACACAACATTATGGACATCACATTTATGACATCTTCCAAGAGTCGATCAACATCTTTTCTCAACGCTTTTACGCTTAGTGTTAGAAATAGATGTTTTCGCTTTTCTAAAACGACCTTCAGCAATCCAAGTTCCTTATGAAAGTCCCTTTCCCAAGACAATGCACAACTTTCAAATTTTTAACATTTGGTAAAAGATTTTTCCAAAATGTCTCTTTGTTCTCGCTAGAGGCATTGAAAGTGTTGACCTTTGATTTCAGAATGATATTCTATCTCATGTTGTAAAGTTTTGAGGTCATCCATGAAAAATGTCAAAATATCAAGAATTTTGCGATTTTCGTGTTTTGAGTTTACTTCATCGATGGAAGGTAAAGGACCATAAGTTTGTGCATAATCCGCTTGGGATTAACATTAGAAGACTCGTGTGTTTTATGATAATCCTTGGTGTGTTAGAAGAATCCATGGTGTGACCGAAAGTGACCGCTTGTGAATAGTTAAAAGGTTTGTTGTAAACAACAGTTTCTAATTTTGATCGACTCTCCTTCTCGTGATCTAATTCTCTTGACGATGATATTCAACAACACTCATAATAGAATTATCAATTTTATATAATGACCGAAACTTCGTGATTTGGTTTGAATGATTTTATTGAAAGCTTAGGTTTGTAATCAGCAAGATTCGGTCCATATCCATTTGGATTGGGTTTTAAAGTAAACTTTTCAATGGTTGTGACCGACTCGCCATGTTTGTAAACAAAAGTTTTAAACTCTTTAAGTTTGTTTTGCAAGCCGATGATTTCTTCAAGATGATCATCTATTCGCTTCGTTGAATGCTTTTTGTATGAGAATTGTTTTTGACAAGTTAACAACTCAAATTTTAGCTTTTTGATTTTCCAAGAGAGCGCTAATTTGCTTTTTATGTTCATGTTTCGCTTGTTCTATTTCGCATAACAAAGCATTCTTCGAAGCGGCTAGATCACGCATCTGTCTTTCTAAATATTTTTCGCTTTGATGAGATTTGGCAAAGGTCGCTTCAAAACCGCTTTCACGATTTTCTTGAGTTTTGAAAAAGTTGAGTTGCTTTTGTAAACATTCAAAATCCTTGAACCAAGCATTTTTGCTTTTCAAGTCCTCGATTAATGGCATGACTTTTCCACTATGGTCCGTTGGTCTTGTATTAAACGAGCAAAATCGGATGAGGCAAAAGTTCATGCGGTTCAACGTGAGTCTCAACATGATCATTACTCGAGATCCTCAAGTATAACCACGAGTCAATTTGATTATCAAGGAAACCGCTTGGTCATCTTGATCGCCAAATATAATAACTACGGGTCTAGTTGAAAATCGCCGAATGAGATGTGGACGACGATTTTGAACATTCTGAGCCTTGCCGGATTCGATGTTGGCGCGAGATATGAGATCGAGATAAATATGGTTTGTTCGCACTGAGACAAGCCATCAAGTCATACACATTGGGCCTCGGGTCACTATGTGTAATCATGCATATTAGCCATCAACATAATAAATGCATTGGCCGCAAGTCCTCCATATCATCATCGAAGTCGCATTTGCCATAAAGCTCTCGTTTTGTCCGTGAGAGTTCCACCAGCTTCATCCTTAAGAGCCAAAAGAAGAGCCTCTTTGAAATAAGCACCGCCCCTAGTCCTTGGCTTTGGGCATGCATTAGCCAGGTGTCCCTTCTCATTGCGCTTGTAGCATCAAGACCATTCAACCCATTCTGAGCATTTCCCTGTTCCACCACTTGAGCTCGATTGTTATTCCTTCCCACAACATTAAACCCTTGACCATCACCCATCCGACTGACCATAACCACGATTCTCAACTTCAACTAATCCATTGTTCACAAATACTTGATTCCTTGTGTTAGATGAGGATCTAATACGTTGTTGGATTTGTTGGTATAACGGCTAAAGGCATTAGCAATCATAGCAAATCCTTGTTGCAAGGCTTCGAACGGATCGATGTCCTCATTAGCTTCATTGAAAAGTGCTTGAGCATTGTTGTTGTTGTATGGAACCAATTGAGTTTGGAGTGATGGGGCCTGGGATCATGTGATGATTGTAGCATTGGTTGAGTTTGTTGTTGAGGAGAATAACCGTTGAGCATATAAGGCAAGTTGTTGATTTTTCTGATGTGTCTGGTGGAGCAATTTGAGCACCGGAGAATCCTTTCCTATCAACTTCCTTCTCATGAGGCTTCAAGTAATCATACAACAATCCATATGTAGAATGATGCAAATTCTTCGCTTGACGGAGAAAAATGACATACTTCTCCCATTCAGACCAAGACTACTCAGAACTTAGTATTTTCACCGCAATTCTGGCATGATGATGTTATGTTTATCCAAATCATTGATGATGTCTGAA
Source organism: Chrysanthemum makinoi (assembly GCA_910596185.1). Lineage (NCBI taxonomy): Eukaryota > Viridiplantae > Streptophyta > Magnoliopsida > Asterales > Asteraceae > Chrysanthemum > Chrysanthemum makinoi. The sequence continues at coordinate 58,904,171 of OU343216.1, forward strand.
AAACGATGATGATAGGACTCTAGTGTCTCTCCAAGTTCAATCATGAAGTGTTCATAAGCCAAGTAAATTTTGGATTCCAAATCCTCCCGATTGAGTACAGATCCTTCCATAAGAAGATGAATATGATCCCACATTTTGCAGCCTTTGAGCATCAACACACTTCAAGAATTGGGTTAGGTAATCCTAAGAGGATGTATTGCATTGCAAGTTCATACTTCATAGTGTAGAAGTTCTTGAGGATTCAAGTCTACAATAGTAGCAATGTTTGTTTGTTCATCTTGGTAATAGCATTTGGATCTCCTGTACAATGACATGAGGCATCTCAAATGGAACTTCCAAGATAACCTTCTTTAAGAACTTTCCATGTGGCTTCTTTAGATCACAAAACCTAAAGAACCTTATCACCCATTGATCGTAGTTTCTCGGAGTGAGCATTGAGGTCTATCAAGTGATCCAAACCTCATGAATTGATTGTTGGTCGCTTAAAGCTTCACACATCTTCAAAACCAAGTGGGTTCTTTCATAGTGTTCCTTGATGGATGTTGATTGAATTCATTTGTGTAGGGTTGAACTTGAAGACTTGGTGGTGGTTGAACCATTTGAGGTTGTGGAATTGCGCCAAGTTGTGGAGTATGTTGTTGATTAAATTGTTGTTGATAAATTGCTTGTTGTTGATTCCATTGTTGATGTTGTGGAGTTAGTTGTTGTTGACCTTGAGAATAAGTGTAAGGGAAATAGTTAGAGTATGGTGGTTGTGACATGTTGAAAACTTGAGTTGGTAAAAATGAATCTTTGTAGTCGAATGAAGCTTTGTTGATGAAGAGCCCTTAGGCGTAGAAATCACAATAACCAAGTAGCACTTAAGCGTAAAAACACCAAAGTTACGCTGTAACAATCAAGAGTTACGCAGAGATTTAGCTTACGTCAAGTAGGAAAAAGACGCTAAAGCGCAGACACAAAGTTAGGCTTAGAAAGGGCTTAGGATTATCTTATGCGAAGACTAGGCTTAGGCGAAGATGAATCTTAGGCTTAGGATTTCTACGCTGAAGTTTATGCTTTGCGTGTAATTTTAGGGTTTTGCTCAAATGATCTTTTACACTATCACAAAGGCAAAAGATATCCAAAGTCGACGATTTTCAGCTTATCCAAGCAAGAAAACACGGAGTAAAACCACGAAAACGAAGATCAAACCAAGGATAACCTTACGCGTAGTTTTAGGGTTTTGCTACGCTGTAGGATTACTCGTAACAATGATAATGCCCAAATATGTTTCTAAACCAGTTTTTGTGTGATGAAATAGTTTCAATAACACCAAAAGACACAAAAGTGTGAAACTTGATGAACCAAAACGACTAAAATTGTTACGCGTAGAATGAAACCCGCGTACAAGAACTAGTTTAAAAACAATGATCCACGCATAAGAGTTTGAAACTTTTGCCAAAAACAGTATTTTAACACCTTAAAATTGAAAGGACAAGAATCTTGATTAAAAGTGTAAAAAATACGTTTGTTTAGCAACCAAAGTATTATCCATGTTTACGTAAGACCAAGAACAAAACTTCAAAAAAACAAAACGTTCACCCAACTATTAGGCGATTGATACCACTGTTAGGTCACTAGTTTTACAACACAAGCTTACAAGAAAGAGATAGAGGTGGTTGAACAATAAACCAAACAAACACACACGATATGCTTAGGACCGTTATGCTTAAGATGTGAATGAAAGGAATAGATTGAACAACCAACCTTCAAATGAAGGTTTACAAGAGTATTTATAGGAGGGAAGCTAGGGCAACACTCCTAGTTCCCATCCTTATCCTTATTGGACATGGGCCTAAGCTTATGGACCTTCTACATAAGCTAGACCTTAAACAAACATAAAGGCCATAATAAGCTACCTATTACATATGAGTAACTAACACTTGAATTAAGGTTTAGGAGTGATTCCAACATAATTGCTACGAGTTTCTACTGTAAATGAACAACAAAACAAGTAAATATCTCATAATCCATAACATAAATACAAGTAGTAGTGATAATATCTAAACAAACAAGGTAAAACATCCACAAACATAAGCATCTGTTTCAAAATGATAAAAGAAATGTCTAAAAACAACCATAATCCTATTGTCTCTTTTGTCAATCTTTTCTCTTCCTCTTTCCCGATGTCATGAGGTAGTTAGTTAGGCATTGGATCATACCCTTAAATTGTTTGAATTCTTTGTACTCGTTTGGAAGAGTTGGAAGTTGTTCAAAGTAGTTTATGGGGTCCATGTTGACGTTGGCAACGGGGTTGACTCTTTCTTCTTCGTCATTCGAGGAGTCCGAGAGAGCACGAGGCCTTTTTCCATTGACCATGAACCATTTAGAAGGTTGTTTGGTGAGTGGTACCATGACGTGATTGGCAAGAAAATGATCATCGTTGATAGGAGAAGGTTGCATTGCACTAACATACTCACGGAGTAGTGTTAGGAGCATACCATAGGGAAGTACCATGTTTTTGACTTTGAATACACCTAGCATTCTTTTCCCCATGTAATAGGCAAGATTAAATGGTCTTTGGAGAATGAGGGAATAAATCATTTGGACGAGACATGCATTTGGATGGTCTTTGTTTTCGACCAAACAAATAACATTTTCCCAAAGAATTTCTTCCCACTTTCTAAAGATGGGATTCATTTTGAAGAGTTCCATTTGAAAGGGATCACGGTGAATGAGCTCTTTGTTGCAGTTGAAGCGAGATTGGTCGTCTAATTTTGAAGATGGTGTCTCGAACAATTGCGGGGTCATCGAGAGGAGTGTGGTAGATTGGTTTGGGATCTAGTTCAAAAGATTGAGTGGATATTGCCCAATCTTGGGAGTACATACAAATACCTTCACATGGAACGCGAAGAATTTTCGCAAAGGTGTTGAGGGGTAAGGTGATGGTTTGATTATTGACGATGAAAGTGATTGAGATGCTTTCATCATTCTTACGAATGATCCTAACACTTTTGTAAAACTCAAGGATAAAAACAGGACAAATTTGCTCATCAATATATAGGAGACAATCAAAGTTAATTGCTGAGAAAACTTGACGAATGTCAGTGTTTTCAAGGAAACATTCCTTCAACACGACCTTCATGGATAAGTTGTTTTTCAAGCCTTTTGAAAATTTTGCGATTGGTTTTTGAAAGCTCCTCTTTTCGATAGTATCTAGAGAGGTAGTGGATGGTGTCATGGTGGTCTTGTTGGGTAGCTTTGGGCATGGTTGATCCTAGAAAAATAAATGTTCCAATTAGCTAAAATTTGCCAAGATGGGTTTATGGTTTTGATTTGTATTAACAATGTTGTAAACACAATAGAATTTTAATTATATGAAACACCCTTTTTAGTAATTAATTTTGCAATACCTAATTTCATCAATTGGTGGTTAATTAAAAAATTTAAAAACCATAAACCCTAGGATGAAGATGATGGTGAGTAGAACATATGAGTGTAATTACTTACAATGATGTTCAAGAAGGAGATGGTTGAGGATATGAAGCCCTATGGAGATGGAAGCAGAATTTGGGTCGTTTATGTGTTTGTGAGGAGAGGGAAAAGAATAGAACTGGTTTTGAAAAGCATATAAGTGTTTTCTGTCACATGGTTCCCCCTGATCCCTTGTAATAGGGATCCGGCTAGTACAACTCGTGGGATCCGGTTACTATGGACAGAAAAAGGGTGTTTGGTGTTATTTTTGTAATAAGTTATACAATAGCTTATAGAACAAAAATAATTTTGAAGAATGGGGTTCCTAATTGAATAGACGCTTTGGTCAACGGTTTTGATAGGTTAACTATCAAGGATCTATTTGTGACGGCGCTAGTTTGGTTTGATCTTTAGAAAATCAAAGAGGAATACTATTCCCGATGATGAGTAAGTCAGGAAAGTGGGGAAGAGAGACTTTTTAGAGACTTGCAATTATTAATGTCCTAATTCATGTGTTATAAAAAATTATCAACATATCCATGTAAACGTACAATAGATAAAGATAGTTAATTTGTGGATAAGTGAACATACCTCTAAACTCTTAATATGGTTTATAGAGACCATATATCCAAAATACTTCATGAGCTTTTAAAGTAATCTGTTGTACTTAGTATAAGTAGGTTGTGATTACTTTTGGGTTCTTCCTTGAGAGTTGACTTCATTTTTCTTTGAATAGAAATGAAGACTTTGGAAAATTCCTAGCAAGAATATTTCTTAAAAGGAAATTGTTAGAATAATCTATCACTATCCAACATAAAAGAAACAATTTGTTTTAAAAGATTTCCTTCTTTGTAGTTATCAATCATACACGGATCAAAGACAATTTTAAGTACAACATACTCTAAGAAACTTGGTAACAAAGCTCTGGTACTAATTATTGAAAACTAGAAGGGGGGGGGGGGTTGAATAGTTTTACCGATTAAAACTTCGTTTTAAACGATTTAGATCGACTTATGTCAATCTGTTTAAATGTGTATGTTGGATGTTGATAGATAAGCATATAAATAAATAAAGTAAAGATAAAGAGTAAGAAGCACAAAACCACAACGCGAGTATTTATAGTGGTTCGCTACAAGGACACTTGCTTCCCTACCCACTCCCCCGAGTCACCTATTCAGAGTTCAGAATCACTACACAACACAAACTCCTTGTGAGGAGAAGCCTTCACAACGCCGCCTACTCTCTTTATCCGGTACAGGCTAGACACCGGTTCTTCCACGAGGTAGAACCAAACCTATCACAACGCCACCTACACTTTATCCAGATAAAGATACGAAGTTCCATTACAAAGGAGGAACTACTACCCAACACTGCACAACACCTATCCCAAAGGAGATCCACTCCTTATGACAACATCAACAAGGATATCAATATCCTTTGACTCAATATTAATCTATCTTGTACATCGACACACCATATCGAATGTACACCCTCGGTACCTTTCACTAATGCCTTTGACTCGACTTCTAGGCATCCTTTACTAATGCCTTCAACATGGATTTTCGGCACCCTTCACTAGTGCCTTTGAAACGGACTTTTGGCACCCTTCACTAATGCCTTTGACACAGACTTTTGGCACCCTTTACTAATGCCTTTGACACGAATCTTTGACACCTTTCACTAATGCCTTTGACTTGATCCTTTGAACGTCTTTCACCTATGTCTTCATCACAACACTTCTAATGGGAGAAGAAAGAACTATCAACAAGATAACATCAGTAGTCTTGATGATGACGAAGCTTGGCAACCCATGGATTTGAGCTTGCTCGACTTCAAGAGGTGGTGATCTCGCCTTTAAGAGGAACCTAGAGAATTACACAAACACAAAACTACGTAGAAAGATACCTTGGATCTGAGGTTAGAGAGTTTACAACACTAAGAGAAAATGTGTGTTAAAGGGGTAAGTTGAAATGAAGAAATGGATCACTATTTATAGACACAAATATGCTACTGTTACACGGATCCCACGGATCCCTTGCTTGAGGGATCCATCTAGTGTAATACTAGGAATCCGTAAGACGCTCCCCCTAAAGTGGGTTGTGGATCATGGATCATGGGTTGTAGCCTTTGATCCTTGGGTATCCAAATAGATACAATGTATCTATAAGATGCAATGCATCTAGTCAATGGGTCATGGGTTAGCTCCATGGGTCATGGATAATACCCATTATGACTTATGCATGATGTCATGCAATGGGTCATGGGTTATGGATCATGCTTCATGGGTATGCGTCATGGACTTTGGGTTTTACCCAACTACATTCAATGTATTTAGTCAATGGGTCAAATACTTATACTTCTACCCATTCTATTACCCATTATAATACATACTAAGTATGTATATATCTACCCAATATGTAAACACTAGTTCTTATACATATGCATTACTATACCATGAAAACGCTATTGCTTTGTTTAGTTTTTTATATGAAGACGTAAGTGTGTTAGTAAACTATTGGCTCAAACCATTTACGTATTTTATTTGTTTCGTTAAAATGATTTTACGTTTGTTATCGACAAAACATTAGAAGATTGTAAAATATAAATAAACGTTTTTACGGCTTATTTGTATTAACATAGGGCACTGATTATTGTTTTCAAAAGATATGTTTCCCCAATGCCTCTGTGACTATATATGAATATCAGCTCATGCTGATTAGACGTAAAAACACTTATAATGAGATTGGAAATCATGAGATTGTATATCTACTTCTGATCGATGTCGGATTTCGTTACAGAAATGATTTTTTCTTTCAGTAATAGTTCTCGATCATAGTTCTTTACTCCATTAATAGTTTGTTTTTTAGATCGTCAAGCAAATGTGGCAGAGATAAGGGTAAATAAAAATATTTACCTGGCTTAGAGCCGCCATTTAATATGAGTTATAGTTCGTATGATACGTAACCTTCTAATTCGGGTGATTGATGTGGATGTTTTGAATACCAAGTGATTTATATATTCTTATAGGGACGTCATCAGCCATTTCTCGCCAATACTTTTTCCATAGTCTGAGAGGATCCGCCACCTCATAATAAATAATAATCTGAGCTAAAAGGACCTTAATTCTGCTGAGGTTGCAGAAAAGGAAGCTTCTTCTAAAGCGATACCCATTCTTTGTCATCACTGAGAAAACCTAACCCCTCGCATGCAACACGGTAAGTGGGTAAAATTCTCCAGTTGAGAGTCCATATGCCATGGAATGATTTACACCCTTTGTGATGGAAAATGAGCATTCTAAAGTAGAATAGCTCCCGTAAACTTCAATGTATGTACACTAATAGTCTAATGGACGATTTGTTATTCTTTTTCCTCGGCCTTCAACTTTTTTCATTGGCGTACCATATGAACTCTGAGGGAAACTCTATATATGTTAGATAGTGACCTTCATCGGAAGAAGCATTAAAAGCCACTCACTCAGTGAATGTTGTCATTTTCGTTCATTGTTATTTACAATTCTTTTCAATTGTTCATGGCCTCTAAAGTTGATTTTTAACATGTTTGGAAGATGTACAGCCAGAACTTGGAATGTAGGCTCTCTACTATGTATGTCAAAATTGAGGATTCTATAGCATGCTTCATAAGGACCGATATACCGTCCGTCAAATAAATTCTGAACTTCATCAACATTTGTTTGTGTCTGGCTCGTCGAAGTTGACGGTTCACCAACATGTCCCATGATACGCGCAACAATTTGATCTGGGTCCCTTTTAAGATGTACTTGAATAGATATTTTATTAACATACTCTAGCCAAAATACTCTATATTTATGTGAGCATGGAATGCAATACACAATGCTCAGTTGTACGGAACTATATAACTGTTGTCTAATCTCACTTTAAGTTTATTTCCATAGATTCCCGTATTCCTTATTCGGTAGTGCACGTACCCATCTTTATCGAAAAAGGTGTCTCCGTTTTATTTTTTTGAAATTTTTCGGTTGCAGATTCCTTCTTGCATGCACACCGCATCTGAGTTAACCAACCTGAAAGGTCTGTGCACTATCATTGAGACAACTTTATACCCTTTTGGGTCAATTTTCTGATCCGGTAACTCGGCAGAAACATAGAGATCAACTTCTCCCACATATTTTATCTTGTCAATTGTGTCAACCCATATTAATGTATGACAATGTGGCAGGCCCTGTTTTTGGAACTCGATTTTATACAAAACTGCAAAACAAAGTGCAAACGAAAATGTATCAAATATTATGTTGCTAGCATTTTTTCTCAACACATTTGAATTTTGTTTCTTTATTCAATAACTCAACCACTGTTAGGATTTAGTAAATCCAGTTATTAAGGTGTCGGTCACCTCAAGTATATGTAATCGTTAGAAAGCTCGTAGTCGTAGTTATTTATTGTTAAGTAGTATTTAGTTAAGTAACACCGTGGAGGACGGACGGGTCTTTACCCACTGTATGCCCCGATCCACTCAGAGGGGTGGCGCATTTGTGTAAGATATAAATACCCCTCACCTCCCAAGGTAGAGAATTGGAGCTTATAATAATACTTTCATTTTCTCTCACTAAGTTCCCAAACCTCTAACTCTCTCTCTCTCTAAAACCTTATTGTATACTCCCCATTTGATCATAATTTGATGTGTTTGTGAAATCCAATATGTTACAAATGGTATCAAGAGCCATGGTTTGATTATCTCTCTTACATATCCTTGGATTTTTCTAGTGGTTTTTATGGTTTTGGTTTTTGAAAAGTTTAGTGGTTTTTGCATCATTTGATCATTTCTTGTGTTAAAGTTTGAATTTTGAGTGTACTTTTGTGTTTAGAATCATTGTAAGTGCTTGGGGTTTCATTTGGAAAGCTTGAATCACCTTTGGGCTTGTTTTGGATTGAAAAGTGTGGTTTTGAAGTTTTTCAACTTAGCGACTTGTGTCTCTGAGTGTTTTTCTTCTAGCTTAACTTGCTTTAGTAATTTTCATGAAGTTGTAGTTTAAGTCGAAATGCTTGATTTGATCTTAGCTTAACTTGTCAATTGAGCAAGCCGATAAACAAGAAGTTAGTGGAGGTTCCCTCGCTAGCTTAATTTTGCTCAAGGTGAGCAACTTGTCTCTATTGTTTCTAGCTTAATTTGTCTTTATTGATTCTTAGCTACTTGGATACTTAGCGGTTGTTCTTTAGCTTACTTGTTTGCTTAACGATTTGGTGATTTAGCTAATTTTGTGTTCACGACTTGTGCTTAGCTTAACTTGATTCACAAATGACTTGAGGTTTAGCGAAGTTGCTACTTAGCTTAACTTGGTGCTTAGCGACTTGGTACAAGGTTTATAGCGACTTGGTTAATATTTTTGTTTTAATACGGTTTTCTTGATTTAGTAAAACCGCGGAAAGAATCTATTTCCGTTTAATCATAGAGTTATAAAATCCCGGAAATTTGTAAACATGTCTACCAACGCTCCTACAATCATCTCTATCAGAGCCGAGGACGCTCAAGCACTGTTCAGACACTCGCCCACCCATGCTTGACAGAACCTGACTATGACTCATGGGCTCAATGAATTAGGTTGTATTGTTCCGGAAAGGAAAATGGAGTCAACATTATCAAGTCAATTGATGAAGGACCCTATCAGATTGAGACTACAAGAGACATAATTGACATCACCAGATGGAACAATGATCTTTGGATTGGACGTACCAAAGACGATGATGAGCTCTCGCTGATAAGGAGAAAAAGAGATTCGATGCTGATATCGTGGGCTTCAAACATTATACTTCAAGCTCTTCCAAAAGATATCTACAAGCTTATCAATCACAACACCGGCCAAGGGTTTGGGATAATGTCAAGATGCTTCTCTGTTCAATTAACTAAGGAAGACAGAGAATCACAACCTAGATGATGAATTTGAGCACTTTAAGATGTAACCGTAAGAAAGTGTCTATGAATATTACGCGGAGATTCCACAAGCTTGTGAATGATACGAGGAATATCAAAACCATGCCAAATATTCACCAACTCAAAGTTTGTAACAACATGAATCCCTAATGGCATAAATTTGTCACTGTAGCTAACCAAAGGATTGAAGAACACCAACTATGAGCAATCAGTATGCCTTCCTTCTCCGGAATGGAGACATGCTATGTTTGAACAGGATTCTTGAACACCAAATCTAAGCAGAGAGAAACCAGTCAAATGACTCTACATCCTTTTACACCAATGTTGGAATTACCACCAAAGCTTCTCAAGTCATACCCACTGTATTGGTAATTAAGCTCATCCCTGATCCAGCATATAAGCCTCCTAACTTAAATACACTCATGGAAAGCTTCATTAATCAACTATCTCTCATGGTTAGTCAAAATATGAATTCCCTCCCACATCACAATAATCTCGTAACAAAGATCCAATCCACACAATAAATCAAGCTACCGCCGAGATGGTAAGGTTGTGGTGCGAATGCAAGGAAGACAATATGAACAAAGGATGGTTGAGCAAAGTTATGGTAATGATGGAGTAGTGGAGGATATGGCAAATCGAATCGTGGAAGAAATGCAAATGCAAAAGCAAAGCCAATCAAATGCTACAACTGCGGTGGTGAGGACATATATGCGGAACCCATCTCCAAAACATCCACGTAATGCGTAATACTTTAGAGACAAAGATGTTGCTTGTGCAAGCCGTGATAATGGAGCACTCCGGATGAAGAGGAGTTGTTGTTTCTTAAGAGGGGAATGCTAAGACCTATTAT
>OU343216.1:58914483-58929582 GCA_910596185.1 Chrysanthemum makinoi
TTAACTTCAAAGAAATTGCTTGATGGCGCAGGAGATCTTCACGTTGAGATCACACTTTAAAGATGGTTAGGACGGATTGGCTTACGGCTGAAGGATATACACCAAAAATATCGGGTCTCCTGCTTATGGAATTCTCGGATCTAAGGGATGTGAAGAGGGATCATCACGATGATTGATGAACGGTTGTATAGAAGGACCGCCTGTAAGATTGAAAGCTATGTTGGTGGTCCTAATTGAGAAACATCATCGCTTTCAACGCCGATTCATACCGGCACATCTTCCGACTACCCGGTACCCTAAACTCTTTCATTATAAATTTGGATGTATGATTTATTATGTCAATGGCTTGTGCACACATTACAGTATACAACCCGTACTTGTAAATAAAGGACCCCGTGGTAATGCCACAATCCTTATAAAAGGAGCGAAAGCTTCTAACTTTTGAGTAAAACCTATCAAACCTTCATTTTTCAAGGTTTTTCTCAAAAGAACAAGTACTTTCCCTTATGATTTTCAAAACCTCAACCGCTTATATCACTCGCTGGGGGGAGTACTTGACTTAAAACTTTGTTAACAAATTGTTCACAAGTGGTCATTCTTCCAAGCAACACTGAATGGTCATATTTATTCTCAACTTTTCAAAATAACATTTTATATGCCTTTTGGGAGAAAATAATGATAAGAAATATGTTGTGTTTTGCTATATGAACTCTCGTGTGAAAAGACTTTAACCTAAGAATTGACGAGATCTTAACTGTCAGTAACTCGAAAAGACTTGTTCGGGACGGGTAATAATTTCAAGCTAGTTCGCTAGCGATGTAAACGTGTCTCGCAAAGGACTTGTCCGAGTACAATGTACCACTCGAGAAACTCTTGGTAGACATGAACCTTGACGGGTTTGACAACCTTTCGTGGTTGTCTACACCTTCAAGATAGTTATTAGAGTTAGTTGTCACCTAAAAGCTGACAATGCAACTCTTTAACTATGCCACGTAACCATGTCTTACGGGGGAATGTCTATCTTGAGTCGATCAATTCAAAAGTGCCGGCTTTTCTCATCGTAAGGTGATTGCCAAAACTCTAAAGCACATGGAGGGAGGAGTATTTCGCTAAAAGATAAAACTCTCAAGTGGTTCAAACATGTTTTCATCTACAAACCCTTTGAAAGATTTTCTTCAAAATGGTTTTATGGCAACATAGGTTAGTCATGGAGTTATAAGGTGACTAAGGTTAGGAATAAATGTCCTATGATCCGCCAGAGCCGGAGGGATCTACCCAAGGACACTACCAATAGTTAGAATTTAGAAGTCCTTAGGTATGATTATAAAAGGAGAAAATGAGAATCGGAGAAAGAAGGAGTTGAAGAATTAAAAGAAATGCAAAGAAAATGGTGAAAATAAATAGCCTCCGATTATTCAACTTAGGCGCATACCGGTTCATATGCTATGGGTTGTCACTATATGACAGCGGTATTGAAGATTAAAAGTCGTCATGGACCTAGTGACGCATGCACTAAACCTTCTTAGCCACTCAAGTTTCTCTCAACAGAAGCTTGTTTCATTCTCACAGGGAACCCTACGAAACTATTGGCTTTCTCTTAGAGATTGCTGGTATTGAAGAAGGAGACCCTCTCCTAGTCTCCGCTCAGGAAAACTAAAACGCACTATTGAGTCTAGAGCCACGAGATTCATCAAAAGATCTCTTAGGTACACTTGACATTTCATCACTTGACACTCAACAATAAGAATTTCAGTGGTACATTATCGAGTCCTTCACAGATCTTAGCAATCTGTAGAGAACATTTATGAGAAGTTCACATTTGTGATGCTCAGTGATTGAATGGAAACTCGCCAGGTCAATATCAAATGCCTTGACAAAGAGGTCGCTTCGCAACTCCCCGTGGATTGCGCTTTAGTCTCAAATGGTCTATAGTCGTGAGGTGATGCTTCGTGTACCTCACGACTCATCTGAATCGTAGGTGTACTTCGTACATCGTGTTATCTCACTTGTGGGACTCCGACCGAAATGGCCTTTGTAAGAATTAGAGTTGTGTTTTCACACTATGCCGTTAACACTCTCGAAGTTCAAACTTGTAAGTGCCGGAATCCGCTTATTACTAACCCATTTCATGTTTTCTTCTTATGGAAGCTCGAGCGGAATGATCGCAGTATTCTTCATGCTTACGCCAACATCATCACTAATGGAAGTTCTATCCAAAAGCAACACGTAATGATTCTTCACAAATCAAAGAATCTACAAAGTTAAAGACTTAAAGAACTTCATCAAGATCAATTCCAATGCGCAAATGCGAAAGCATGTTGAAGAATGACGTGGAGACACTGGAGCAGTGAAGGCACTGAAAAGCGACTTGATGCGCATAACTACAACATACTATCATTTTCATCACAAAGAAAAATGATCAAAGAACAAAGTTAAAGATGACGCCAAAGCAACGTTCAAAGAAACTATCTCTCTACACTAGGGAGATTGTTCGGCAAATTCTTCTCACAAGCAAGAAGAATGTCAGAAGACGTCAAAGCTTCTATTACATCAACGCCTTCACCGCTTTCATCACTAACACTTAGGGGGAGATTGTTGGAATCACTCCTAAACCATAATCAAGTGTTAGTAACTAATATGTAATAGTTAGCTTAATTATGGCCTTTATGTTTGTTATTAGCCTGAAGCTTATGTAGAAAGCCCATGAGCTTAGGCCCATGTCCAATAAGGTAATGGGAAGGAGTGGGAGTATTGCCCTAGCTCCTTGCCTATAAATACTCTTGTATAACTTTCATTTGAAGGTTGGTTGTTCAATTTACTCTTTCACACATACTCTACGCATAACCATTTCATTCTTACGTGTGTGTGTGTTTGGTTTACTTGTTCAATCGCCTCTATCTCTTTCATTGAAGCTTGTGTTGTAAATCTAGTGACCTAACAATTTTGGTAATGGTTTGATTTCACTTGAAGATGGTAAAGGGAAATTAATTTGTGCAACGGGTTTAACGAGACCAATGTCAGAAGGCGATTCACAAATTTTTGTGATAACCCAAGGTGTTTCTGTTTTCTCCCGCTGAGGAGTAAAAGAGTCCATAATATGAGGCAATTTTGAATAATCAAAAGGTTTGTTATATGTTACGTTGCTCATTTTTAATAGACTCTCTTCTTCCTGTTCTTGATATTCTTCACAATTATATACAACAATACGCAAAACAGAATTATCAAGAAGATATTTTGCACAATACAACTTTGGATTTTCCTTGGGTGCTTTGGTGTAAAAAATGTGGTTTATCGTCAGCAAGATCTTGTCCATATCCTTTGGGATTTGGCTTTAAGGTTGTGGGATATGAAAGTGCTGAAGATTGACAAAGTAATGAAGATTGATAAAGTACTTGGAAAAGTCAAAGAGTCAAAGTACTGCTAAAGATAAAGTCAAAGTACTGCAAGAACAAAGAATCAAGTTATATTCGTTTATAGAAAGTATTGTAACTCTAGAATATTCTCAGATAGATTACTTGTCATACAAGGATACAATATGTAAACCGGATAGGTTATCCTTGAGCCTAAAAGGACCCCGATTGGTATTAGAGGTAAATGTATCAACAAGTTATTATTTAGAGTTTTAGAGAAAGTTCGATATTCTTAGAGTTGTTAAAGTATGTGCATAATAAGCAGATTTAGATTTAATAATAAAATTTATTCTTCTTAGCTTTGTTATAAATTCCTCGTGATACTTAAATGAGTTTGTTCAAGGTTTTGTTAATAACTTATGATTTATCCGAGGTTGTTAAACCTTAAACAAGCTATTTAAGTTAGTTTGGTTAGAGTACAACGATCCAACAAGTGGTATCGTAGAGCTTGTGTGAAACCCCGACTAGAAGAAACCCTACTACAACAAAAACTAAAGATGTCGACCGATTCTCGTTCCACCACCTTCCATCACTTCAATGAGGATTCCTCACACAAGAAAGGCTAATATGATCTATGGTGTGAAGATGAGGCAAGATACTGCCACATGCACCATGCTCTATGGAATGTAATTGTTAATGGTAATGGTTAGTTCCAGAACCCATGATGTTCCCCGACAACCTAAAGCACCTAAGGCAATTTTACCAAAGAAAGAACCTTAAGGACCAAGAGATGGCACTCAACATTCTCTTGTCTCGCCATTCCAGATGGTCATCTTCACCTCATGACGCTTAAAGATGCTAAGTACTGGCTGCTTCCAAGACCGGATTTGAGAATGAAGCTTCTAAGAAGATGCACAATGTAAATTCCATCAAGAAATCAGCTTGAAACTTTCACAATTGGTGAAAGAGAGAGTCTTGATGTCAGATATGATAGGTTTCAAAATCTCCTCAACATGTTGGAGTTATACAAGGCAAGTATCACTTGAGATGCTAATTTGAAGTTTCTAAGGAGTTTTCCATCTACATGGCATGTGATTGCTATTAATGATCGAGAGACAAACTGTGTTTGATGTCATGGAATTTGATGATCTCACCATCAACTCAAGGTGTATGAGCATGAAATGAATGGCCAAACCAGTTCTAAATCACATAGTATTGCTTTTCTATCATCTGAAAAGAGGAGCAAGATTCTAACAAAAGTCCTCGCTTCTCCTACTCAAAGTATCGTCTGTGATCCCCGGCCTCTACTCACGCCAAAGAAGTCTCCCCACCAACTACTACTATGCACTCGAGGAAGTTAGGTGTCTTTCTTTAACAAAATAGTTAGTTTACTCGTCACTTATAAGAAGATCTAGTACAAATTGAAGAAGATGCACTTGAAGAAATTGATATCAGGTGGCAAGTTGCTATAATCACCGCTAGATTAAGTATACTACAATATCGTGAAAAAAGCATTGATTTCAAACCAAAATAGGAATAACTTTTGACAAATCCAAATTGAATGCTTCAATTGTCAAAAGATTCTACACTTTGCAGGAGTGTGTTTGCTATATCAAGAAATGATGTAACACCTCACTTTTTGACCACATTGTCCGCTACCAAGCAGTTCAGGCTTTGTTTTTGGCCTCATGTGAAGACTTCCCCGCAGTCACCCGCCAAGCATCTACTCTCAAATGAGCATGCTAATCAGCTTCTAAGAACTCCACCAGACCACAAAAGGTTGTGTCATTGTAAGGCTAATGTTATCTTTATGAGCCCAAAGATTCTCTGTGCCATAGCCGGGCAGGATTTACCTAGGTGTTGCTAATCACCCCCTTAGGGACTCATCGCCCATGAGGCTTGCCCCACCATCCCCAATCCCGGCCAAACCTCGCTCGATACCACTTCTAACACCCCGCCTTTTTGACCACAATATTGTCCGGCAGTTCGCGAAATTACTTAATTTTGTTTTTAAGTGGCCTCATGTGAAGACTTTCCAGCGTGTCACCCAAGCCAGCACTACTTCAAATGAGCACGCTTAACCGCTGGGCCTTAAGAATCCCACTAGTGACCACAAACCTAAGCAGTCATTGTAAGGCTTAATGTTATCTTTATTGCCCAAAGATTCCGACACGGAGTGCGGATTTGCTAGTATAGCAAATGGACATCCGAGAAACCAAAGCTTGAGCTCAAAGAAATTCTATTATCAAACAAAGGCTTTGTTGCTCAAGAGAAGTTATCGATGTTGACTGGAGTGAAGATTGATGATGAACCGTGACTTATTGTATGGTAGCAGTGGAAGAATAGTCAAGAGTCTGTGGAAGAATTAGATCGAGCATTTTGATGAGGAACCTGAACATGCTGATTTGGAATCCAGAGATTGTCTAGGAGAATTTGATTAGAGCATGGAAAGTGAAGATGATCCTGTTCAACTTGCAATGGTGGCTACTTCACCAAGTTCACCCCTATCTCTAAGGTATGCTCAAATTGTCATGATTTTTATCACAAATTACTTGGCAGTTATGTGATTGAAAGAGATAATTGTGTTAGGGCTAGGTCTCGAGGTAATGGTTACCAAATAACCTTAGAATCTATGGAAGCCAAAATCTTAACACATGAAAATAATGAAGTGTCAATGAAAAATATGCACAAAGGATTATCATTAAAACTAAGTGAATGGAAATTAAACCAAAATTTCTGAAATAGAGAAACCGACTAAAGAAAGAGATGATTTGTTAGCTAAGTTTGTCTTGGGGTGAGTCCTCTGTCACATGTTACTTATGTTCAAAAACAGAGAAGAGCTTACATTAAACCGGCTTAGGTTTTGGAATGGACTTGATAAATATCAAGAGAATCAAATCGATGATGACCTAGAGGATAAAACCACTAGTGATGATGAACTCATTAATTATGTAGACACATCTAGTAATGAGGATTCAATTAGTGAGCCACCTCCCCGAGTATAAGAAAGATAATGGTTATCATGCAGCTCCCCATCCCATCGGAAGTCATCAACCCCTAGGCCCTGATGTTTCTCATTTGGAGTAGACAGCTAGTTTAGGAAAAGCTAGTTGCTCAATCTGGTCCGAAACCCCAAAGGAAATCAAGAAAATAATGTTCAAAGTCAAGCGTACCTTCAAATCAAAGTATTGCTCCACAAGCGCATCTTCTAAAACCTTTTCAAAACAGTAATCGCTAAACCTTTTGGGATAACTTTGGTCAAAACAAGTTTAATCATTCACCTAGAAGGCACAATAGTTTTGGTCATAGACATAGAAGAAATCACTTTGGAAGTATGGGTCAAAACTGCGGTTTTGTGTGTTTTAGTCCTACTCATTTAATCAAGGATCATGACATTTAATACCTTAGCAAATTTCCAAAGAACGTGTCTCCAACCGTAAACCTAGAGAGCACAAACCACCGAATAATTCAAATAGGGTCAATCACGAAATTCTCACCAGATAATAGATACCCACACCAGAGAAGACCTTTTTCAAAACCTTCAAGATCTCACAAGACTTTCCAAAGTAATCGCACTCGACCAAGACTTTCTCAAAGTAACGCTTCGAACAAAACAAGGTACCACTCTTTGGAATAGAAACCCTAGGAGATCTCATTACTATCAACCTAGAAGGTATTACAATTCACATAGGGGATCTAGATCACAAGAACCAAGTGTTAAACAGAATGAAAGTTAAGAGAGAAAGTACTGCTGAGGGACAAACAAGACTTTCAACAAAAAGTGAATTCGATGTTTTTGTGATACAAGAAAAAGAGAATGAACTTGTAAAAGAGAGTTGTGTTGAAAACCAAAAGTTTTGAAAATCCACATGCTAAAAATCAAAAGATAATTCTGGATCATGTTTTGAAAAACTGTGGAAATTACATACTCAAAGAATTTGAGTTTGTAACTCCACAAGGGGAACACAAGTCAAGAATGGCTTGGGATCCTAAAAATCACTAACTTTTTCTTTTTGTGCAGGCAACCCGAAGAGGAGCTTAAAGATCATCCGATTGGATAGTGGTTGCTATGAAGTATGACAGAGACAAAGAAATCCTGTCTGATTTTAGATCTATTAGTGGAGGAAGAGTTGCATTTGGGAATGATCCCAATGGAGGAAGGATTACCGAAAAGGAACTATGAGCAGTATGTATAGATTTTGAGAATGTCAGATATGTGAAGGAGCTTAAGTTCAACCTATTATTAGTCTCTCAAATCTGTGATAAAAAGCATCCTGTGTTATTCACTCGACACGTAATGTCTCATTCTTTCCGACCAAGCCTGTTGATGATCACTTGGTAGTTCTTAGAGTACCAAGAACAAATGATGTGTATAGTTTAGACATGAAGAGTCTACATTCTATCGGAGAGCCACATGTTTCGTGGCTAAAGCAACAACTGAAGAGGCACATCAATGGCATAGAAGATTGGGCCATGTTAATTTCAAGAATATCAACAAACCGTCAAAGGCAATTTAGTAAGAGGTTTACCTTCAAAGACTTACAAGAATGATCATTCATGCTTGGCATGCAAGAAGGGTAAACAACACAAAGCTTCATGCAAGCTTGAGGAGAGGACTATTAGAGAACCTTTGAGTCAACATATATGGATTTGTTTGGACCTCGTTTTTGTGGCAAGTTTAAACAAGAAAAAGTATCGCTTAGTTGTACAGATGATTGCAAGAGATTCATTGGGTATTTTTCTGAGTTTTAAAGATGATACTTTTGATGCTATTCAGAATCTCATAATAGCACTTGAAAACCAATTGAGACTCAAGGTTAGAGGTATTAGATGTGATAATGGGACTGAATTCAAGAACAAGCTTATGGATGAATTTTGCGCAAACAAAGGTATCAAGAGGGAGTTCAAGATTGCAAGAACACCACAGCAGAATGGTGTTGCATAGAGGAAGAATAGGACTTTGATTGAAGCAGCCAGAACAATGCTTGCAGATTCTCATCTACCTATTCAATTGGCTAAAGTCGTAGTACCGCTATGTACTTAATGAGTCTCACCACCAAACCACGATGAAGACACCCTATGAGTTGCCGATGGGCAACA
Source organism: Chrysanthemum makinoi (assembly GCA_910596185.1). Classification (NCBI taxonomy): domain Eukaryota; kingdom Viridiplantae; phylum Streptophyta; class Magnoliopsida; order Asterales; family Asteraceae; genus Chrysanthemum; species Chrysanthemum makinoi. The sequence continues at coordinate 58,922,934 of OU343216.1, forward strand.
AACCCAACATTCGTTTTATGAAGCCTTTGGATGCCCTCTCACTATTTTAAACACAATTGATAACTGGTAAGTTTGATGGCAAGTCAGAAGAAGGATATTTATTGGGTTATTGTACCAACAGTAAAGGATTTAGAGTGTATAATAGAGTAACTGAAGGTTCAAGATTGTCTTCATGTTGAGTTTTTAGAAGATCAAGACAATGAGAAAGGTAAAGGTCCCGATTGGATGTTTGATCTTGAAGTTTTAACTCCTTCCATGAACTATGTACTGTTAGAGAAGAAAATCAACATGTGCACAATGAAGAAGATTTACAATATGTTGTTCATGGAGTGCATATTAGACCTGATGTTGTCTCTGATGAAGATCCCTATTCAAAGCAGCTCGATGTTCCAAAGCAAAGTACGATGTTCCTAAGCAAAGTACCGATGCTTCAAAGCAAAGTAATGCTTCAGTACCGATGAACCAAAATCCTCATTGTCCGAGGATCAATCTATTAAAGAGGAACTTAATCAGATGCTTCTTCAAGATGTTTTAGCACATTCTTACACTGATGAACAAAGAAGAGCTTATGAAGAGGCAAAGAAGAAGAACAAGTCTGCAGAATACTCTTACAAGACTTTGGACAAGACTTTTGAACAAAGTACTGCCGCACCAGCTACCAGATTCTTTAGATGATTCAGATGATCCTACCATGCCTGGATTAGAAGAAACTGATGATGAGTTTGAAGATGAAGGTATTTTCTTGATTCCAATGCATGCTGATTTTACTAACTTGGAAGATACTTATGGAGTTCCACAGTCTCCAAACTTAAGAATTCATAAGAATCATCCTACTGATCAAATCATTGGTCCTTCTACTTCTGGAGTGATGACTAGACACAGAGCTAAGACTTTTTCAACACCTCACAATGCTTTACTTAGCTTTGTGTATAAACAAAACAGACTTAATCATAAGGACCATCAAACATGCCTGTTTACTTGTTTTATCTCTCAAGAGGAACCCAAGAATATTGCTCAAGCATTGACTAAAAAAAGTTGGGTTGAAGCTATGCAAGAAGAACTTCTTCAATTTAAACTTCAAGAAGTTTGGTTATTATGTGATCTTCCAGATGGGAAGAGAGTTATTGGAACCGATGGGTTTTCGTGAGTCAAAAGAGGTAATGTTATCAAGAATAGCAAGGTTAGTAGCACAAGGCTGGCTGCAGGAAGAAGGAGTAGACTATGATGAAGTATTTGCTCCTATAGCAAGGATAGAAGCTATTAGAATATTTCTTGCTTTTGCTTCATATATGGGATTTCGTGTTTACCGATGGATGTCAAGAGTGCCTTTTTTTATATGGATTATTACAGGAAGTTTATGTCAAGAAACCTCCTGGTTTTGAAGATCCTAAACATCCTAACAAAGTCTACAAAGTTATCAAAGCTCTTTATGGCCTTCATCAGGCACCTAGAGCTTGGTATGAGAGACTCTACATTCTTATTGCTACATGGCTATCGAAGGGGAGCTATTGACAAGACTTTGTTTATCAAGAGAGACAAGAAGGATATCATGTTAGTTCAAGTCTATGTTGATGATATCATCTTTGGGGCTACCAAACACTCCATGGTTAAGGAGTTTGAGCAAATGATGCGTATGAATTTCAAATGAGTTCAACGGAGAGTTAACATTCTTTTTGGGACTTCTAGTTAAGCAGTCAAAGGAAGGAATTTTCATAAGTCAAGAAAGTATGTTACGACATACTTAAGAAGTTCAATTTTGATGATATGAAGACAGTTACTACACCTATTAAATCTATCAATTCATTGGGCAAAGATGAAGATGGATAACCTATTGAAGTCAAGTTATAAAGATCAATGATTGGCTCTCTTATGTATCTTACTACATCAAGGCCTGATATCATGTTTGCAGTTTGTTTATGTGCAAGATATCAAGTGTCCCCAAAGATCTCTCATATGAATGCAGTGAAGAGAATTTTCTATTATTTGAAACAACAACCTAAGTTGGGGTTGTGGTATCCAAAAGAGTCACCTTTTCACTTAGAAGCTTTTTCAGAGAGTGATTATGCAGGTGATAACTATGACAGAAGATCAACCACAGGTGGATGCCAATATCTTGGAAGAAGATTAGTTTCATGGCAATGTAAGAAACAAACAATTGCAGCAACATCCTCATCGAAGTTGAATATGTAGTCAGTGTTGTGGACAAGTTTTGTGGATGCGAATCAACTCTGGACTATGGGTTCAACTTTAAGAATACTCCTATCAATATTGATAATGAGAGTACCATTTGTATTGTCAAGAATCCAGTTTATCATTCCAAGACCAAGCACATACAGATTAGGCATCACTTTATCGAGATTGCTATGAGCATGGCTCATTAATGTGGTTAAGGTTCACACAGATGATAATGTATCTGACTTACTCACCAAAGGCTTTGATGTTTCAAGATTTAATCACTTGGTGATGAGCATTGGCATGATTAACTACTGAGCTACATTTAAGGGGAGGACTATTTAGTATTAGTATAGTCCTGTGCATTGCTTGAGGGGAGGATATTTATACTTATCTTATACAAAGGAATTTGGAAAAGTACTGTTTTTTATGAAAGTACTGCTTGGAAAGTACTGCTTGGGAAAGTACTGCATACATGGAAAGTAATGTTTGTCTTATTAACCTACTGTTCTAACGGTAATATTGAGGGGTAATTAATTCTAACGGTAACTTTGTTATTATGGGATGTGATTTTTTGAATCTCCCCTATAAATAACTACTTTCCAATTTTCCCTCTCATATTGATACTTTAGAATCTTTTCCATATTTCTCTCATCACCTCTATATTATTCGATTATATCTCTTATTGTGCTCACATATTCAACAATGGCGAATCGTCCAACAGCTTCAAACCATGGCTAATTTAGATAAGACTGACGCGAATGCACTTTTTCATGATATCATTGATTATCTTACCGTTATGCTCTTTAGTGGAGCCGGATATAATTGAGCCATGGATTCAAGAATTTTGGGCTACTGCTGGGGAAAATATGGAGAATGATGAATTTTATTCGAAGCAAACAGCCTGGAAGAACTGAAAATTACAAGCCTCCATTAGAGAAGACTTATTGTTTAATGATGAAGATGGGGCTATTCGTTTGATAAACAATTGATTTGGGATACTTTTGGACATATTGGCTATGAAGGGTCTTTAAATGAACAAACATTTAGGAAACAACTCTTTTGCCCTCCATGGAAGTTTTTAGTACATGTGTTGCTTCAACGTATTAGTGCAAAAGTACTTCATGGAGCAATTTGGATCAAATATAGCTTCGCTATTGTGGGCTTGGCTACATATCGTTTTTAATTTTCAAGGCTCATTCTTGATGGAATGCTTTCCTACATCACTCATGGTTCAAAATGGCTAATGTATCCAAGGTTTGTTCAAGTATTCCTCAATAAACAACTTTTAGATGTTCCTAAGCCAATGATCTTTAATTGTTGTGGTTCAACAAGCCAAAATTTTCACCTTTATGGCTAGGAAGAGTGATCAATTCACGGAAGGATACTCCCTTAACTACTTCTATGATGGAAGTTGTTCGCCGCAGTGAGTGGCGTCGAAGATGATGCTACGAAGGTAATGCGATCCGCAAGTACTTCACCAAGTAGTACCCATCTACAAGTACCGCTTCAAAATGTCTGATCTCAAGAAGGTATTGCATCTCCACAAGGTACCGCTTCCCAAGTAATCAGAGTTCAAGAAGATGTTGCTCACCTTCTCCATCTCCACAGATCTGCTCCTCGATTCTCAACCGAGGACATTCACCATTCAAGGAGATGATTCACATACTATACCCCTAAAGGATTAACATTGGATAATTATGTTTTGACAAGGGAGTTGGTTAAGTTGAAAAAGACTACTGAAGCTCAAGCTACGCAGATTAAGAAATTGAAGCTCAAGTTTAGAAGGCTCAAGAATTTTGTTTGCCTTTGGTTCAACATCATCGTGATATGGGTCAATAAAAGAAGAAGGAGCAAAGACAACTAAGAAAACCAACGCCAAAAGTTCACCAACAATCTTCTGTCCAATTGGGGATGAATTTAGAAGAAGAGAATTTGAAAGAAGATTTGTGAAGGAGAATGAACTGAAGGTACTAAGAACATGAAAAGACTCAAGAACGTGATCATTCAAGATAATCAAGAGCAAGTTCAAGTTCAAGTTCAGTACCGATGATCAAGGTAATCAAGACCAGTATCACAACAAGGATCCTACAGCAAGAATTGTTAACCCAAGGTTGTTGACTTTGAAGGAAGCTGGTCCTTCAACAATCGCATGAAGAAGTTGTTGGTCCCTCAAATGTTATACAAGAAGAGGAAGCTACACCCAACCTATCCATACTCGCAAGTGATGATGAGTTCATTGTCTGATTTTTGCAAGATTTATCAAAACCAAGGGGTGGTGTTACTATTTCTGAAGTTGTAGAGGAACAACCAAGAGTCAATAATTGATCCTAAAGATAAAGGAAAGGGTGTTCTGGTAGAAACTAATAAGAAAAAGCTAACTTTGGCAGATCTTAGAGCAATTGAAGTTGCTAGGAATGAAGCCGCTAAAGAAAAGTACAAGAAGAACTTAATGTCAAGTAGTGGCTGGTTACTAATGAAGAGGCAATAAATGAAGAAGTATAAGAAAATACAAGAAGAATTGATGCTGAAGTTGTGAACCACATACTACCTACCTCGTTAGATTTATGCCAAAAAGACCTAATCTAGCTAAAGACAAAAATGCAATGATGGCTTATTTAAAAAGTCAAGGGTTTAAAGGATTGCAGAGGTTAAATTATGTTTAAATGAAAAGATTGTATGATGTCTGCAGGAAGCTTATAAGAAACATGTTGAAAGCATCAAAGATGTTAGAGATGAAGCTACTGATTGGCGAAAGAAAAGAAAGTTTAAAAAAAAAAGGAAAACTGGGTTAAAGATATACGCTCAAAGAAAGAAAAAGTTGAGTTAAGATCCGAGACTAGGGATGAACTAAGAAATTATCTCGTAGTAGTAGATGAATATTCAAAAGAAGATGCCTGATATGAAGATGAATGATCTCAGATTAGTGCTTTTGAAGTTGTGAAATCCAAAGAAGGAAATTATCTGATATTTCATAAAGAAGATGAAAGTTTCAGAGTATTCAACAGATTATGGGATTTATTGCACATCATGGATAGAGTGGATATATTCTATTTATATCATGTGGTACGAGCTTACTTTGAACATAATTCATTAGAAGGAATTGGTTTAGTTTTACTTGGAGATCTCACAACTGCATAGGAAACTGAAGAACAAAGCACTGATGACATCTGGAAGAATCAAGAGAGTTAGGAAATTGTTTGCTGGAGATTCTTTGAAGAGTCCGTGTCATGTTTTAGAGCCGAAAATGGTACAATGAAACACATGTTTGCAAATAGAAGATACCCTCTTACAGTTGAGCTTATGAGAAGGATGCTAGAGCATGGAATGGAAGTAGAAGAGGATAATGAAATTGCTTGCATGGTCATCAATCTGTTTATCAACTGGACTACGCTTAAGATGAGGACCTGGTATGAATCTTATTTGAATAAATTATTTTTGATAAATCAAGACTTTATTCAAAGTACTGCCGATTAAAACAAGATTCATCAAAGTACCGCTTGCGCTTTTAATCGCTAAGTGATTTTTCAAAGAAACCTTTTGTTAAGTAACAAATATTTTGAAACAAAGGTTGAATAAAATAAATGTTTTTTGAGATGGCAACATCAATAGGTCATCAATCCACCATGGTTACAAAAGGATTGGCTAATCCATGAGCAAACCACTGTAAAGATATTTCAATTCCGTTTTTAGTTGACAACTTGCTAATAAGTTGTATGGTAATCAACTCACCATATCAGTAATGTGAAGAGTTGGCTAGCCCACAAGAAAATGGCTTGTGGTAAAGGGTGGAAAACCATTATTGGTAATTAGTTCACCATTAGATAAAAGAACTAACTAGTCCGTAAGGGTACGCTTTTGGTAAAGACAAAACAAATCTGTTGATAGCCGATGATTTGCTAAAAATCATATGGTTATCAATGTACCATGGTCTTACACACCAAAACATTGGCTACTCCGTTAATGGCTTTGGTAAAGAGATCTAAATCCATTAAATTTTCAATGATTCACCTCTCACAGAGTTAACACACCTAGATGTGATGAGAATAGTATGCAACTTAAACTGAATTAATGTACAAATTGTCATATGTTGTCAAAAGATGAAGCTTGCCGATGATGCTGTAAAAGATTAATTCTAGAGATACTTTGACAAGCACAAACACTACAGAGATACAATCCAAAGACTAAGAAATAATTTGACCTTAAAGATGAAGCTGTTAAAGATAAATTCACAAAGGAACTTGAAGTCAAGCTAGTAGAATTCAAGTTGGGGGAGGATTGTTGGGATATGAGTGCGTTGAAGATTGACAAAGTAATCAAGATTGATAAAGTACCGAAAAAGTCAAAGAGTCAAAGTACTCAAAGATAAAGTCAAAGTAATGCAAGAACAAAGAACCGTTATATTCGCTATAGAAAGTATTGTAACTCTAGAATATTCTGTATTAGATTACTTGTCATACAAGGATACAATATGTAA
>OU343216.1:58929682-58969678 GCA_910596185.1 Chrysanthemum makinoi
TACCATCGCCTTTAGTGAAACCTAATAGAACAAATGACTAAGAGAACCATGAGATGATACTTGAGGTTAAGGAAATACCATGAAAACAACCGAGGAAGTGGATGTAAAGTATAATACTTTTCAATAAGTTTCCTACAAAAAAGAAGAATCCATACGCCACCCTCATTTCAGCGCGACCTCCGCCACATGTATGTTAGAAAAGCCCTAGAATCAAGTTTGGAAACCCCTTGGAATCTTAACATACCATGTTGCATAGGACACCTTTCGTGGCAAAGGCCTACATTGATCGCAAGTCCCCAATCAATATAATGACTAGCACCTACAATGGGTAATGAGAAGCCTATCCCAACTAGGCAAGCCCCGATAATCCTAGGGTTAGTTGCAATTTTCTTGGTAGAGTGGATTGCCCGCTTATGCAGGTAGTTTCATGTTTCCTACGGATTTCATAGTGGTAGATGATATTAGTATGGCCATAGATCCTAGTTTGTCCCACGTTATTCTAGGAAAACCTTTCATAGAAAGCACCGAGATGACCTATGACCCCTCATTAGGAATAGTGCGATTCAAGGATGAGACCGATGACATAGCTTACCAAATGCCGCTTAAGATTGAGAAGTTTTCATCACTCTCTAATGATGAAAAGGAACTTAAACTATCGGTCTATTATAGGAATGAGGAGGATAAAGAAAAAGGAGTAAATTATGTTATGGCTAAGATTTTCGGATTCTATAAGGATTGCTTGAACCTAGGACCGAATATAGAACCGAAGTGGGGAGAGGGACTAACTCTTAGAGAGGTGTATCATAGGCACTTCTACAACATGGAATCCCCAATAGAGACCAGCTCATGAGGAAGATGATTACGTAGAAGCAACGTCACGAGTCTAGCTACAAGACTCATAAATAAAGAAAAGGTGGGAGGCAACCCATGCTTAATTGTTTGCTTGTTAGTGTCATATATCTTTATTGATTGTTTATTCTCATGTTTAAATTTGTAAAAATGCTTTATTTTGTTTTTAACCTCGCCTTAATCACATATAAAGGTATTTTACATAAAGGATAAGTGTAGGGAGGATTACACACGCTTTCAAAAGAAACGTAAACATGAGAATAACAATTAATTAAAAGATATATATGTGTGTTTGTTCGAGTCAAATGCTTGTATCGAGTCATAATGGATGTTTTGCGGAAATTTTTCTAGATTCTAAAGATGTAAATTTTCCGCAAAATCGCACACTCCCAGCTTTTAGTTCCAGATAACGTTCATTTCAGATTAGAACCGAATGCGGCTGTGAAGGAGTAAAAAAAGTGATTACTTTTTCTCGCTTTTCTCGAGCTACTTATAAAATTTTGGAATTTTCCTGTGTCTTAATTTTCCCTAAATTCTGTAAACATCCATTCCACAAGCATTATATCCATGTTTAGTCGAGTCTTATATATATTATTACCGATTTTACGCTAGGTTTCTGCTTGTTTTCTTCAATGTGCGTGTTTTATTTATCAAGAAACATAAGATTGGAAGGAGCTCTTCACGATACATTCTTCTTGGAAAGGATTTAACCACCTACCACCGGATCCTACCGAGCTAATCAGGAGTACTAGTTTCTGCTTTTAATTACCTTCCATTATCATAACTTTGATACTTTCGGGGAACCTTGGGGACAATGTTCACTTAAGTGTAGGGGAAAAATAAAAAACTTGAAACTATGCTTATCCTTGATTAGTTGCTTTGTCCAATTGCATTTGTGTAATAAACCATGAGAAAATGTCGGTTAGGTAATTTTGGCACCAAATTTAAATTTTTATTATGACATATAGGAGGGGCCATTAGTCTTAACAAAAGCCACCCTGAGATAGGAAGTTGCATCACTAGCACAAAAACCCTTTACCACCTAAATTCCACCCAAAATGTGAGGATCGCCTTAGATTAGTAGGAATTAAAGCATTCATCTTTAATGCTTAGAGTGTGAACCAGTAGTATAATAGATTCTAGAACTTGTTTTGTGATGCATTCCGAGATCGCTAGTAAGACTACACTTGTGTAGTTAGGAAAAACTAAATGATAAGAGGCATTAGGATAACCCTTGTTTGATACCCGTAATATAATTACTTCTTCCACATCGATTGAGTAATTCCCCCACACCCTTGCGTTGTACTCATTTTTAGTACACGATACCCCTAGTTGACCCCTCTGAGCCTATCCTTTTTGCGGTTCTCTTGATTTTCGTTTTCCGAATATCAATGAAGATCATTGTTTACACCCCACCCCCAAATGTACACCCAAATCGCCTTAGCCTACCTTGTATGCACTCACTTTTAGTGCATTATTGCTATCACCCTAAACCCTTAGTTCAATTATCTAGTTGCTTGCATGAGTTGCTAAGTCGAGTCATATCCTTTGTACACAGTTTTGGGACGATTGGGACTCATGGGAAAAGTTAAAGTTTAATGACTGGAAGGGAACGTTAAATTCCCTTATTTGCGTAATAATATACCCCAAGTGTTTTGATCTTTTCATTCGGGTCAAATTAGTGTTAGAGTAATAAAAACTCAAGTGTAGGGATGTGCCTATAAATCCCTATCATTTTGATGTTGCCGTAGAGGATGGTAGAGTAAAAGTGCATAAAAAAAAAAAAAAATCGAACAAAAAAAAATAGAAAAAGAGAAAAGAAAAAAAATAGAGTGTTGAAAAAAAAAAAAAAAAACCATACGGGCTACCATCCTACATCTATCCTTTAAATTTATGTTTGTTTGTTTCAGTTATCTAGAGTTTAGAGTGTCGAGTCTTGGCTTAGCAACGCCATTCTTCTCGAGATGCTTGCAACATAGAGATATTTGACTTGCCACCACTAAATAGCCTATCCCACCAAACCCTTTGTTTCCCTACCGTAAGCCTAACGTTACAACCCTTTAAAAGACCTCTTTGATCGTCTTTCCTAGGTGCTTACGCCAAAGCGATGGAGGTTTGATCCATTCTCAACCCTATAGTAATCTATGTACTAGGACCGGTCAATGTGTGTTTATCTTCCATTTCCAACTTGATATATTTCATACACACCCGAGAGATGTGAGTATCCAAACACCCCATGTGAGGTGCTAGTATGTAATTTTCGTGCTTGTTATGACTTTTGGGGGGCTTATATGTGTTGTGGACTGTTTTAAACCAATGCTTCATGACCCCTAACTTATAAATTAATTGGTTAAAAGCACATTTGCTTGAGGACAAGCAAATACCAAGTGTAGGGATATTTGATAAGGTTTTAAAATGTACCTTTTGAGGGGTCGCTAAGCCCTTATTTGATCACTTTTGTATCCTATTACTTAATATCGCTCCTTTTCACTTTTAGGTCTCTTGAAGGCAAATTGTCTGAATGGCACTTATTTGGATAAAAAGGCGCGAATATACGAAGAAAATGGCCAAAGTCAAGAATCGAGACACCAAGGCCGAATACAAGGCATTTGCATCACCGCGACGACGCCGGAGCATTTCGTGACGACATAAGCCAAATTCTTATTTTCAAGTGACGGTGTCGCTTTAAAAGAGTAGTCGCCACAACTCGACGCCTGATTTGATCCGCAGCGCCAGGCCGAGATGAGGACTCCGCCACAAGATAAGGTGACGCCGCAAGACTAACGCCAAGACGAAACCCTAATGACGGCGACGCCGGCCACAACTCATAAGGTGACGCTCGCCGCACTTGTAATATTATATATAGAATCCATTTTCAGTTTTAGTGTAGTCTTGGAGTAAAAACCTAAACCAACCAAGGTCGCCTTGTACAGTATTTTAGAGTTCCAAACCCTAACTTACATCAAGATAAGTGTTTTACTTCATTAATTCAATTATGTCTTCAATTATTTGTGTGTATGCTTGCATGTTCTCCATGTCCGCCTAATTTACTTGTGTGTTTGCTTAGGAATATGAAACTTAATTATTGAATATTGATTGGTTGTCTCTTATCTTAATTGTTTAATGATCTAATAATGCGATAGGTCATTCGTTGTGTAATTAATGCTTGATTAATCTTTGTGAACCTTAGACTATAACACCTAGAGCGTTGTGGATAAACCACCCAAAGAGTGCCTTAGAGTTAGAGTTTATAATTTCTAGAGGTTATTGTAGACTAGACCCTTTGGTAAGTTCAAAGAGTTAGGGATAAACATACCTCTACCTTTAGACACACAACGAAATTAAGAATAAGGACGTGACAATTCAACCATCAATAGGAGATAATTAGGAGTAATAAAACCTAAGTAAACACATCTTTAAACTATCATACAAGCACACAATAATTAGACATAGACTACATACACTTTAAATTAGATAATTAGATAAGTAGAGTAATCGGTAGAAATACCAACCCCCAAATCCAAACCCCGAGACTGTTCCATTTCAGCAAAAGATAAAAAATAATATTCCTCAACCCCAACCTTAGCGTAGTAACCTCTCACTAGCATTCCTATTCCCATAGAGAATGATATCAATACCCATGGCTTACCCTAATACTACACTACAAACGATTAGGTTCATCAGCCTAGGTGTTATAAAACTTGCTCGAAGAAAAGGAAGTTCCTTTGACCTCGAACAACGCGTGTAGCGTTATCAGTGGTCAAGGGTTTAATGCTAATGGAAGGAATAACATGGGTGCTCCACAACAACAGGCTCAAGTGGTTGATCAGGGAAATGCTTAGATTGGGGTTAATGGTCTTCGTTGTTATAACTCAGAATGAGAAGGGTCATCCGTTAATGCATGCCCCAAGTCGAGGACAAGAGGCGCTTATCACAAAGAGGCTTTACTCTTGGCTCTCAAGGATGAAGCTGGTGGAACTCTTACCAACAAGGAAATGGCAAATGTTGATTCTGATGACATGGAGGACTTGCAGGCTAATGCAAGAAGCATTAACAAAAGAACCTCACATGAGTGACACATGCCTGTATGACATCGACGGCTTGTCTGTAATTGATCAAACTATATTCTTTCGACCGAGATTCCGCCAACATCTCAGATCCGAATTTGGCTCGTAATGTTCAACAGTCCGCCTACATCTCATTCCGACGATAATAAAATAGATCCCGTAGTTATATTTGACGATCAAGATGACCTTATGGTTAATATTGATAATCAAGTTGACCCCGTGGTTATATTTGAGGATCTAAATAATGATCATGTTGAGACTCACGCTGAAAAGTTGAACCCTGTCTAATCCAGATCTTGAGCTCATGACCAACTTAATTACGGACAAAAAATCTAGAATGGATAAGTGCCAAGTCATCAATAAGAAATTACACGAGAAAATTGCAATCGTTGACTAAGGATAATAAATGCTTAAAGTTCCAACTCAACATTTTTCAAACAAAAGAGAAACGTGAAAAAGGTTTTGAAGTCGCATTTGCTAAATCCTACCAAAATGAAAAATCTTTCGAAAAATAGATATGTGATCTAGTTACATCCAAGAATGCTTTATTATCTCAAATAGAACAACTGAAATATGATCATAAACAACAACTTAATGCTCTCACTTCGAAAATTCAAAAAGCCAAGTCCGAGTTGTTAACTTGTCAAAAACAGTTTTGTGAATACAAAAAGCATTCAAGGAAAAAAATAGATGACTATCTTGAAGAAATTGTCTTACAAAACAAAAGTCAAAGAGTTTCGAAATGTTGTTTACAAACATGGTGAGTCAATCACAACTATTCAAAAGTTTACTTTTAAACCAAATCCAAATGGATATGGACCGAATCTTGCCGACACAAACCAAAGTTTTCATACAAAGCATTCAAACCAAATCCCCAAGTTTACAATGCAGAACATAGAATTGATGATTCCATTATGAGTGTTGTTGAATATAATCGTATGGAGGAATTAGATGTCAAGACGAGAGTGGCCAAAATTAGAAAATGTTGTTTATTGCAAACCATTTAACTATTCAAATCCATAACTTTGCTCAATTGTAACAGGATACCCCTAACACATTTGAGACTACCCCAATCCAATATCGCATTATTAATGGTCCTTACCTTCACTCAAGTAAAAACATTACTTGAACGATGTCAAATTCTTAAATATTTTGAAACATTCATATCGACATCAAACTTTTGGAACGTGAAATTGAAATCAATTCTGAAATAAAAGTTGAATGATGCGTACAAATGTACTGCTAAATCACTCAAACTCGCCACTTGTGAATGGCCGCATCGAATCGCTTTTAAACCCGCTCAAGCACGTAATGCAATTTAGATCAGGATAATGAATTCCCGTCGTTAAGTCCCACCTGAGAGGATGAATTGGTGTTTAAACAACTTCAGATGATAGAATAATCACTAAGGATAGTGATCAATAAGGTTTTGATGGATAATTACCAAAGGAAAGATTTACAAATTACAAATACTTAAATGCAAATTAAAAAGAAATTAAAAGTTAAAATATATTACATAAACGCTATCACTATTTTTACAGATCGATGAACGTTTATTTTATAAAACAAAATAACTTTAATAAACTATTTTAACTAAAACGTAAACTCAAAATATCTAAAACGCTATTTAAAACGAAACGAAGCTTATATTTACTAAAATGGCCTGAGCCAAGATAAAACGTAAAATTTATGAAATAAAAGGCCTACGATTGTAAAACTAATTTTCTTACGTACTATATGATAAAAGAAAATTTTACAAAAAAGAATTATATTTTTTAGACTTTTATATTTTTTATTATGAATTAATTAAGATTTTACACTAATTAAATGTTTAAAAATACTAAAACTTATTAGAAAAATCTGAAACTTTTTTATAAAATACTTATTACTAATACAAATTTATTAAAATTACAAAACTGGAAAAAGCTACTACGAATAAGCTACAAATAAGCTAAAAGCTACGTTTAAGCTTATTGTGGAAAACGTATATAAGAAATTGATAGTGCAAGATTATGACGAGAAAAGTCCCAAGGGCAACTGGTTTACAGGTACCCACTATCACCCATATAAGGGAGAGGTCTCGTGTTCCACCCCCTCCCTTTTGTAAAACATTTTTTTTTTGGAATTTTCTTTTTGCAAACTATTAAATACAAGAAAATAAGCAACTTTTATAACTGGAGCTTTATTAAAAACGACTAATGCTCAGATTGAGCTTATAATCTTAACAAAGGACTAGATTAAGGAAATAAGCATAAGCTTAAGCCAAATGGCTTAATAAGCTACTAAATAAGCAAAGTAAACTAGAAATAAGAAAAAGAACTGATAAAAGTCGATATGACTAATGAGAAAGCAATCTTAACTACAAATAAGCACTAATTAAGCACAAATAAGCAAAAGTTAAACATTGTTACACAGTCAACTATTGGTTTCTAAACAACTTATAGCTAAAATTTAAGCACTTATATAAGCTAGTAAATGAAAAGGAAAACATTAACTAACTAGCTAACCAAATTGGCTATCTTAAAAAGCTAAATCTGCATGGCACTGAAACAGCCTAAGCCGTTAAACCCAAGTCTGCTAAAATTAGAGAAAACCATAGTATACAGTGGCCTACCAAAACTAAAGTACATAAGCTGAGACTCATCAATAAGCCTGTGAGAGCTTATTAACCGGGTAGCTCATCGGTGCATAGGGACATTCTGCAAGGGGTCAAAACAAGCTACAAAATAAGCTATTAATAAGCTAAGTTTATAAAACCTAGTATTTTTATATTTTTCTTTAGCAGCTAAATATTATTATGCCAAAAGGATTTAGGCTAAATCCTAATATTTAATCCTATATAAAATTATACATTTTATTCAAAACAGTATTAAGAAATTTGACTTTTATAAAAACTAAGTAGGTTGACTTTATTGAACTTCTAACTGATTCTAAGGACTAAATAAGCTATATTAAGCTGATATGGAACTAGATTAAGCTACTTAAACAACTTTCACAACAATATACATGATTATGCAATCTAAAATTCTAATAAATAACAAGTTAAAATGCATTCAAAAGAGATTTTGACTTTTTACTAATAAGTACTAGATTTTATTGTCTTTGACTATAACTAAAGTATGCTATGAGACAATAACAAACAATAACACCACAAGCCTCTATCTCTATGAAAAGCAATTCCAAAATCCTTATTGAGACTGTTATAAGGCTTTTCAAAGAGTTCCACTGATTAAGACCATGCAAATTATTAAAGACCTTATATTAACTATATTTAAATAGGATTAAGCTTAAATTAACAGGTTTTAATTACTTATAATAGAATATGCAAATTTTAAGAAAATAACTTACAAATTGCTTTTATGCTAAAAGCGAGAACTTAGTATCTAGAATCACTCCTATAGCTTCCCAAGAAGCATCTAACCCAGGTAATCCATGAGCAACTCCTGCAAGCCTTCATCATCATGCACTCCTTTTATTTTATTTCTATTTTCTTTGATTTTTATGTTTTTTTTTAAGTAAACTAAGTACAAGTCCTCTAAATGATAACAAAGCTTCAAGACTAGATATATTAATTGCTAAAAGATTAAAGCAAAGTGTCAAACTTGAAAATCAAAATCAGAACTCTATTGAAATAACTTTCATTAACCATTAAACATGATACAATTTTGAAAATAAAATGAATTTAAAAAGTTAACAACAGAATTTAAAGTTTACACTACTTAATTTTGGTCTAAAACTTTGACAACCTATCCTTCAGTTTCTTCTTCTTTATAGATGACTTCTAGAACTCAGGTCCCACTTGGTCTTTCCCATCAATAATCTCACCTTTGGATCACTGCAATATATCCTAGCCATCAATTTAACTTTGGCGCCAAAAAGTCTTGGGTGTTTTATGCAATTAATGCAGTTTTGGGAGGATATGGAGGTGGAGTGAGGGGCGTGAAGTGTGTGGTAAGGAGTTGGAAAGGTAAGGACAAAGTGGTGATAGCAGATGTCGAAGAATAGCCGTAATGGTGTAAAGGGAGAAGATGAACAGCGGTACGCTGGGTTTCTATTTTAAAACATTGGGCCGGTTATATTTGGGCGGCTAGCTAGGTTTAGTGGATTTGGTTTGATATTAATATAAGCCCAAGGACTCCTTTTAAATCTGCCTAACTTGAGGGATCTGATTTATCATCTTTCCAAACTTCTTTGAGGGACCAAACCTGCCATTAAACAATTACACAAGGACCAAAAGTATATAATTTACTATTTTAAAGCTTTAAGGACCTAATATGTAATTTTTGGATTTTTAGGGACTAAAGGTGTAAATTCCCAAAAGTTTATCATAAGGACCAATTATGTCATTTATAAATAGTACAAGGTTTATTTTTGATAAATTTCCATTTTTAAATTCACCAAGGACTATTTATGACATTTTTCAAAGTTAAAGGACTAAAGTTGTCATTTTGTGATTTTTGAACTTTAAAGGGTTTGTTTTGACAACTTTTGAATCTTATGGACCTAAAATGATATTTTACAAGTTTTTGAATTACAGTGGACTGCTTTTTGACAACTTTTGTAACTTGGGGACTAAAATCCAATTATGCAAACTTAATACGTTTTTCACCAGATTTTGATGTTTTTGAATTTAAAACATATAAAACACTTGTTTGTGATATTTTTATCATTTTGAAGTATTTTCGAGTGTTTTCGATGTTTTTGGCATTCTAACAAGATAAAAAAATGATGAGATTAGCACTCATCAATCCCCCATACTAAGATATTGCTAGTCCCTAGCAATGTTTTGAAGCTTTAATGGATTTTAAAAACTCTTTACCAAAAGCCATCACTTCTGGAGTAGCCAAATGTTTCTGGGCCAAGTAAGAACAATGATGACCAAATGATTTTGAGCAAATCATAAGTCAGAACGGATTTGATTTGTCTTTACCAAGGTTTACCTTCTGGACTAGCCATCTCTTAGATAAATTATCAATATTATCTTTGGTGAGCCGATTACCAATTATGGATTTTCCACTGCCTTTACCACAAGCCATAAACTTATGGCTAGCCAACTTTTCACTAATTAAAGATATGGTGATTTGAATACCATACCAAAATTGCAAGCCATAAACGGATTTGAGATATCTTTACCAAGAGCCGCTTGCTCTTGGATTAGCCAATCCTTATGTGGGTTAGACATGGTGGACTGATTACCATTTGTTGTGTTTAGTACATAGTACTTCCACTACTAAAAATTTCAAAATTTGGCCATTTTGGGGGAAAAAGGGACTAAAAGGGTACATTTATGATCAAATTCGCCAATTTCCCATTACTTAGAAATGAATATTATCCTCAATATTCAAAGTACCACTGAAACTTAGAACATAAAAAAGATAACATTACTAGCTAAGTGTAGAAACACAACAATTATTTTCTTTTTTAATATTCACAATTTTTTATACAACATGGGGCATCCCCCACACTAGGTGGACACACGGGTGAAAACCCATGTTTTAGCTATTTTTTTATTACCGAAGTCGCTAGCTTGACTCGACCCTAATTAATTTGTTCATGGGGAAGTAAGTGGAAGAAACAATCTCCATCGGACTTTCATTCAAGATGTTTGGATAAACATTGAAGTACGTGAAAGTTCCACACCGATGAGATACTGCATACAAACCACTCACAAATGGTAAATGAAAATGCCGGGGTCAAAAATAGTGTCCCTTCCCGAAGGAGAAAAGGGAAAGAGCAACCACACCATTTGTGAAGAATGGAATAAATATATGCATCACAATGCATGTCCATTCCTCATCGAAAAGAAGCAAATCACCTGATGTTTTTTAAGCTTAAACTTGAAGCTTGTATGGTGATTGGTAAAAAAATTCTGGGAGGGAGAGTCGAAACGATTCTTCAATCCAGATTTTCAAGAAAGAGGATGTCTCCCTCCAAATCAAAGTAAGTATTGTCAATTCCTGTTGGAATCGACTCATCACTAAGAAAATCATCGATCTCCTTCCAAAATTTGTCATCTTCCTCATCCGATGAGAGAAGGAATGGAAGAGTCGGAAATGGGACAAGAAACGAGTGGATGATCATTATATAGGAGATTTCTAGTTTCTCCAAAATCGCTTCAAATCAAAGAGATCATCGTCACTTTCCGATGAAAGTGGAGTGATGTGAGTGAGTTCATCGTGAACTCCTCAAGAGGAGGATCAGATCTGGGAGTGATGCCTCAACATACTCGATGTCTCCATAAGATTTACAATCTTCGCTAAGATCGAGAGTCTCTCAAAATGATCAAAAGAACACTCAAGAGGGGAAGAAGAATCACACATATGATCGAAATTCCCTCGTGACTCTCTTGGGATTGAGACAAGGCCCTCAACACTAGAGCGATTCCATTTCTCGAATAGCTGTGAAGCTCATCCCCATGTTTAGAGTGAAGGGAATATTGGGTGTGATAACAAATGGAGTTTAGGGACTGAAGTACATATGTTTAATACTTTCCATTTGTTCTTCTGCTAGTAATTCCATCATAGTCTTTTCTCCTCGGTTTTCATGGTTTCAATCGATGAACTTGATGAACCGTTATAAATCAGAGATATCAAGGATATCTTCATCATCATCACATCGGAATGAAACGGAATTGAGAGCTGGATTTGAATGCTTTTTGTATTCTAATTGATTCCCTAATAGTGTTTTCAATGGAAATCTAGGAATCTAATTTCGCCTCCTGGCTAACAAAGCTTCCATGGATTTTGGATTATTTTGGGATGACATAGCCCTCCTTAAGTTCTTTAATAACTCAGAGTCTTCAGAGAAGGTCTGGCTGTAGTTTCATGAGGAGAGTTTGAATCATTTGTGCGTGGAGGTTGGTCTTGTACGAAGATTCGTAATTGCTACGAATTGGGCCCTGTTTGACAATCCGAAGCTAGGGTGAGGACCTCCACATACTACAACAAGAAAAATGATGTGGCCGTGAGTAATGTGGTAGTCATAATACGTGAACCTCGCCATAGACAAGCGTGTTTCCGATTGACAATCGAATCGAATGTGAACCACCACAGTACTCACAAATGAAAACTGCTGAGTCCACAAAGGTGGTAGCCGATGGAATAAAACGTTATGGTAGGAATAGGGATCCGGTTATAGATGCACTCCGCTTCCCGATTCCACCATGCTATAACTGGGGCAATTGCCACCATTATAAGGACCACCACACCATTGACAACCAAGAGGGGGAGGATAAGACATAGAAAGAATCAAATGGTTCTAGAGGGTAAGAAATGAAGAATCAAAAGGGTAAGAGGGTAAAGAGGAATATTTTTGGTATTTTTGAAAAACATGCTGTAAAAACAAAGAACGAAAATATTTTTGGTGTTGTTAACACTTCAGGAAAAGTGTTAATGAACTTTTTGATTTTTAAAATTGTTTACAAAAAGGGTGGTATATGTGCAAGAATGGATCCGAAATGCTTAAAACACGCTTTACAAATTCTCCCACAATGGCGCTTTGATTTGATATGCCAAAATGTCAAGCTAAATCACTCAAACCTGCCACTTGTGAATGGCCAATCCCAAAGCTTTAAACCGCTCAAGCACTAATGCAATTTAGATCGGGAGTATAATGAATTCGGTCCTAAGTCCCACGGAGGATGAATGTTTAAACAACTCAGATGATAGAATGATCACTAAGGATAGTGATCAATAAGGTTTTGGATGGATAATTACCTAAAGGAAAGATTTACAAATTACAAATGACTTAAAAATGCAAATTAAAAGAAAAAAAGTTATTAAATAAACGCTAACACTATTTTTACAGATCGATGAACGTTTATTTTATAAAACAAAATAACTTTAATAAACTATTTTAACTAAAACGTAAACTCAAAATATCTAAAAACGTTATTTAAAACGAAACGAAGTTATTTCGATGAAATGCCTGAGCGCAAGATAAAACGTAAAATTTATGAAATAAAAGGCCTACGATTGTAAAACTAATTTCGCTTACATATGATGAAAAGAATTATATTTTTTAGACTTTTATATTTTTTTTATTATGAATTAATTAAGATTTTACACTAATTAAATGTTTAAAAATACTAAAACTTATTAGAAAATCTCAAACTTTTTATAAAATACTTATTACTAATACAAATTTATTAAAATTACAAAACTGGAAAAAGTTACTACGAATAAGCTACAAATAAGCTAAAAGCTACGTTTAAGCTTATTGTGGAAAACGTATATAAGAAATTGATAGTGCAAGATTATGACGAGAAAAGTCCCAAGGGCAACTGGTTTACAGGTACCCACTATCACCATATAAGGGGAGAGGTCTCGACCCCGCCTCTCCCTTTTTGTAAAACATTTTATTTTTGGAATTTTCTTTTTGCAAACTATTAAATACAAGAAAATAAGCAACTTTTATAACTGGAGCTTTTTACAAAAACGACTAATAAGCTCTGTATTGAGCTTATAATCTTAACAGTGGACTAGATTAAGGAAATAAGCATAAGCTTAAGCCAAATGGCTTAATAAGCTACTAAATAAGCAAAGTAAACTAGAAATAAGAAAAAGAACTGATAAAAAGCTGATATGACTACTGAGAAAGCAATCTTAACTACAAATAAGCACTAATTAAGCACAAATAAGCAAAAGTTAAACATTGTTACACATTAACTATTGGTTTCTAAACAACTTATAGCTAAAATTTAAGCACTTATATAAGCTAGTAAATGAAAAGGAACATTGGAACTAACTAGCTAACCACTGGGCTATCCAATCTTTAATATTGGATTTCACTAATAAGCTTATAGTGAGCTTATGAAAAAGCTTGGAAAAACTGTATGCTCAGTGTACTATATGAAATGTACAAAACAATAAGCACTTTGCAGGCTTATTAAATAAGCTAAAATTAGAGAAAATAAACTTGGAACCTATAGATAGCTAGGTGGCCTACTCAAAAACATATAAGTGAGACTCATCAATAAGCTCGTGAGAGCTTATTAAACTGGTAGCTCATTGGTGCATGGGGACTGCTTCATAAGGGGTCAAACAAGCTACAAAATAAGCTATTAATAAGCTAAGTTTATAAAACCTAGTATTTTTATATTTTTCTTTAGCAGCTAAATATTATTATGCCAAAAGGATTTAGGCTAAATCCTAATATTTAATCCTATATAAAATTATACATTTTATTCAAAAATGTATTAAGAAATTTGACTTTTATAAAAACTAAGTAGGTTGACTTTATTGAACTTCTAACTGATTCTAAGGACTAAATAAGCTATATTGTGATATGGAACTAGATTAAGCTACTTAAACAACTTTCACAACAATATACATGATTATGCAATCTAAAATTCTAACAAATAACTGTTAAAATGCATTCAAAAGAGATTTTGACTTTTTTACTAATAAGTACTAGATTTTATTGCTGCACTGAACTATAAGATGCTAAAGTAACATGAGACAATAACAAACAATAACACCACAAGCTCTATCTTGATGAAAAGCAATTCCAAACAGTCCTTATTGAGACTGTTATAAGGCTTTTCAAAGAGTTCCACTGATTAAGACCATGCAAATTATTAAAGACCTTATATTAACTATATTTAAATAGGATTAAGCTTAAATTAACAGGTTTTAATTACTTATAATAGAATATGCAAATTTTAAGAAAATAACTTACAAATTGCTTTTATGCTAAAACAGAACTTAGTAATCTGAGAATCACTCCTATAGCTTCCCAAGAAGCATCTAACCCAGTATAACCATGAGCAACTCGCTCCAAGCCTTCATCATCATGAACACCTTTTATTTTATTTCTATTTTCTTTGATTTTATGTTTTTAAGTAAACTAAGTACAAGTCCTCTAAATGATAACAAAGCTTCAAAAAACTTAAAAGGTGACTGAAATGAGATCAAATGAACAAGAACCACAATATTCAACAAGATTAAAGCAAAGTGTCAATTTTGCTTGAAAATGCTAAAGATTGAATTCAAACTTGAAAACTCAAATCGAGAACTATTGAAATAACTTTCATTAACCATTAAACATGATACAATTTTGAAAATAAAACTGAATTTAAAAGTTAACAAAGTAATTTAAAGTTTACACTACGAATTTTGGTCTAAAACTTTGACAACCTATCCTTCATCTTCTCTTCTTTATAGATGACTTCTAGAACTCTGTGGGTCCCACTTGGTCTTTCCCATCAATAATCTCAGCCTTTGGATCAACAACATATCCTAGCCATCAATTTAACTTTGGCCCAAAAAAGTCTTGGGTGGGTTTCTGCAATTAATGTGCTTTGAGGATATGGAGGTGGAGGAGGGGCAGTGGTGTGAAGTGGGTAAGGAGTTGGAAAGGTAGTGGGAGGTGGTGATAGCAGATGTCAAGAATAGCTGTAACAGTGTGTAGGGAGAAGATGAACAATGGTACGCGGTTTCTATTTTTAAACATTGGGCCGTAATATATTTGGGCCGCAATTAGGTTTAGTGGATTTGGATTTGGTTTGGATATTAATATAGATTCCAAGGTCTTGTAACCAACTTGAGGGATCGGATTTATCATCTTTCCAAACTTCAGGGACCAAACCTCAGCACACCTCGAGGCGGAAATACGAGGTGTAACGGAAGGGAACATAAGCACAAAATAATAGAACATACCAACGTTAAGATTTAAAAAGAAATAGTACTCCATTACAATACTAGTTTAGCCGTCATCGGCAAATATATTACAAAGTTTTGATTCCAAAATATTGAGTTTTATTACATAACGACTTGTAGCGACAAGTGAAAACTTCTTTATGCAAGACTTGATAGAAAAGCTTACTAACGATCACCTGAAATGCATGAGAGAAAACGGGTCAACTATGAAAATAGTTGGTGAGTAAACACGTTTAGCAAAATAAGAAATCTCGAAGAAATATTTAAAGCTTTCGGTCAACGAAAATAGTCCACAAAGCAAAGGCATTGTGTATCCACTCAGTTCCAAGTTCCGCCCATACAAAACTTGCAACCTGTGTGCACACAACCCATTGCACAAAAATATAGTGCGTCAAGTAGTCAATATAAGCGGTCGCATAGTTCACAGCACCACGTATATAATAATTCGGGATGTCCGAACATGGGAGACTTTGCAATGCTCCAACAAGGGAGACTCCTTTGTCACTCAACCACCTAGGCGAGAATTATTGAGAACGCTCCACCAATAAGGCGAGACTTTGCACTCTCCACCCATAAGGCGAGACTTAGAAGCTCCACCCCATACTGCGAGACTTTGGGTCAAGAACGCTCCACCAAAACGGCGAGACTTTTTGGTCATAACACGTACGATTCAATATATTCAAACAAGGCATACTTTCGTAATTAAGTTCAAGAATTGATTCGAGTTCACAAGTTCTAGTCAAAAGAGTTCACAATTGTAAAGATCAATTTAATTCAAGTATGGTTCATGCATTCAGCCCCAAAATATAGTAAAACGGTAAAAAGGGGATGTGATTACTCACTTGATAAACTGGTGTGACGACAAAAGTGGTTACACCGAAATGTAGTTTAAACCGACCTATTATGAATGATATGATATGCAATAAGTCATGATGTAATGTTATGCACGCAATTCGGATGATATTTATACCATTTGTGAGTTTTGAAAATAATACTTATCGTCGAAAAATACTCTTTTGACGTCTTGACCATTCAAAAATGACTTTACAAGTTTTTACGTCAAAATGTCATCCTACAATGGTTTTATAATGATTTATGGTGAAATTATCACTTTTTCGTGAAAAACAATGTCGCGGAATTTCATAAAAGTGACAAAATGGCTTTGGAAAACTAGTCGTAATGGTGCATCGAACGTTAGAGAACAAACTCGACGGTTTTGGAAAGTTTGTATCGAAATCTAGAAGTTTCAGTTCAGGAGTTTTGTCATAAATGTCTCGAACATAAAGATAATAAGGGTTAAAGATGGTGGTTTTGGCTAAAATGTTGGTTAAAAATGAGTTTTGGCCAACTTTAAGCATCCATAAATAAGTTACTACAACTCCGCTATACAAACGTTGATTGTTTTGGAAATATGCTCGGTGAACTTGATTTTATTAGAAGACAATTCGTTCCAAAAAGTTTCACAACATAGTTAAAAACAACCTCTAACATGGTCGTTTCGCAACGTACAATTGTCTCGTAAAATAATATAGTTTTTCAGAAAATAATAGTTACGGCAAGTTTGTAAAAACGTGCATATATTTGTCGTTTCAAACCGTTTCTACGATAATACGCCTTAGCTTCGTATCGAAGTAAAACTAATATATTTTTTTGACAAGTCGAAATAATTTGTAAAGCTTAAGGCTCGTTTTTGACTCGAATAAAACAAAAATAGCATGCTGAAATTTCTGAAAAATATATATATCGTCGTCAACTTGAAAAATTCATCACGACTTCGTTATAAGTCCGTTTTAATCCGTTCAAGCGGCCACGGATTCGTTTTAAGTAGATTTCTAAATATCAAGGCCAAAAAGTCGTGGCTATAGTCGGATTTTCCAGAAAGTGATTTTAAGGACAGACCGTTTATATACTTGTCGATAATAGTTTTTCTCGTACTAAACCTATTCCAATCCCTTCAAATCAACTCCAAAGCTAATCTAATCCTACCATACACCTTCTTAGGGTGTCATGGGTTCCTAAACATCATCAAGACCAAAGTATACCAAGGGGATAATTATAGGATGACCATATATATATATATTCCTAAAAATCATGGAAAAAATGGTATAAACAACACAAGTCTTGCATGCTTGCTTCAAAAATGAAAAGAATAAATATGAGATGATAAGGAAACATGAAAAATGAAAGAAACATGCTTACAAGTATTATGATGAGGTGCAAAGAACCAAGGTTTAACTTAAACACTCTAGGTTTTTATTTCAAAACCTTATAAAGAGTGTGATCTAGATTGAATATAACTTGAACTTGAAACTTTGTGATGATCCCTGAAAATAATGAGTGGCCGGTTTTGAGGAGAAACTAAGAGAGAAGAAATGTTTTTGCTACTAGGTGAATAAATGAAATGAATGATTGAGATGTGATAATTTAGGTGAAGTATAGATATATACAATCAAGAACACAAATTGTCAAACAATAAATGCATACCTTCCCCCCCTTGGCCGGCCTTGGGGGGGGGATGTACCTACAAAATATATATATATATTTTTTTTTACATTATGTATATAATGTATACTTGTAAGAAAAGGGTAAGTAAAGGGAAATAATAATAACTTGTAAGGTTTTGGTAGCTTTTAGGTACAAGTAAATTTTTAATAGATCAAATTAGAGTATAATGATATTATAAAAATTGTTAAAATATATTCCTTGTAAAATTTGAGTGATAAAATAATTATCGAGTAATTTTTAAGAAAAACGTCGTAATAATATAAATTTTACAATTTATATACGAAATAAATTTAAAACACTAGGTAAACTCAAAATATAGTTTTTTTTTTTTACAACTAAATGTAAGTATAAAAATATATCGGGATCATTTTTGGAAGTAGCGGATTAAATGTTCAAAATAATAACTCACGCGATAACGTTTATTTAATATAAAATTTACGCGTTTAATGTGAAATGTAAAATCATGAATGAACCGCTATGAAATGATGAATATGGAGTATGAGAAATGACCGGAAAATGAGAATTGTGACATTCTTCCCATGTCAGCGGAATCACGCCTGTGATTCGATTAACGCTACTATGGTCCGAACCTCGACAAGAGTTCTAAAAGTTCATGCTCGTACGAATAGTATAAATGATCATATCAATGCCCATGCGTACAGTGTTCCCCATTCAGTAAATTACGTGCCGTGATTAGATTTAATAGGGTAAACTTACCCAATATCGAACGTTAGCTCTCAAAAGACCTTTTAGGTAGTCGATTCTAATTTAATCTCAAAACTCATCAAAACAAGAATGTCATGAGATTAAAACTAAACCGACTTGAGTAAACTTGTCTCCTAGCTTGATTTTCGCAACTCATCAAACAAGAACTGTCACTAGATCAAGCTAGGAAACAAGTTGTTAGAAAGGGTAGGATTCAAATCCTTGAATGAAGTCTTTTGAAAGATTCGCTCGATATTGGATTTGCTTACACAAATCAAATCAAATTAACAAAATATATATAACAATTAAGGTCGATATCAATAGGTCTCAAATTAATCAATGTCGTGAACGTGGTAAGGATTGGAAGGAAGTTATGCACTCAAAATCATGTCGCACAGAAATAAAGTAGTTGTTCGAAAGAATGACCCGTTACCGTTGCGGGCTTCCTCGGTACCCAGATAGAATGCTCGACCACGTGCGGGCGGAATTTCAATGTTCTGATCTTGTGGGCCTTCTATTGCCAATGCCAAGTTTGGACGATTTCCTCCTTGATTGAGAGTTCTTTTCAGCTTTGGACAGTATGCGAAGGTGATCTAGACTTCCACACTCGTAACGTGCTTTTCTCTGTCCTTGATTCCCAGTTCTGTTTGAGCAATTTCGAGCGAAGTGGCCCGTCTGTCCACATTTGCCGAACCTGGGCAGTCTCCTGAGTGATGATAATTACATCGAGTGCACAAAGGATGTGGACCTGCATATCCTCTGCGCTCCTGGGTGGTCGCCCCATAGTTTGGGGTATTCGCTGCATCTTTTTTGCTGATTTGGTCTCGGTTTCCCTGGTGATCCTCCGTCGCTTCGTCCATTGTCGTATGCTTTTGTTAGTTCTCCAGACCTGATCACATCATTTGTCAAGCGATACGCCATATTCACAGCGGCTTGCAGAGTGGTTGGGTTTGATGAGGTGACGTCCCTCCTAATTTCTGGTATCAATCCCCATATATATCGGTCAATCAACTTCTCCACAGTGGAAACCATGTGAGGAACCATCCTAGTTAATTCGTGGAAACGGATCGTGTACTTGTCAATCTCTACTCCAACCATCAAGTGATTCCAAAATTCCGCTTCCCTTCTTATGCCAATCACTTTTCTGCAGATCATCAGTTAGTAGTTTCTTAAATGCTTCCCAAGATAACGCATTTGCTGCCACTCTTCCTCTATCTGCAGTTGATTGTTCCACCAGGTCAATGCTCGACCCTGTAGTAGATCAGCAGAGAACTCAACCTTGTTTCCTTCAGCACATTTCGTGATACTAAGTTTCGACCCACATTCTCGACCAGGTTAGCAGTCCAATGGCACCCTCAGTACCATGAAATTCCAATTGGCTCTGCATGTCATGAAAGTTTTGTAGCTGCATCCTTGACCAGCGTTTGGTACTTCCGTTGTTGGTTCGTCTAGCATCGCGATGTGTTATAATTTGGGTGAGTAGATCCGCTATTCAGCAGCGTTGTTTCTGGATTGTCATTGTTGCTGGGTTGCCGCTGTTGTTACCTCCTGAGCGTGCGTTTCTTGCAGCCATGATCCTACAGAGGACCAAAACATCGGGTGAGTAAACGACATTTCGAACGAGGTCAGATGAGGTGCAGAACAAGTGGTAATGTGTTATAGTGATCAAAATATGACAAGAACAAAGACATGCTATGTCTAACAAGTCGAAAGATGGAAAAGAGAAGATATGAACAAGGTACGGTAATGTAGACGTGAACGTAAAAACATGCTATGCATACCCACCCGACCAATGCAACTTCAGGTGACCAGACTCCAAAAGACTCGACTAATCATGATTTAAATTTACCCTTCTTATCATTGCATGGTTCTTAATAAATTAGACATAGTTGATCAGGCTATGTATAATTTATGATTAACGATGCAACGATAGGACTAGATGACTCGGATGATGTTCAATTTTTAATAAAATAAAATAAAATATTTTCGGTTATCCTGTTATGTGATTTTTATTTTTGAAAAAATCGCATTCTCTATAAACTTTGGCTCTGTACCAATCTGTTCACACCCTCGACGGAGGCGGAAATACGAGGTGTAACGGAAGGGAACATAAGCACAAGATAATAGAACATACCAACGTTAAGATTTAAAAAGGAAAGGTACTCCATTACAATATTAGTTTAGCCGTCATCGGCAAATATATTACAAAGTTTAGATTCCAAAATATTGAGTTTTATTACATAACGAATTGTACGACAAGTGAAAATTCTTTATGCAAGACCTGATAGAAAAGCTTACTAACGATCACCTGAAATGCATGAGAGAAAAAACGGGTCAACTATGAAAATAGTTGGTGAGTAAACACGTTTAGCAAAATAAGAAATCTCGAAGAAATATTTAAAGCTTTCGGTCAACGAAAATAGTCCACAAAGCAAAGGCATTGTGTATCCACTCAGTTCCAAGTTCCGCCCATACAAAACTTGCAACCGTGTGTACACAAGCCCATTGCACAAAAATATAGTGCGTCAAGTAGTCAAGTATAAGCGGTCATAATAGTTCACATATAGCACCACGGATATAATAATTCAGGGATGCTCCAACATGGGAGACTTTGCACTGCCCAACAAGGGAGACTCCTTGTCACCGACCACCTAGGCGAAGAATTATTGAGAACGCTCCCACCAATAAGGGAGACTTTGCACGCTCCACCATAAGGCGAGACTTAGAATCCACCGATACGCGAGACTTTGGGTCAAGAACGTCCACCA
This sequence comes from Chrysanthemum makinoi, assembly GCA_910596185.1. NCBI lineage: Eukaryota > Viridiplantae > Streptophyta > Magnoliopsida > Asterales > Asteraceae > Chrysanthemum > Chrysanthemum makinoi. Next base: position 58,951,235 of record OU343216.1, read on the forward strand.
AAAGGCGAGACTTTTTGGTCATAACACGTCCGGTTCAATATATTCAAACAAGGCATACTTTCGTAATTAAGTTCAAGAATTGATTCGAGTTCACAAGTTCTAGTCAAAAGAGTTCACAATTGTAAAGATCAATTTAATTCAAGTATGGTTCATGCATTCAGCCCCAAAATATAGTAAAACGGTAAAAAGGGAATGTGATTACTCACTTGATAAACTGGTGTGACGACAAAGTGGTTACACGAAATGTAGAAGTGAATCTCAAAATCACCTATATGAATGTTATGATAGCATAAGTCATGATGTAATGTTATGCACGCAATTCGGATGATATTTATACCATTTGTGAGTTTTGAAAATAATACTTATCGTCGAAAAAATACTCTTTGACGTTCCTGACCATTCAAAAAATGACTTTACAAGTTTTTACGTCAAAAGCATCCTACATGGTTTTATAATGATTTATGGGAAATTATCACTTTTCGTCGAAAAACAATGTCGCCGGAATTTTCATAAAAGTGACAACAAAAAGGCTTGGAAAACTAGTCGTAAAATGGTGCACGTCGAACGTTAGAGAACGAACTCGACGGTTTTGGAAAGTTTGTATCGAAATCTAGAAGTTCAGTTCAGGAGTTTTTGTAATACAATGTCTCGAAAATAAAGATAATAAGGGTTAAAGATGGTGGTTTTGGCTAAAATGTTGGTTAAAATGAGTTTTGGCCAAACTTTAAGCATCCATAAATAAGTTACTACAACTCCGCTATACAAACGCTGATTGTTTTGAAAATATGCTCGGTGATCTTGATTTTATTAGAAGACAATTGCTCCAAAAGTTTCACAACATAGTTAAAAAAGCCTTAAACATGGTCGCTTCAAGCAACGTAACACTTGTCTCGTAATAATATATAGTTTTTCTAAAAATAATAGTTACGGCAAGTTTGTAAAAACGTGCATATATTTGTCGTTTCAAATCCGTTTTCTACGGATAATACGTCTTCGCGTAAGAAGGAACTAATATATTTTTGATAAGTCGAAATAATTTGTAAAGCTTAAGGCTCGTTTTTGACTAATAAAACAAAATAGCATGCTGAAATTTCTGAAAAATATATATATCGTCGTCAACTTGAAAAATTCATCACGACTTCGTTATAAGTCCGTTTTAATCCGTTCAAGCGACCACGGATTCGTTTTAAGTATATTTCTAAATATCAAGGCCAAAAAGTCGTGGTATAGTCGGATTTTCCCAGAAAGTGATTTTAAGGACAGACCCTTTTTAACTTGTCGAAAATAGTTTTTCTCGTACTAAACCTATTCCAATCCTTCAAATCAACTCCAAAGCTAATCTAATCCTACCATACACCTTCTTAGGGGGTCATGGGTTCCTAAACATCATCAAGACCAAAGTATACCAAGGGGATAATTATAGGATGACCTATCTTATATATATCTCTAAAATCAATGGAAAAAATGGTATAAACAACACAAGTCTTGCATGCTTGCTCCAAAAATGAAAAGATAAATATGAGATGATAAGGAAACATGAAAAATGAAAGAAACATGCTTACAAGTATTATGATGAGGTGACAAGAACAAGGTTTAACTTAAACACTCTAGGTTTTATTTCAAAACCTTATAAAGAGTGGGATCTAGATTGAATATAACTTGAACTTGAAAACTTTGTGATGATCCCTTGAAAATACTTGAAGTGGCCGGTTTTGATGGAGAAACAAAGAGAGAAGAAATGTTTTTGCTACTAGTGAATAAATGAAAATGAATGATTGCGAGTGATAATTAGTGAAGTATAGATATATACAATCAAGACACAAATTGTCAAACAATAAATGATACCTTTCCCCTCCGGCCTGGGGTGGGGATGTACCTACAAATATATATATATTTTTTTTTACATATGTATATACTGTATACTGTAAGAAAAGTGTAAGTAAATGTGTAAAATAATAATAACTTGTAAGGTTTTGGTAGCTTTTAGGTACAAGTAAATTTTTAATAGATCAATTTAGAGTATAATGATATTATAAAAAATTGTAAAATATATTCTGTAAAATTTGAGTGATAAAATAATTATCGAGTAATTTTTTAAGAAAAACGTCGTAATAATATAAATTTTACAATTTATATACGAAATAAATTTAAAACACTAGGTAAACTCAAAATATAGTTTTTTTTTACAACTAAATGTAAGTATAAAAATATATCGGGATCATTTTTGGAAGTAGCGGATTAAATGTTCAAAATAATAACTCACGCGATAACGTTTATTTAATATAAAATTTACGCGTTTAATGTGAAATGTAAAATCATGAATGAACCGCTATGAAATGATGAATATGGAGTATGAGAAATGACCGGAAAATGAGAATTGTGACAAAACCTGCCATTAAACAATTACACAAGGACCAAAAGTATATAATTTACTATTTTAAAGCTTTAAGGACCTAATATGTAATTTTTGGATTTTTAGGGACTAAAGGTGTAAATTCCCAAAAGTTTATCATAAGGACCAATATGCATTTATAAATAGTACAAGGTTTATTTTTGATAAATTTCCATTTTTTAATTCACCAAGGACTATTTATGACATTTTTCAAAGTTAAAGGACTAAAGTTGTCATTTTGTGATTTTTGAACTTTAAAGGGTTTGTTTTGACAACTTTTGAATCTTATGGACCTAAAATGATATTTTACAAGTTTTTGAATTACCAGGGACTGTTTTTGACAACTTTTGTAACTTGGGGGGCTAAAACTGCCAATTATGCAAACTTGATCCGTTTTCACCAGATTTGATTTTGTTTTTGCATTTTAAAACATATAAAACACTTGTTTGTGATATTTTTATCATTTTGAAGCATTTCTGAGTGTTTTCAGCATGTTTTGGCATTCTAAACAGATAAAAATGATGAGTATTTAGGACACTCATCATCCCCACACTCAAGATATTGCTAGTCCCAAGCAATGTTTTGAAGCTTTAATGGATTTTAAAAACTCTTTACCAAAAGCCATCACTTCTGAGGAGTAGCAAATGTTTCATGTTCAAGTAAGAACCTGGGTACAATGATAACCAAATGATTTTGAGCAAATCATAAGCTGTAAACGGATTTGATTTGTCTTTACCGTAAGCCGTACACTTCCGGACTAGCCAACTCTTAGATAAATTATCAATATCTTTGGTGAGCCGATTACCAATTATGGATTTTCCACTGCCTTTACCACAAGCCATAAACTTGCGGGCTGGCCAACTCTTCACTAATTAAAGATATGGTGAGTCAATACCATACAATTTTGGGCAAATTGCAAGCCATAAACGGATTTGAGATATCTTTACCAAGAGCCGCTTGCTCCTGGATTAGCCAATCCTTATGTGGGTTAGACATGGTGGACTGATTACCATTTGTTGTGTTTAGTACAAAGTACTTCCCACTAAAAAAAATTTTAAAATTTGGCCCTTTTGGGGGAAAAAGGGACTAAAGGGTACATTTTTGATCAATTCGCCAGAATTTCCCCACACTTAGAAATGAATATTGTCCTCAATATTCAAAGTACCAGCTGTTATGCCGAAACTTAGAACATAAAAAGATAACATTACTAACTAAGTGTAGAAACACAACAATTATTCTCTTTTAATATCACAATTTTTTTTTTTTTTTATACAACATGGGGCATCTCCCCACACTAGGGTGGGACACACGGGTGAAAACCATGTTTTAGCTACGCTTTTTTATTCGAGTCGCTAGCTTGACTCGACCCCGAATTAATTTGTTCATGGGGGAGTAAGTGGAAGAAACAATCTCCATCGGACTTTCATTCAAGATGTTTGGATAAACATTGAAGTACGTGAAAGTTCCACACCGATGAGATACAGACAAACCCGGCTCACAAATGGTAAATGAAAATGCCGGGGTCAAAAATAGTGTCCTCATTCCCGAAGGAGAAAAGGGGAAAGAGCAACCAACCATTTGTGAAGAATGGAATAAATATGTGCATCAATGCATGTCCATTCCTCATCATAAAGAAGCAAATCACCATTTTTGACATTTTTAAGCTTAAACTTGAAGCTTGTATGGTGATTGGTAACAAAATTTCTGGGAGGGAGAGCTGGAAACGATTCTTCAATCAACAGATTTCAAGGAAAAAAGGATGTCTCCCTCCGAATCAAAGTAAGTATTGTCAATTCCTGTTGGAATCGACTCATCACTAAGAAAATCATCGATCTCCTTCCAAAATTTGTCATCTTCCTCATCTGGAGTGAGAGAAGGAATGGAAGAGTCGGAAATGGGACAAGAAACGAGTGGATGATCATTATATAGGAGATTTCTAGTTTCTCCAAAATCGGCTTCAAAATCAAAGAGATCATCGTCACTTTCCGATGAAAGTGTGCAGTGATGTGAGTGAGTTCATCGGTGAACTCCTCAAGAAGAGGATCGATCTGTGGGAGTGATGCCTCAACATACTCGAGTCCCATAAGATTTACAATCTTCGCTAGATCAGCAGAAAGTCTCAAAATGATCAAAAGAACACTCAAGATGGGAAGAAGAATCACACATATGATCAGAAATTCCTGTGACTCTTGGGATTGAGACAAGGCCCTCAACACTAGACGATTCCATTTCTGGAATAGTGCCAAGAAGCTCATCCCCCATGTTTAGAGAGTGAGTGGGAATATTGGGTGTGATAACAACAGACTGAGGGAGTTTAGAAGGACTAGCATACATATGTTTAATACTTTCCATTTGTTCTTCTGCTAGTAATTCCATCATAGTCTTTTCTCCCTGGTTTTTCATGGAAGGAGTTTCAACTGATGAACTTGATGAACCGTTATAAAACTGTAGGATATCAAGGATATCTTCATCATCATCGTCATCAGGAATGAAACGGAATCGAGAGCTGGATTTGAATGCTTTTTGTATTCTAATTGATTCCCTAATAGTGTTTTCAATGGAAATCTGGGAATCTAATTTAGCAGCCCGCTCCTCGGCTAACAAAGCTTCCATGGATTTTGGATTATTTTGGGATGACATAGCCGACTTCTCCTGTTCTTTAATAACTCCGAGTCTTCGTAGAAGGTCCGTCAGTAGTTTCATGAGGAGTTGCTGAATCATTTGGTGGTGTGGAGGTTGGTCTTGATACGAAGATTCGTAATTGCTACAAGGAATTGGGTCCCCGCTTGACAATCCGAGCTAGGGTGAGGACCTCCACAATACTCACAAAAGAAAAATGATGTGGCTGTGAGTGGTTATGTGTTGTAGTCATAATTGTTATCAGGAACCTGATCATATGACAAGCGGTGTTTCCTGATTGAAAATCAGAACTGGAATGTGAACCACCACAGTACTCACAACAGTAAAACTGCTGAGTCTCCAGTGTGGTAGTGATGGAATAAATCAGTGTGTTATGGTAGGAATAGGGATCCGGTGTATAGAAGGACCGCTTCCTGATTCCACCATGCTACAATGGGGCAATTGCCACCATTATAAGGACCACACACCATTGACAACCAAGAGGGTGAGGATAGACTGAAAGAATCAAATGGTTCTAGAGGGTAAGAAATGAAGAATCAAAAGGGTAAGAGGGGTAAAGAGGAATATTTTGGTATTTTGAAAAACATGCGTAAAAACAAAGAACTTAAAATATTTTTGGTGTTGTTAACACTCAGAAAAGTGTTAATGAACTTTTGATTTTAAAATTGTTTACAAAAGGGGTGGTATATGTGCAAGAATGGATTTGGAAATGCTTAAACACGCTTTTACAGCTTCCCCCGCAGCGGCGCCAAAATTTGATGCGTGCCAAACCGTCAAGCTAAATCACTCAAACCTGCCACTTGTGAATGGCCGACCGTAATCAGCTTAAAACGCCAAGCACGAATGCAATTTAGATCAGGGGAGTATAATGAATTCCCGGGTCGTTAAGTCCCACGGAGGATGAATTGGTGTTTAAACAACTTCAGATGATAGAATAATCACTAAGGATAGTGATCAATAAGGTTTTGGATGGATAATTACCTAAAGGAAAGATTTACAAATTACAGCGACTTAAATGCAAATTAAAAGAAATTAAAAAGTTAAAAAATATTAAATAAACGCTATCACTATTTTTACAGATCGATGAACGTTTATTTTATAAAACAAAATAACTTTAATAAACTATTTTAACTAAAACGTAAACTCAAAATATCTAAAAACGTTATTTAAAACGGAAACGAGCGTTATTTACGAAAATGGCGCTGGAGCGCAAGATAAAACGTAAAATTTATGAAATAAAAGGCCTACGATTGTAAAACTAATTTTCTTACGTACTATATGATAAAAGAAAATTTTACAAAAAGAATCTATTTTTTAGACTTTTAGATTTTTTATTATGAATTAATTAAGATTTTACACTAATTAAATGTTTAAAAATACTAAAACTTATTAGAAAAATCTTGAAACTTTTTATAAATACTATTACTAATACAAATTTATTAAAATTACAAAACTGGAAAAAGTTACTACGAATAAGCTACAAATAAGCTAAAAGCTACGTTTAAGCTTATTGTGGAAAACGTATATAAGAAATTGATAGTGCAAGATTATGACGAGAAAAGTCCCAAGGGCAATGGTTACAGGTACCCACTATCACCCATATAAGGGGGAGGTCTCAGGTTCGACCCCTGCCTCTCCCTTTTTGTAAAACATTTTATTTTTGGAATTTTCTTTTTGCAAACTATTAAATACAAGAAAATAAGCAACTTTATTAACTGGAGCTTTTTACAAAAACGACTAATAAGCTCAGATTGAGCTTATAATCTTAACAGGGACTAGATTAAGGAAATAAGCATAAGCTTAAGCCAAATGGCTTAATAAGCTACTAAATAAGCAAAGTAAACTAGAAATAAGAAAAAGAACTGATAAAAAGCTGATATGACTACTGAGAAAGCAATCTTAACTACAAATAAGCACTAATTAAGCACAAATAAGCAAAAGTTAAACATTGTTACACAGTCAACTATTGGTTTCTAAACAACTTATAGCTAAAATTTAAGCACTTATATAAGCTAGTAAATGAAAAGGAACATTGGAACTAACTAGCTAACCAGCTGGGCTATCTAAAAAGCTAAATCTTTAATATTGGAGTTCACTAATAAGCTTATAGTGAGCTTATGAAAAGCTTGAAAACTGTATGCTCAGTGTACTATATGAAATGTACAAAACAATAAGCACTTTGCAGGCTTATTAAATAAGCTAAAATTAGAGAAAATAAACTGGGAACCATAGATAGCTGGTGGCCTACTCAAAAACTAAAGTACATAAGTGAGAAATCATCATAAGCCTGTGAGAGCTTATTAAAGAGGTAGCTCACTGGTGCACAGGGGATGCTTTTCACAAGGGGTCAAAACAAGCTACAAAATAAGCATTAATAAGCTAGTTTATAAAACTAGTATTTTTAATTTTCTTAGCAGCTAATATATTATGCCAAAAGGATTGCTAAATCCTAATATTAATCCTATATAAAATTATAGCATTTTATTCAAAACAGGTATTAAGAAATTTGACTTTTATAAAAACTAAGTAGGTTGATTTTGAATTCTAACTGATTCTAAGGACTAAATAAGCTATATTAAGCTGATATGAAATAGATTAAGCTACTTAAACAACTTTCACAACAGTATACATGATTATGCAATCTAAAATTCTAACAGTAACGTTAAAATGCATTCAAAAGAGATTTTGACTTTTTTACTAATAAAGTACTAGATTTTATTGCTTGCACTGAACTATAGATGCTAAAGTAACATGAGACAATAACAAACAATAAACACCACAAGCCCTATCTCAGAGATGAAAAGCAATTCCAAAAGTCCTTATTGAGATGGTATAAGGCTTTTTCAAAGAGTTCCACTGATTAAGCCATGACAAATATTAAAGACCTTATATAACTATATTTAAATAGGATTAAGCTTAAATTAACAGGTTTTAATTACTTATAATAGAATATGCAAATTTTAAGAAAATAACTTACAAATTGCTTTTATGCTAAAAACTGAGAAATAGTACTGAGAATCATCATATAGCTTCCAAGAAGCATCTAACCCGTGCAATCCATGAGCAACCCGCTCCAAGCCTCATCATCATGAAAACTCCTTTTATTTATTCATTTTCTTTGATTTTTATGTTTTTTTTTAGTAAATAAGTACAAGTCCTCTAAATGATAACAAAGCTTCAAAAAACTTAAAAGGTGACTGAAATGAGATCAAATGAACAAGAACCACAATATGACCAAGATAAAGCAAAGTGTCAATTTGCGAAAATGCTAAAGATTGATTCAAACTTGAAAATGAACTCGAGAACTATTGAAATAACTTCATTAACCATTAAACATGATACAATTTTGAAAATAAAACTGATTTAAAAGTAACAACAGAATTTAAAGTTTACACTACGAATTTTTGGTCTAAAACTTTGACAACCTATCCTTCAGTTTCTTTATTCTTATAGATGACTTCTAGAACTCGTGGGTAACACTCTGGTCTTTCCCATCAATAATCTCAGCCTTTGGAAATCACTGCAACATATCCTAGCCATCAATTAACTTTTGGCCAAAAAGTCTTGGGTGGGTTTATGCAATTAATGCAGCTTTGGGAGGACTGGAGTGGAGGAGGGGCAGGGGTGTGAAGTGGGTTAAGGCGTTAAAGGTAGTGGAAAGTTGTGGTGATAGCAGATGTCAAGAATAGCTGTAAAACATGTAAAGGGAGAAGATGAACAGTGTACGCGGGTTTCTATTTTAAAACATTGGGACGGGTAATAATTTGGGCCTAGCAGTTGGTTTAGTGTGATTTGGATTTGGTTTGGATATTAATATAAAGCCCAAGGACTTTTTGTAAATCCGCTAACTTGAGGGATCCGATTATCATCTTTCCAAACTTCTTGAGGGACCAAAACTGCCAGTAAAACAATTACACAAGGACCAAAAGTATATAATTTACTATTTTAAAGCTTTAAGGACCTAATATGTAATTTTTGGATTTTTAGGGACTAAAGGTGTAAATTCCCAAAAGTTTATCATAAGGACCAATTATGTCATTTATAAATAGTACAAGGTTTATTTTTGATAAATTTCCAGTTTTTTAATTCACCAAGGACTATTTATGACATTTTTCAAAGTTAAAGGACTAAAGTTGTCATTTTGTGATTTTTGAACTTTAAAGGGTTTGTTTTGACAACTTTTGAATCTTATGGACCTAAAATGATATTTTACAAGTTTTTGAATTACCTGTGGACTGCTTTTGACAACTTTTGTAACTTGGGGGACTAAAACTGCCAATTATGCAAACTTGATACGTTTTTCACAGATTTTGATGTTTTTGCATTTAAAACATATAAAACACTTGTTTGTGATATTTTTATCATTTTGAAGTATTTCTGAGTGTTTTCAGATGTTTTTGGCATTCTAACAGTATAAAAATGATGAGTATTTAGACACTCATCATTGAACATTTTCAATCGCCTCATGCGCGAAATCAAAGAGATATTTTTCAGAAAATAATTTTACCTCATGTCCGAAATTTGAAAATGTGTGTAATATATTGGGAAAGGGATTTTCACAAGGAGCTTGGACTTATAAAAACAGTTTTCGAGAAAACCGAAACATCGATTTCAGATACTAAACGTAAAAAGAAAATGTTAAGAAAAGATGTTGATCGACTCTTGGAAGATGTTATCTGGTGATACCATAAATGTTGTGTTACTACATAAGAACTGCTGCATATGCATTTGATTATATCGTGGTTGATTCTGAAAATGTTGAGAATACCAATAATGTGTCACAAATCAAGTCTTTAAAAGTTGAAAATGAGTGATTGTTAAACGAGCTTTCAAATGCAAAATGCCGTCTTCAATGGTGTCAAAAAGATTGTCAAAATCGTGAACTCGCTTTGCAAAACAAAATCAATCAGTTGCATACCAAAACTTGAGCAACTGGATGATGAAAACGTGTCTTTAAAGTGTCAAATTTCAAAATATGAACAAGAAATTTCAAAAGTTAAAACGGAATATGGTGTCATATTTGATTTACTCAAAAAGACTCGTGCTCAAGCTTCAAAAGATGTTGATGATCATCTTGCATATACCAAAGATGTTTTACGACAAAATGGAAACACTTGCTCTGAAAATATAGATTTGTTACACACTATCCATGATCTAAAAGCAGAGTTGGTGAAACTTAAACAAGATAGGAATAGTAACACAAACGTAATTGCATCAGAATTCTAGACTGCCTAATGACACATCACAAGAAACTAATGTGCTTCCCTTAATGAAAAGAATAGTTGCCTCTTTTACCAACGCTAGCACTTCACAGCTTAAGAGCACATCAAGGAAGAATAGGAAGTCGCGACGTAAGAAAAGAACAATAAAGACCTCTGAAGTAGAAGAATACCTTATGACTTTGAATAAGACTCAAGTTGCACCCGCTTTAGACATTGCGTTAGAAAAATGTAATAGAAAAAGTGATGTAACGAATGTTGAACCTTTAAGTACTTTAAATGTTATGTTTGAAGTTTCTTGTGTTGGTTGTCGTAAAACCATGTTTTCTGGTTGGCATGATAAATGTGTTGCTAATGCTATCTTATCTCGTAAGCGGAATAATAGAAAACGGAATACCTCTAGGCCCACTAATGCTTCTAAGTCCGTGCTAGGTAAACCACCCTCTAGTGTTCCGGCTACGATCATTGATGTACATAGAACGAAACCCCTTCACCTCCTAAAAAGAACTTATCACCTAGTGCATTCACTAAGACCAAAGCTAAGACTAGTTGGCGATGGCAGAAATGGTTACATAATACACTTGGTTTTACATGGATACCTAAAATAATAAACATGTGTGTTTCACCTATAACTGCATCGGAACCCTCTAATTCTTCGGGTTCCACATCTACTTCTATTCCATCTGTGTCGTCTGTGTGTAATGCAAGTGATACAGATCATCCTCTGGGTTGTTGATAGTGGATGTTCCCCCAACATGACAGGTCTTAAACTGTTATCCAACTTTTTTTCAAAGTTCATTGGAACTGTCAGATTTAGGAATGATCACTTCGCGGCTATCATGGGCTTCGGAGATTACATCAATGGAAACATCAAAATTAACATAGTTTATTATGTGGAAGGTCTCGGTCACAATCTCTTTTCAGTCGGTCAATTTGTGATGGAGATTTGGAAGTTGCTTTTAGGGAGAAAAATTGTTTCATTCGTGATCTACAAGGAAATGATCTTATGTCTGGTCAACGCACATCAAGTATTTACACAATCTCCATGCAAGACATGATTGCTTCATCTCCCATCTGCCTACTTTCTAAGGCAACATCTACAAAATCCTGGCTATGGCACAGTCGTCTCTCACATCTAAACTTTCAAACCATAACCAACCTTGCACGTTTCAAACTTGTTGAAGGTTTCCCAAGATTTCGGTACTCTAAAGATCACCTATGCTCAGCTTGTGAACAAGGGAAAAGCACTCGTGCTCACTTTCCTTCAAAGGTGGAACACAGCTCACAGCATGTGCTTCATCTTCTTCACATGGATTTGTGTGGTCCGATGCGTGTTCAGACGATTAACGGCAAACGCTACATCTTGGTAATTGTGGATGACTACTCAAGATGGACTTGGGTTTATTTTCTTCAAACTAAAGATCAAGCTCCACAAATGATCATCACCTTTCTCACGAAAATTCAAGTTCAGCTCCGGAACACAGTCAGACAAATCAGAACAGACAAAAGAAATGAATTTATGAATCAAACTCTTCGTGCATATTATGAGAAGTGGGGAATTGAGCATCAAACATCAATTGCACGGACACCAGAACAAAATGGAGTGGTTGAAAGACGAACCGGTTAGTGGAAGGTGAAAGCCGCAAGAACGATGTGATGAATGTAAAACTTCCAGATTACTTGTGGGCTGAAGCGTTGTCACCTGCATGCTACACTCAGAACCGTTCAATAATTACCAAACACCACAACAAAACACCTTATGAGCTTATCCACAACCGTAAACCGAATCTCAAACACTTTCATGTATTTGGATCCCTTTGTTACCCAAATAATGATCGTGATGACTTTGGTAAGCTCAAAGCTAAAGCTGACATAGGAGTCTTTGTTGGATACTGTGAGAATTCTAAAGGATACCGGATCTGGAATCCTCATACAAGGGAGATTATGGAAATGATTCATGCAAATTTCGATGAGCTTACTGAGATGGCTTCTGAGCAAAACAGCTTGGAACCCGGTCATAACCGTCTAAACTTCCCCCAAACCCCATCATCAGCTGTGTGGAAAACTAGAAGGGGGGGGGGGTTGAATAGTTTTACCAATTTAAAACTTCCTTTTAAATATTTAGATCGACTTATGTCAATCTATTTGGTTGTTTATGTTGGACGTTGATAGATAGATATATAAACGTGTAATGAAAGATAAAGAGTAAAAAGCACATCACCACGACACAAGTATTTATAGTGGTTCGGCTACAAGGACACCTTCCTTCCTACTCCACTCCCCGAGTCACCTACTCGAGAGTTCGTAAGCACTACACCAACTCCTTATGGCGGAGAAGCCTCACAACGTCGCTTAACCTTTTTCCGGTACAAAGCTAAATACCAAGTTCTTTCACACCAAGGCGAACCACACCTAACACAACGCCGCCTACCCTTTATACGGTGCTAGGCTAACCACCGGGTTCTTTCACTCCAAGGTGAACCACACCTACACAACGCCGCCTACCCTTTATTAGGTACTAGGCTAAGCACCTAGTTCCATTACCATGGAGGAACTACTACCCATCACAACACAACACCAAATCTTAAGGAGATCTACTCCTGTTACTAACACCATCAAGGATATCACCATCCTTGGATCTAGTACTAGTCTATCTTGTACATCGAACACACCATATCGATTGTACATCTAAGGCACCTTTCACTAATGCCTTTAGCTAGATCTTCAAGACACCTTCCACTAATGTCTTGTGGCTAGATCTTCAAGACACCTTTCACTAATGTCTTGTAACTTGGCTTCTAGGCACCTTTCACTAATGCCTACAATATGGACGATCGACACCTTTCACTAATGTCTTCGTCTTGACCCTTGAGACATCTTTCACTAATGTCTTCAACACAACACTTCTTAGAAGTAAGAAAAGAATCATCAACAGGAAGACTTCAGTAGCCTTGATGATGAGGAAGCATGGCAACTCTTGGACTTGAGCTTGCTCGACTTCAAAGGTGGCGATCTTGCCTTCAAGAGGAACCTAGAAGATCACACAAAAACAAAAGACAAACTACATAGATCTCTTGGATCTGAGGTTAGAGAGATATAATACTTGGAGAGAGTATGTGTGAAAGTGTTGAGCTAAAAGGAAGAAATGGCTCACTATTTATAGAAGAAAACACTACTGTTCCCAGGATCCCACGGATCCCTCCCTTGAGGGATCCGTCCAGTGTATTACTGGGGATCCGTGGTAGGCTCCCTTTTACCCATGGGTATTTTGGTTATGGGTCATGGGTTGATCCATGGGTCTTTAGCTAGATACAATGTATCTCTTGAGTGCAATGCACCTAATCACATGGGTATGGGTCAAAACCATGGGTTATGGATATTATCCATATATGATATAAGCATGATGTCATGCAATGGGTTATGGGTCAAGCTCCATGGGTCATGGGCTTTGGGTTGTACCCAAATACATTCAATGTATTTGCTCAATGGGTAATGATACTTAAGTTTCTACCCATTTATATTACCCAATATACTACATACTAGTTATGTGTATATTTTACCCAAATATGTAAACACTAGTTGTTGTACATATGTAATATTAAATCATAAAATCACTTATACTTGTTTTAGTGTTTCATGTGAAAATGTTTAATATGTTAGAAACTATTAGTTCAAACCATTTACGTATTTTATTTGTTTCGTTAAAATGATTTTACGTTTGTTATCGACAAAACATTAGAAGATCGTAAAATATAAATAAACATTTTTACGGCTTATTTGTATTAACAAGCTGAACCAAGCCTACAACTTACTCGTCAACAAATGGAACAGCTATTTGCTCCTCTGTTTAGTGATGATATTGATCAACATGCTCCAGATGTATCAAATGTTTCCGTTGCTCAACCTGATCATAATCCAATACTTGATACACCTGAAACAACAACAACTGTTGAGGAAGCACCTCCAATTGATTCCACAACAACAGCCCAACAAACCGCATCCAATGACGCTGACCCAGCTGATGATATTCTGAACCATGAAGTACCCCCACCTGTAGATTATGATCCAAATGCGTTCTTCAACCCTTTTGCAAATGAAACTGCCACTTCTGATGTTGCGGAATCATCTACAAGTCATTTGAATTGTTAGGTCACCATGTTTGTAACAAAAGTATCAATATGATAAATAGAGATATAGATGATCGGATGAACAAACACACACACACCCGAATGAATGTAAACAAAGGTTATGCGTAGTATTATGTGTGAAATGAACAACAACCTTCAAGTGAAGGTTTACAAGACTATTTATAGGGAAGGAACTAGGGCAACACACTAGTTCCCTTCCTTTCATTATTGGGCTTGGGCCAAGGATTATAGGCTTTCTACATAAGCCTTGCCTTAAGTGCTAACATAAAAGCCTAATTAAGCTAACTATTACATATTAATTACTAACACTTGTAATCTAGTTTAGGAGTGATTCGAACAATCTCCCCAGTGTAGGGATCTTGTTACTTTTGAAGTATTCTGCTTTGACATCTTTGATTTCTTTGTTCTTAGATTCTTTTGTTCTTTGTGGTGGTTGTGATAGTATGTTGTTGTCAGCTACAGATCAACTTCTTTGCTCCAGCGTCTCCAGGTCTTTTTTCAACATGCTCACACGCTCATATGACAGTAAATTCCAGATGTGAAGTAGTTCTCGAGTCTTTAAAACTTTGTAGATTCTTTGATTAGATGAAGAATCATTGTGACTTTGTGTTGCCTTTGATATTTGAGATAACTTCTTTCGTGATGTTGTTGGTATGAGCATGTGAAGAATCTGCACGATCTTTTCCTCCTGCGAGCATCCATAAGAAGAAGACATAAAACATGGGTTAGAAATAATCCCGCTTACAGTTTGAACTTCGAGTGTGTTAAAGATAGTGTGAAAACACGTCTCTAATTCTCACAAAGGCTGTTCTGAACTGGATTCCCACAAGTGAGATAACGCGATGTACCGAAGTACACTACAGTTCAGATGAGTCGCTGAGGTACACCGAAGCATCACCCCACGACTGTAGACCGTTTGGGACACACTAAGTGTAACCCACAAGGAATTACTGAAGTGACCTGCTGTCAGGGCTATTTGATGTGACCCAGCAGGAGAGTTCCGTCAATCACTGAGGATCGCAGTTGTGAACCCCTCATAAATGTTCTCGACAGATTGCTAAGATCTGTGAAGGACTCGATAATGTATCACTTGTGTTCTTATTGTTGAACGACAAACGATGAATTGTCAAGTGTACCTAAGAGATCTTTTGATGAATCTCGTGGCTCTAGACTCAATAGTGCGCTTTGGTTTTCTTGAGCAGAGACTAGGGAGAGGGTCTCCTTCTTCAATACCAGCAATCTCTAAGAGAAAGCCGATAGTTTACGTAGGGTTCCCTGTGAGAATTAAACAAGCTTCTGTTGAGAGAAAATTGAGTGGCTAAGAAGGTTTAGTGCATGCGTCACTGGGTCCATGACGACTTTGATCTTCAATACCGGTGTCATCAAGTGACAACCAGTAGCATATGAATTGAACCCGGTGTCTGCCCTAAGTTGAATAATCTGGAGGGCTATTTCTTTTCACCCTTTTCTTTACTTTTCTTTTTAATTCTTCAATTCCTTCTTTCTCCGATTCTCATTTTTCTCCTTTTTATAATCATACCTAAGGACTTCTAAATTCTAACTATTGGTGGTGTCCTTGGGTAGATCCTCCGGCTCTGGCGGATCATAGGACGGTTATTCCTAACCTTAGTCACCTTATAACTCCATGACTAACCTATGTTGCCGTAAACCATTTTCATGAAAATCTCTCAAAGTGGTTATGAATAAAAGCATTTTGAACCACTGAAAGAGTTTTGTATTTTGTAGAAATACTCCCCCTCCATACGTGCTTAAGTATTTTGACAGAATCAGCAGGTGAGAGAAGAGCGCGCACTTTTGAATTGATCAACTCAAGATAGACAATTCCCTACGAGATACGGTTACATCACTGACTACGTCAGCTTGAAGTTGTAAACACTCCTTGGAGAGGAGGTTTGACATGTCAAGGTTCATGTCTACCAAGAGTTTCTCGAATGGTACATTCTACTAGGACAAGTCCTTTGCGAGACACGTTTACATCACTAGCGAACTAGCTTGAAATGATTACCCGTCCCAGACAAGTCTTTTCGAGTTACTAACATTTAGGAGCTCGTCAATTCATTGGTTAAGTCTTTAGCACAACGGTTCAATAGCAATTCACAACATATTTCTTATCACATAATTTTTTTTCTCCCCCTCAAAAATGGCATATAAATGTTATTTTTGACAAAATTTTGATATCGAATATGTCCATTTCGAGTTTTGTGGGAAGATTTCCACGAAGAACAATTTGTAAACATAGTTTTAGCAAATATTCCCCCTCAACAAGTAATAGGTACTTTTGAGGTTTTGAAAACATAAGGGGAAGTACTTGTTCTTTTGAGCAAAACTTTGAAAGTGAAAGTTTTGATTAGTTTTACTCAAAAGTAAGAAGCTTTCGCTTCTTTTATAAGGATTGTGGCACTGAAGCGTACCACAGGGTCCTTTCATTACAAGAATGGGTTGTACACTGTTATGCGTGCACAAGCCATTGTCAGATATAAATCATACATCCAAATAATGATAAGAGAAACAAATCAAGGGGTACCAGGTATTCCAGCAATAACACCAAGAGTTTTGTCTTGGCGTTGGTAGCCTGTTAGAGATATGCTCGGACGCCCACCAACAAAGCTCTCTAGTGTCCTTATCTGATCCCGTCTGAACAACCTTTCATCAATCCGAGTGATGATCTTCTTCACATCCCTCCTATCCCTTGAATTCCATCTCTTCGGTGACCCTATGCCGTCATGGATCTCCTTTAACCTGTATGCTAACCCGTCCTGAACCTTCTTTAATGTGTGATCCCCAAACTTATGAAGCTCTTTGCACGCCATGAAGCAATTGTGGTGTAGTTTACTACGGTAGACTACCCCAAATGGTTTCTTGATAAGGGTGTACTGAGCAAGTTGGTTTATGTCGGGAGGTCTAGCTGTGTTTTGTGAGATTAACACGCTTCTGGTAGATTCCACGGCAAGTTGAATATCTTCTACACGTTTGGATCACGATGCTTCTATGAATATTAGCATGACTTGATGTACTCGCGTTGGATATTTGTAGAGAATTGTCGCATTCGTCCTTGTACCTTGGCACGATACATGTCTTCAATGTCATTGAGCGACAATCTCGGGAAATCTGCTTCAGTAAAGTCATATTCCTGTTCGTCTTGTCGTTTGACCACAATTTTCTTTAGGAATGTGTAGTCCCACTTCGACGACAGGGTAACCTGCATAATTGCAACGATCCGTTTGTCATTGAACGCTCCTTTTTGACTTTATAACCTGGCAGCTTCGGTAGTAGATTCGTCTTCGTTCTGGCCAATGATGAATCCCATACAGTGCATCGAGGTCATACTTTTCCACTTTGTCAATAAACATGTGTGTGGCTTCTTCTTCGATGGCTATATTATTAGAGTAGATTGCTGTCGGGAAAGGGAGGGCGAGTGATGTAGCATATTTCTTTGTGACATCGCTACCGTGTAGAAGGAATTCCAGGTCGTTGTTGAAGAAATAGCGGTAGGGAATCTTAGGTTGGTCTGGTCGGCCAATGGTAGGTAGTGGTTTGGTCCAATCAGTAGTAGGAGCTTTGTATGGGCTGGTGAAGTCAATGTCTGATTCAGGATTGAGCCAATCAATGTTGTTAGACATGGCTCGTGCTATGTTGTCGAGATGATATTCGACTTCAATGGCACTGTCTGAGCTGTCCTTAAGTAGTGAAAGGCGTCGTCTTGATTCGCTCAACTTGCTTTAGTCATTTTCTTCACTTTGAACTTTTCTTGTATAAGCTTCACATGCTCCATTATGCGACCATCTACCGGTTCTTGTCCTTCCAGTAACTGAGGTGTAGTATCAACAAGTTTAGAGAACCAGTCATACTCTTCAGTGTCATCATCATCTAGCCATGACACAACTTCGATCTTTTTCTTCTTCTTAGGCTTTGGTGATGATGCTGGTTTCTTTGTTGATGTAGAAGAAGTAGGTTGTTGTTGAGGCTCAGGAATTTCTTCATTGTCACCACCAGTGTATTGAAAGTGATCACCGGTTTTCTCTGT
>OU343216.1:58969778-59008931 GCA_910596185.1 Chrysanthemum makinoi
TGCTACTTGTCTATTGTGATTTCTACGCCTAAGGATACTTCATCAACAAAGGTTCATTCGACTACAAAGATCCATTTTTACCAACACAAGTTTTCAAAATTTCACAACCACCATACTCTAACTATTTCCCTTACACTTATCCTCATCCTCAACGTCCACAACAACTAACTCCACAACATCAACAATGGAATCAACAACAAGCAATTTATCAACAACAATTTAACCAACAACATACTCCACAACTTGCTGCAAATCCACAACCTCAAATGGTTCAACCACCACCAAGTCTTCAAGTTCAACCGTACACAAATGACTTCAATCAACATCCATCAAGGATCACTATGAAGGAACCCACTTGGTTTGCAAAGATGTTTGAAACTTTAAGAAGCCAACAATCAATTCATGAGGCCGGATCACTTGATAGACCTCCAATGCTCACTCCAGGAAACTACGATCAATGGGTGATAAGGTTCTTTAGGTTTTGTGATCTAAAGAAGCCACATGGAAAGTTCTTAAAGCAGGTTATCTTGGAAGGTCCATTTGAGATGCCTACTGTCATTGTACCCGGAGATCCAAATGCCATTCCACCAAGAGATGAACAAACGAACATTGCTACTGTTGCAGACTTGAATCCTCAAGAACTTCTACACTATGAAGGAGATGAGCTTGCAATGGAATATATCCTCCTAGGATTACCAAACCTAATTCTTCGTAGTGTTGATGCTCAAAAGACTGCAAAGAAATGTGGGATCATATTCGTCTTCTTATGGAAGGATCTGTACTCAATCCGGAAGATTTGGAATCCAAAATTTACTTGGCTTATGAACACTTCATGATTGAATCTGGAGAGACACTCGAGTCCTATCATCACCGATTTTCAGACATCATCAATGATTTGGATAAACACAACATCAACATGCCAAGAATTGCGGTGAATACTAAGTTCCTGAGTAGTCTTGGTCCTGAATGGGAGAAGTATGTCATTTTCCTCTGTCAAGATAAAAACATGCATCAATCTACATATGGATTATTGTACGATTACTTGAAGCCTCATGAA
Source organism: Chrysanthemum makinoi (assembly GCA_910596185.1). Taxonomy (NCBI): domain Eukaryota; kingdom Viridiplantae; phylum Streptophyta; class Magnoliopsida; order Asterales; family Asteraceae; genus Chrysanthemum; species Chrysanthemum makinoi. The sequence continues at coordinate 58,970,836 of OU343216.1, forward strand.
AAGGAAGTTGATAGGGAAAGGATTCTCCGTGCTCAAATTGCTCCACCGACACATCCGGAAAATCAACAACTTGCCTTATATGCTCAAAACAGTTATTCTCCTCAACCAACTGCTACAATCACACCACATGATCCTTCACAACCTCCATCTCAACAAACTCAATTGGTTCCATACAACAACAACAATGCTCAAGCCGAAGCTAATGAGGAATCTGATCCGTTCGAAGAACTGCAACAAGGATTTGCTATGATTGCTAATGCCTTTAGCCGTTATACCAACAAATCCAACAACCGTATTCGTTCCTCATCTAATACAAGGAATCAAGCTGTTGTGAACAATGGACGAGTTGAAGTTCAGAATCGTGGTTATGGTCGTCAGATGGGCGGTGGTCACGGGTTTAATGCTGTGGGAAGGAATAACAATCGAGCTCCAGGTGGAACAGGAAATGCTCGAATGGGTTGAATGGTCTTCGATGCTACAACTGCAATGAGAAGGGACACTGGCTAATGCATGCCCAAAGCCAAGGACTAGGGGCAGTGCTTATTTCAAAGAGGCTCTTCTTTTGGCTCTTAAGGATGAAGCTGGTGGATCTCTCACAGATAAAGAACAGAGTTTTATGGCAAATGCATGTTGATGGCTAATATCGGATGATGATATGGAGGACTCTGCGGGCGTAATGTTCAAATGCGCCATCCACATTTACGTATGTTGATCAACGGCTATATATGCATGAGTTCAGAACAAAACAATTAATGAGTGACACAGCCCATGTGATTACACTAAGGAAATTAAATCTAATAAAGACTTTGAAGGCTTGTCTAACGTAAAATAATAAAACACACCTATGGATATGAAAATGATATTTTTACAATCCTAATAATAAAATAAAATTATTGGAAAAATAAATTATTTTTATGACTATTTATTTAATTATTATTAATTAAAAACAAACCATATTTAATACCCAAAATATGAGAAAATATATCGAAAAGTGAAATTATGACTTAGAAAAATCTAAAATATTATAAAACTTATTTTAAAACTGAAAATATATTTATTACACTTTTTTATCTATTTATTATTAATTAATTACTATTTATTAATTATTAAAACATACATGACCTGAATCCTAAAAGCAAACTAGGAAAATATAAAATGAAAGTGCTTTTGAAAAGGCAAATGGCGAAGCTATCACTAATGAATTTTCTTTCAAAATCGCCACATCTCATTCCACTATATAAGGTTTTTAAGATTTTTGATTTTTCAAAATAAGCTAAAAGCTATATAATAAGCTAAGGGGTGACTAAATAAGTTATTAGGAACTGATGTGAGTATGTTTAAGCTAAAAGAACTTAGAAAATTCCAAGTCCAAGAGCTGAAAAGATCTCAATAAGCTCATGGTATGCTGATTTTTTCTGTGGTGCAGGGCAAAAAGTGCCTTTTTCAAGCCCTTAAAAAGCTGCTAAGAAAAAATATTAAAAACAAACTAAAAATATGACCAAGTACACAAGCAAGCCATCTCTAAGCGTACCAAATTTCAGATGAATTGGACTTAAGATGAAGAAATGAAAAATAAAAGAAATTTGCTGCTGAAACAAAAAAATACGAAAATATGCGTCTTTGATGGTCGTGTGATCGATGTTGTGCAGATGTGTGCAGGCTAAACAAGACCAAACCAACTCTTGGGAATACACTATATGAACTCCAAGGAACTCGGAAAAGCAAAGGTTAAGGGCTAAATAAGCTTCAGCTTATTAGGAGCTTATATGAGCAGTTTACTTTCTATCTTTGCACCAACAAACTCAAAACCTATCAATGCTTCAAATCAACTTATAACCTACTGAGAACTACTTATCTAGCTTCAAATAAGCCTAATCAACTTTTACCAAGTGGCAGATGAACAGTAACAAGCTTCTATATCCTAAAACATAGTTATCCCAATCAGTCCTTTTCATGGGCTTAGTTGATTTTTTACACTAGCACAAGCTTGTTATAAGCTTAACTATCTGAATAAAACTTGTTCAATGACTTATTGTGATCCTAATTAACAACTCTCTGATGCAAATAAGCACTCAAACAAGCTGAATGCTTATTGAACTGTTTTGGATTTTTAAGATTTTTTTAGCAAAATGAAATAAAAGATATCAAGTACTTATGAAACTGATGAAATACAACTAGAAACTAGTAATAAGCATAAAATAACAACAATAAGCTACTATTAAGCTATTGTACAGTAATATGAAAAAAACATGAAAATATTGAAATTGCTTACAACTGAGAATTGGATTATAGAACAAAGAACTAATGATCAGAAACACCTAGCTTGTTAACAACAAGCTAGAAACCAAATAAGCTCTTCCATGAGCAGCTCATTATTCATAACTGCTTATCTTGAGCTCCCTTTGACTTTTTTAGAAATTTAAGCAATTAGACAGGAAAACCTTTTCAAATACTTAAATTAACTTAGGTTGTCTTCAACATACTCAATTAAGCAATTATGAGAGCTTGAAATGAAGAAACTGGTTAAAACCATTTTTGGCGGGAAGAACAAGAAGAACAATTAAAGCATGAAACTTGCAATTGATTACTGGAAACTATTGAATTAACATAAAAGTGACTTGTTCATTACAGAAAACTTAAAACCCAGCTAAAATTACAATGATAGATGAAAAACGATTAAGCAGAAAAATAAAAACGGTCTACAGACAATGACAGTTGTTCTTCAGTCTTCTTTTTCTTTTTATAGTGCTCCATGATTCACAAAAGAATGCCAAACTGTCAAGTTATCTCACACAAGCTAGCCACTTGTGAATGACTAACCGTAAGAAACTTAAAACAGTTCGGACACTGATTTAAAAACCAATAATAGATGAGAAGTGTGTAGTATGCGGGTAACTCAAACGTGTTAGGTTTGAGCACCGAGATCGTTCCGAACGAGGGTTGAATGGAATTTCCAACTCACGTCTCGATTATCGGGATTTGAATAAGAGAAGGGGATAAAATTATGTTTTCTAAACTACGGGATAAGGAAATTAAATGGAACTAAAATCTATGGGGAAAACCTAAGAATTAAGGCAAATTACGCAATTCTACACTAAAACGCAAATACGGGATTAAAACGAAGCGTGAATAAAATGCAACTACATCTAATCTAACTCCTAAAAATAACCAAAAATTACTTTTACTCTAAAAATGATATATGAAAACTATTTATGAATTAAAACTAATTTTTAGGATTTTTCTTTTATTTATTTGAATTAAAATCTAATTTTTAACTTTTAAAACTAAATTAAAATACTAAAAATTATGAAAATAAAAGGGAAAATTATGAAACTATTTTTATAAAATCTAAAATATCCTAAGAGAATTTTCAAAACTATTTTTGTATTTTTCTGATTATTTTTATATTTTCTACTAATTTAATACTATTTAAATCTAATTAAAATTGTGAAAAATACCAAATAAAAGGGGAAAAAAATGGAAAAATATTTTTTATGCTTTTTATATTTTTATTAAACTGGGAAAATTGAAAAATTATTTTTTTGGAACTTTTTCTTAATTAATTGCAATAAAAGCTATTTAAAAGTGATTAAAAACTGTTTTTAATTAAGAAAAATAGCAAACAGTGACCAAAAATTATGAAAAACTCAGGAAAATTCTAAAATGTTATTCTAAAGCTATGAAAAATATAAAAACATGGGCTTATGTGTAAGATATTGAAGCTGTAGTGTAACTGATGGGGAAATAAGCACTTTTAAATAAGCAAATAAGCACTAGACTGAACCCACTGAAAACAGAAGCTAAATTATACTATAACTACTCTAAATCAACCATTTGCAACTACTCCTAACCTCTAATCAGCAGTTTACCAATGATTTAGCTAACTGATCTACTTAAGCAAAACAGATTTTGACCCCCTACTTTGAGCTTATCCACAGACTTATCAGAAGAGCTTGAGTACAAAACAGATATGTGGTCTTCAAGACCACCTAGCAGACTATCACTAAAACAAAAATCAGACCCTGACTATTTGAAATGACCACTGTGCAAGGTCTGCACTATTTGAAGAAAACTGCTGTTGACACCATTTTGACTTTCAAGAACAGTTATGATGTTTGACTAAAATGAGATTTAAGATCAAATGTAAGACTGATGTTGATGAATCTTGATGACATACAATTGAAGCAAGCTAGTTTATCAACTTTTATACCTATATGTAAGTGATGAGTGTGTAAATACTCATCATTTTTGGTCAAATCTGAACTGCAAAACGTTTAAAAATGCTCAGAAATGCATCAAAATACTGAAAATATTCCAAAATTGCATTTTATATGTTTCAGATGCAAAATGTTCAAAATCAGATGAAAAATGAGCTAAGTTTGCATAATTGGCAGTTTCAGTCCCCCAAGTTTCAAAAGTTGTCAGAAATAGTCCATGAGCACATAATTTCAAAAGAAAAATCACCAAAGGTCCTTTTAAAATCATAAGTTGTCAAAATTAGTCCTTTGGTGAAAACTATCAAAAGTTTTGAGAAATTACAAAATTGGTCCTTCAAGTTTGAAAATTGGCAAAAATGGCCCCTGGAAATTGGAAAATATCAAGTTTGGTCCTTGTACTTTTTGAGATTGTCACTTTTAGCCCTTGGAACAACTTTTCATAATTGACAAGATTGGTCCTTGAATTTTCAGAATTGGCAACATAAGTCCTTGTGTTATTAACCCTTTATAAACCCTTGGACCCCTGTCAAACCAAATTAGACCCTGCCTTTTACCTTTGGACCCTTCCCATTTGACCCCCTTCATAATAATAACCCCAGTCAAACCTAACTTGGCGCCTTTTTCTTCTCCTCCCCAACTGCTTCTCTGCAACACACTTCCTCCCACACCCCCAGCTCATCATCCACTTTCCTTGTTCCCCCACCTCCACCAAAATCCAAAGAACATTAAATGATTCCTCATCTACAAGTTATCAGATATAGAAGATTTTCCCACTATCTTCAATTTTGGCGCCAAAATAAGAAACCAAGGGTGGAGATCAACAACACCAAATCAATGGCTAGGATTGAGTTGAGAAACCCTAATGAAGCATATAAATGAAGAGAGAAGACAGAGAAAAGGGTTGTCACTGTTTTTAGACCAAATCCTTAATTTCATGCTTAATCGTTTTAAGTTTTAATGTAATCTTTTAGCTGGGTTTCAAGTTCTTATGTAATAAACAAGTTATTTAAGTATCAATTCATCAGTTTCAATAATTAAATTCCAGTTTTATGCTTGTTCTAATTTTCCCGCCAAAAACCTTTATTGTCAATTTACAGTTTTAGTTTGATGAAAGTGTTTTAAATTGTTTGTTTAAGCTTGTATTTGGTTAATAAAGAGAATTGGTGAAGTTTCATGGGTTGTAATTCAAAATTTCAAAACAGTCAACAAAAGTTAACTGTTAAGCTCTAAAGGGATTTAGTATGGAGTTGGGTTGATACAGTGGTTGATATGGTTGAGATAAGTTAAAATGGTGGTGCTTTTTGTTTAGCATGCCAATGTGGCTAAACTCTTGAATAACACTGGTAATTTTCTCTTTTCATTGCTTCCCTTTGCTAGTTTGTTGCATAATCAGTTTTAGCCATAATCTGTTAGTAGTAGCTGTTAGATTTGCATTGATTGGCTTTTTAGATTATAGGACATAACTCTTCTTAGTTATAATTCAGTGTAGGTATATAACAGTTTGCAGTTTGCAGTCCAATGTCTTAAGGACTGTTTGGCATTAGGCCATAGTTCTTGCTCAAGTTTAGTTAAGTAATAGAAATCAGTTGCTTTAGTTCCAATAGGTCACAACTTAGATATCTTAGTTTTAATTTTGCATCTCCATGCAGTGGATAGTCAACAACACCCTTATCTGTTTCAAAATTCCACATCAGGTGGAGTGAAAATGAGATATCTTGTATTTAGGCTTAGAATCATTTAGGATAACATAATTTCAGTTCATTCCATCATAACTCATTAGTTTCAATCTGCTTTTAAGAGATCAATGTTCAAAAAAGTCAAAATTTCATTTTTGCTTCAAAAGTCAAAACTTGCAAATTCTAGTTTTGAGCCAAATGGGATGATTTTTCATGAGCACATTTCTGGGTCAAATCACATGAAACTTTGGGTTTTTAAACTTAAGCTGGTCTATTTTCTTATTACCATTTTTATAAATTTTTGTCAAATTTTTATAAGGCCCAAACTGGCTTGGCAAATAGGCATAAACTGCCCTGTGCAACTGACTCAGTGTAAGCTGAGTCTGCACAGGGGTCTTGCAACCCTTGCACATGGCTTAGTTTAGCTCATCTAGGTCTGAGCCTTGGTTCATAGATAGCCACCTAGGTCTAGTATAGGATCCTTTATCTGTTTTTTAATTTCTAGCTTATTTGATAGCTTGTTCTTGGGCTGCAACTTGACCTCAAATCTGTTTTTTGTCACTTGGTCTCAAATCAATCAAACCATAGCAACTTGAGTTTTAGAGGTTTGAGCCAGTTGTAATAAGTTGTTTTTAGGTAGTTGTAGCTTATTACTGCTTCTGTTTCAGTTTGGTCCCCAGTTGTGTGCATTTGCTTATTCAAAAGTGCTTATTTATAAGCTACTTACACTGCAGCCTCATTTTCTTGCACACAACCCCTGTTTTTTATATTTTTCCTAGATTCTAAATATTATTTTAAGCTTTTCTTGAATTTTTCAGATTTTTCCAAGTCAGTTTAGTATTTTTCTTGATTTAATTCAGTTTTTAGCCTTTTTTAAATAGCTTTTAATCCAATTAATTCAGAAAAGTTCCAAAAAAATAATTTTTCATTTTTATTAAGTTAAGATAAATATAAAAAGTCAAAAAAATATTTTTCTAAATTTTTCTTAGTTAAATTTGTATTTTTAAGCAATTTAATTAGTTTTAAATAGTTTTTAATTCCTAGAAAATAGAAAAATATTCAGAAAAATACAAAAATAGTTTTGAAAATTCTATTTTGTTATTTTAGATTTTTCCAAGTCATAATTTTATTTTTCTAGCTTTATTTCTTATTTTCTTGTATTTTAGGCTATTATTAAATAGTTAAAAATAGTTTTTAATTAATAATAATTAGATAATTAGTTATAAAAATAATTTTCTTTTTCTAAAAATTTTCTTTTATCATTAGGTTTGTAAAAATGTCATTTTCATATTCTTAGGTCTTTTATTTCTTAGATCTCACTTTTTATTTTGTACGTTTACGTAAGTTTATTTAAACGTAAGTTTTAAGTTTTAAACGTTCATCAATTTTAAAAATAGTGATAGCGTTTATTTAATATTTTTTATCTTTTTAATTCTCTTTAATTTGCATTTAAGCCTCTGTAATTTGTTGGCTTTTTCTGTAGTTATAATCATATCAGATCCCTTTTCTGTTCAAATTTCTCGATCACTATACGTTTGGTGATCCATTGCATAGCTCGCTGGGACATAACGACCCGGGGAAACACTATACTCCCCAGATCTTCATTGCATTCGTGTCTGAGCCGTTTTAAGTTTCTTACGGTCGGCCATTCACAAGTGGCCGGCTTGCGTGAGCAAACTTGACGGTTTGGCGCGGATCAAATTTTTGGCGCCGCTGCCGGGGAGCTGTGCTGATTATCTTCTGTCTAGCAGATTAGTGATTTGAATATTCACTCCTTGTTTATACCATCTGTATGTATTTATATTTTCTTATAAAAATCAAAAACCCAAAAAGATTTTCTTTCTTATTTTTACAAAATGTTTATCCAAAAATCCAAAAAGATTCTTCTTATCCCTGTTATCTGTTTGATTCTTTCTCTCGTATCCTCTAAACGTTTAATTCTATCTGCCTGATCCTCTTTGTGTTTAATTCTGATGGAATCATCGATTCCTTGTGTCGGTTGTGGAGAACCGCTTTTCGGTTCACCGTGTCGTTGGTGTACGTGCGAACGATGCGGTAATGACATTCATAACGGAAGTTGTTTGTTTTGCGGTTCGAGGAATTCATGTTCTTATGATCAAAATTCTTTCAATGAGCCGAAAAATTTCTCCGACTACCCACCCCAACCCCAAAATTTTTCTTTCAATCAGCAGTATTGCTATGGTTGTGGGGATCCGTTAGTTGATTTTCGATGTCAACGATGTTCTTGCGAGAGGTGTGGAAATGATCTTACGGATGGATTTTGTTCGTTTTGTGCTTCGGAAGCTGAAAAATCATGCACTTATCCGAACTTTTCCAATTATCCTCAAAACGATTTTAGCCACCCTCCTTAGTATTCATTTGAGCAAGAACCGTGCTATCAAAGTTTTAATGACACATCGTTTTAGAATGTACCGAATTTTTCTTGCACAAATTGTGGAGGTCCTCTTCAATGTCAACCGTGGAATCAAAATTACTATACTTCCGGTTTTGACAATTTCCAACCTCCACAGCACCATACGGTTCAAACTCCACCTGAGCCGTTGCCTAAAGAAACTTCCCAAGATTTTGAAACCGCAATGAAAAAACTTGATGATGTAATTCAAAACCTTAAGAATCAAGTGAGTGGTGAAAAGACCATGGGAGAATTGCTAGCCGAAGAACGAGAGGCCCGCCAATCAAGGGAAGAATTATTAGTCCTAGAGCATGCAGCTCTAAGGCGTTCCCAATTTCTTAAGGCAGCTCTCTATGATGATGACGAGGAGAGTTTTTATCCTTTTAAAAATAATAATTCTCAACTCCCTCAGTCAGTTGATATCCCAGCAGTTGAGATTCCATCTCAAACAACTGCTATCACACCTGATATTCCCACTCACTCTCTGAACATGGGGGACGAGCATCTTGACACTGTTCCTGAAAAGGAATCGGACGAATTCATAAAGTCTAGTGATGAGAACCTTGTCCCAATCCCGAGAGAGTCACAGGGAATTTCTGACCATTTGTGTGATATCCCTACCCCTCTTGTCTTCCTAAAAGATCATGTTGAGATGTTCTCCGATTCTAATGATGATGATTCGTTATCTTGTGGAGACATCGTTTATGTGGAAGATTTACCTTCTGAGCTTGTTAGCTTAGAAGAAGAGAATGATGAAGTTATTGACACTGAAATCAAAGATGAAGCACTTCGTGCAACATTACTGAATGTCAGTCTTCTCATTTCTAAAATCGAGGCTTTCAAAGAGAAACCTATTTCATCTCCTATCCCCATTAAGGGTAGTGACATTCTTTCCGATGATTCTAATCCGGAAATGAAAGCCTTCTGTTTTGATAATATGGGAGAGAAGATTAGTGGCAGTACCACTTTTCATTCTCATAATTCTCTCCCCGATTATGAATCATGTACATTGGAGGAGTTCACTAGTGAACCCACTCATATCAATTCTGAATATGATTCATTCACCTTCAAGGAGTTCTCAGATGAACTCACTCATATCATATCTCCGCCGGAGTATGATAATTTCTACTTTGATCTAGACACACCCATAATATGTCTTGATCAAGCGAGCTTAACTGATGAGATTAATGAAACTATGAATTCTCCTATTGAGGATGAAGATTTAGTCATGATTATTATCATGACTTTCTTTCTCTTCTTCACCTATCCCGTAGCTTCTCCTGTTCTTCACTCCTTCGGGAATGAAGACATTATCTTTGATCCCGGCATCTCCATGTACCATTATCTTGAGCCGGGAATATATCTCATCGGTGTGGAACTTTCACGTGCTTCAAATGTTTGTCCAAACATCTTGAATGAAAGTCCGATGGAGATTGTTTCTTCCACTTTGCTTCCCCATGAACCAATTAATGCGGGGTCGAGTCAAGCTAGCGACTCGGGAATCAAAAACAGTAGCATACCATATGGGTTTTCACCCATATTTCTGACTTCTTTCTACTTTCTACCACCCTAGTGTGGGGGGGGGGGGTTGCCCCACATGTTGTGTATATATGCAAGTTTCAAAAAAAATAAAATAAAAAAAAAATAAAAAAATAAAAAATAAATAAAATCTTTCAAATAATGGCCGTAGTATTTCCCTTTTACGTTCTTTGTTTCGGCATAACCGCCGGTACTTTGAATATTGAGGGCAATATTCATTTCTAAGTGTGGGGGGGAATTCTCACGAATTTTATCATGTATTATCCACCCAATTCCCCCGTTTTTGGCCAAATTTTTTTTTTGGAGTAAGTGTTTTGCACTTACTCATTTGGTTATCAGTCCGCCATGTCTAATAAACAAAAGGATTGGCTAATCCAGGAGCAAACGGCTCTTGGTAAAGATATCTCAAATCCGTTGACGGCTTGCAATTTGCCCAAAATTGTATGGTATTCAGCTCACCATATCTTTAATTAGTGAAGAGTTGGCTAGCCCGCAAGTTTATGGCTTGTGGTAAAGGCAGTGGAAAAACCATAATTGGTAATCAGCACACCAAAGATAATATTGATAATTTATCTAAGAGTTGGCTAGTCCAGAGCAAACGGCTTCTGGTAAAGACAAATCAAATCCGTTGGAAGCTGGTGGTTTGCTCAAAATCACATGGTTATCGGTGTACCATAGTTCTTACTTGAACTGAAACATTTGGCTACTCCAGAAGTAATGGCTTTTGGTAAAGAGATTCAAATCCATTAAGTTTTTCTCAAAAGATTGCTAGGGACTAGCAATAGTTTAGTGTGGGGGATTGATGAGTGTGTAAATACTCATCATTTTTGGTCAAATCTGAACTGCAAAACGTTTAAAAATGCTCAGAAATGCATCAAAATACTGAAAATATTCCAAAATTGCATTTTATATGTTTCAGATGCAAAATGTTCAAAATCAGATGAAAAATGAGCTAAGTTTGCATAATTGGCGGTTTCAGTCCCCCAAGTTTCAAAAGTTGTCAGAAATAGTCCCTGAGCACATAATTTCAAAAGAAAAATCACCAAAGGTCCTTTTAAAATCATAAGTTGTCAAAATTAGTCCTTTGGTGAAAAATATCAAAAGTTTTGAGAAATTACAAACTTGGTCCTTCAAGTTTGAAAATAGGCAAAAATGGCCCCTGGAAATTGGAAAATATCAAGTTTGGTCCTTGTACTTTTTGAGATTGTCACTTTTAGCCCTTGGAACAACTTTGCATAATTGACAAGATTGGTCCTTGAATTTTCAGAATTGGCAACATAAGTCCTTGTGTTATTAACCCTTTATAAACCCTTGGACCCCTGTCAAACCAAATTGGACCCTGCCTTTTACCTTTGGACCCTTCCCATTTGACCCCCTTCATAATAATAACCCCAGTCAAACCTAACTTGGCGCCTTTTTCTTCTCCTCCCCAACTGCTTCTCTGCAACACACTTCCTCCCACACCCCAGCTCATCATCCACTTTCCTTGTTCCCCCACCTCCACCAAAATCCAAAGAACATTAAATGATTCCTCATCTACAAGTTATCAGATATAGAAGATTTTCCCACTATCTTCAATTTTGGCGCCAAAATAAGAAACCAAGGGTGGAGATCAACAACACCAAATCAATGGCTAGGATTGAGTTGAGAAACCCTAATGAAGCATATAAATGAAGAGAGAAGACAGAGAAAAGGGTTGTCACTATTTTTAGACCAAATCCTTAATTTCATGCTTAATCGTTTTAAGTTTTAATGTAATCTTTTAGCTGGGTTTCAAGTTCTTATGTAATAAACAAGTTATTTAAGTATCAATTCATCAGTTTCAGTAATTAAATTCTAGTTTTATGCTTGTTCTAATTTTCCCGCCAAAAACCTTTATTGTCAATTTACAGTTTTAGTTTGATGAAAGTGTTTTAAATTGTTTGTTTAAGCTTGTATTTGGTTAATAAAGAGAATTGGTGAAGTTTCATGGGTTGTAATTCAAAATTTCAAAACAGTCAACAAAAGTTAACTGTTAAGCTCTAAAGGGACTTAGTATGGAGTTGGGTTGATACAGTGGTTGATATGGTTGAGATAAGTTAAAATGGTGGTGCTTTGCTGTTTAGCATGCCAATGTGGCTAAACTCTTGAATAACACTGGTAATTTGCTCTTTTCATTGCTTCCCTTTGCTAGTTTGTTGCATAATCAGTTTTAGCCATAATCTGTTAGTAGTAGCTGTTAGATTTGCATTGATTGGCTTTTTAGATTATAGGACATAACTCTTCTTAGTTATAATTCAGTGTAGGTATATAACAGTTTGCAGTTTGCAGTCCAATGTCTTAAGGACTGTTTGGCATTAGGCCATAGTTCTTGCTCAAGTTTAGTTAAGTAATAGAAATCAGTTGCTTTAGTTCCAATAGGTCACAACTTAGATATCTTAGTTTTAATTTTGCATCTCCATGCAGTGGATAGTCAACAACACCCTTATCTGTTTCAAAATTCCACATCAGGTGGAGTGAAAATGAGATATCTTGTATTTAGGCTTAGAATCATTTAGGATAACATAATTTCAGTTCATTCCATCATAACTCATTAGTTTCAATCTGCTTTTAAGAGATCAAAGTTCAAAAAAGTCAAAATTTCATTTTTGCTTCAAAAGTCAAAACTTGCAAATTCCAGTTTTGAGCCAAATGGGATGATTTTTCATGAGCACATTTCTGGGTCAAATCACATGAAACTTTGGGTTTTTAAACTTAAGCTGGTCTATTTTCTTATTACCATTTTTATAAATTTTTGTCAAATTTTTATAAGGCCCAAACTGGCTTGGCAAATAGGCATAAACTGCCCTGTGCAACTGACTCAGTGTAAGCTGAGTCTGCACAGGGGTCTTGCAACCCTTGCACAGGGCTTAGTTTAGCTCATCTAGGTCTGAGCCTTGGTTCATAGATAGCCACCTAGGTCTAGTATAGGATCCTTTATCTGTTTTTTAATTTCTAGCTTATTTGATAGCTTGTTCTTGGGCTGCAACTTGACCTCAAATCTGTTTTTTGTCACTTGGTCTCAAATCAATCAAACCATAGCAACTTGAGTTTTAGAGGTTTGAGCCAGTTGTAATAAGTTGTTTTTAGGTAGTTGTAGCTTATTACTGCTTCTGTTTCAGTTTGGTCCCCAGTTGTGTGCATTTGCTTATTCAAAAGTGCTTATTTATAAGCTACTTACACTGCAGCCTCATTTTCTTGCACACAACCCCTGTTTTTTATATTTTTCCTAGATTCTAAATATTATTTTAAGCTTTTATTGAATTTTTCAGATTTTTCCAAGTCAGTTTAGTATTTTTCTTGATTTAATTCAGTTTTTAGCCTTTTTTAAATAGCTTTTAATCCAATTAATTCAGAAAAGTTCCAAAAAAATAATTTTTCATTTTTATTAAGTTAAGATAAATATAAAAAGTCAAAAAAATATTTTTCTAAATTTTTCTTAGTTAAATTTGTATTTTTAAGCAATTTAATTAGTTTTAAATAGTTTTTAATTCCTAGAAAATAGAAAAATATTCAGAAAAATACAAAAATAGTTTTGAAAATTCTCTTTTGTTATTTTAGATTTTTCCAAGTCATAATTTTATTTTTCTAGCTTTATTTCTTATTTTCTTGTATTTTAGGCTATTATTAAATAGTTAAAAATAGTTTTTAATTAATAATAATTAGATAATTAGTTATAAAAATAATTTTCTTTTTCTAAAAATTTTCTTTTATCATTAGGTTTGTAAAAATGTCATTTTCATATTCTTAGGTCTTTTATTTCTTAGATCTCACTTTTTATTTTGTACGTTTACGTAAGTTTATTTAAACGTAAGTTTTAAGTTTTAAACGTTCATCAATTTTAAAAATAGTGATAGTGTTTATTTAATATTTTTTATCTGTTTAATTCTCTTTAATTTGCATTTAAGCCTCTGTAATTTGTTGGTTTTTTCTGTAGTTATAATCATATCAGATTCCTTTTTCTGTTCAAATTTCTCGATCAGTATACGTTTGGTGATCCATTGCATAGCTCGCTGGGACATAACGACCCGGGGAAACACTATACTCCCCAGATCTTCATTGCATTCGTGTCTGAGCCGTTTTAAGTTTCTTACGGTCGGCCATTCACAAGTGGCCGGCTTGTGTGAGCAAACTTGACGGTTTGGCGCGGATCAGAAAGATTTTAGCAAATGGTTTCAACAGTTTTGAGATCAAGACAGTTTAGAATGAAATTTTGACTTTTATGAAAATCTGAGGCAAATTTATGAATGTCTTGAGTCTATTTTATCTAAATAAAGCTTAAGCAACTGATCTTATCAAGAATCTATCCTAAAACTCTAATGAATGCACCTGATCCAAAAAGCAGCCTAAGGGGAAAGAACAAGGCATTAGAACACTAAACAAACTTATCCTAATAAGCTTCAAATGGGATCTAAAGAGTAAACAAGTAAAGCTTAAACTACAACCTTCCTAAATCAGAAACAAGCAAACTAGAACTACAATGAATAATCAGATAAGCAGGTTTGGAATAAACTGAAATGGACAGGACAGTTAAGACAAATTGGAACTAAAAACTTGAAATCATGATAACAACTGAGACAAACTATAGCTAGGAAAATATCTGCAATCAATGGTACATACTGATCATTCAATTTGCACCCTCTAATCAACCATGAATCACCTTAAATAGCTTAAACCAAACACCCTCTTAAGACAAGCATAATCCATTTTATACTACAAACTTGATGAAAGCTATCTAAGGCAGATATGAAATGAACAAATTAACCACAAACTCCACTTGTTAACACATTAAAACCAGATTTTCACCAAAAGTATTGTTGACTTATGAATTTTGACTAAAGTTGACTATTTGTGAAAACTGAAATTTAGCTCAATTTGATGCAGAAATAAGCTCACATAAGCTCACATAAGCTTATGTGAGCTTGATGAGTGACAAACAAAGCTTCAAAACAGTTTTGAAAAGGAATTAAACAGAAATTCAAATCGACAAGAAATTAAATGAGAACTTGACTTGCATTAATAAAGTGAATTACAGAATTAAATTGAAAAGAACAGGATTACACTATGAAAGCAAATAAATGACAAGTGAATGGTCAAAGTTTATTTAAGACATAAGAAATTAGACAGTTTTAAATGTGAGCCAAGAGGGTCTTTTTATAGCCTTGAATCAGCTTGGGATTCCTTGATAGAAGAGCCTAGAAGCAAATAGCAGCCACACAAATCCCATGAATCATCAGCACCAATCCTTGATTGCCATTTCACCTTGTGACGTGTTGCAACCAATGAGGTATCTTGAAAAGGCCACGTGGGATCCCATCCCTGCCATGTCAGCTGTGTCTAGAAGGTCTTGAGAAGATGCTAGTACGATGTTGGGACTTGGGTAAATGGTGGTGGGTAATTAGAGGTAAACGGGTAAAGGGTTGTTTGGTTTGGGGAAGAAGAGGGGTTAAGGCGCGTTTAGAATTGTTTATTATAATTCAAAGGGTTTGACCGGGTTAAGATCGGGTAAAATAGGTATTCGGGTTAGGATATATTAAAGGGTGGACCGGGTATTGGTTGTTATTGGACCGGGTAGTGTAGGTTTTGATATTGGGCCGAGAGTATTGAGGATTGGATCATGGGATATATCTTGGACTAGTATAGGATCCATGGTGATATTAAGGACCAAAGATGTAAATGCTGAAATTCCAAGGACCAATCTTGTAATTCTGAAAGTATCTTCCAAGGACTGATTTTGTCAATCTTCAAATAAACCAAGGGCCATTTTGCAATTTTTGAATCTTCAAGGGCCACTTTTGCCAATTGTTGAAACTTGAGGGGCCAGTTTTGACATTTCTTCAAACTTGGTTATTTCTTCCAAAAATCATCCTCGGAGAATAAAATCTTCATAAATGCTCAATTTTGATCTTCCGGCTCGGCTTAAGCTCTCTTAATCTCTCGTGCTCGGATTTACGTCTGATTTGGTTCCTTTTTGCGTGTTTTTACATATCCGTACCTGCACAAGCACAAACTCAAGAAAACCACAAATATTAGCAATAAACGGCTCTTTCTTGGTTATTTTGGGTCAGTTTTGATAATGAAAAGGTATGTGTTTTAGCACATACCAAAATACCCCAGACGAAACCATTGTCGTGTCCTCACACAATGCAATCAACTCACGCTTCTAAAACCAAGGATTTCAATCTCTTTCTACTAAACCTATGAAGAAGTAGCAAAGATTTCTCAAAAGAGATTAAGAAAGCCTTAATTCTAAAAACGCCCCGTTTACCTTTTAATTCACATGTATAGATATTACGGTTAAGCACATTCCGATTATGAATGACGGTTTGTTGAACTTTCATGTCGATCAATAACTCCAACATTTTTCAAACGACACGTTAGGATCACGGAGTAGAAAACACAACACAGCGTGAAGTGACCATACGGATAGAATACATCGTCCCTGATTTTTCACAAGTCCCAAACTAAGCGTAAAACCGAAATCATTGTTAAGTATGACTCTAGATGCTAACACTACCCATGGAAGTTACTTGTGTAAATACATTTTGCTCCCATTTTTTTATTTTCCTCTAGATTTTTTTATTTTTGTGAGACATGAATTTCTTCATAATTCTCGTTTCGATAACTTTTATTCCGATAAAGATATAAAGCTAAGTCGATAATTAGTTATCCATCTTCTCTCAAGAACCATTGTCCCAAAAATGAGGTCCACATCAAGGAATTTTTATTCATTTATACTTTTGATTTTTTTCATTTTCATCATTTTTCATTTTTCATTTTTTTTTTCACTTATACTTTTACTTATAAGAGCCATGAACTACGGAGCTTCACAGGGTAATTCCAAGACTATAGGCTTCATGAAATGAGAATCCCGGCTGGCTAGGCTAAGACCTCACTCAATTCCGGCTAAAGATCCAAGGGTCCGATCTCGACACCGCAGCTCATAACTTTACTTATTACTTTATCACTTATCACTGATTTCTTATTTATTACGGATCCTTGATGTGTACCCAATTTTTAAAACAAAGATTCTTTTAAGAAGATAAAGAACTAACTATCGCCAAAAACTCAACATCTCTAATTATTTAATAGCAGATATGGGGTGAAACAATTTTGTGGGAACAAAAAGCCATAAGTACCTTCGATGGGCTCTAAAGAGAACCAACTACTCCACGCTTAGCATCTAAACTCATAAGTAACTCTATCATTTCTCGATCTCCGCAAATTTAAAATCCCAAATAATGAGATCCGCGGATGCTTAGCCGATAATTTTTAGATTATCTATGGTTAAGGGAACAAGCTAGGGCTCAACACGCCCGGTCAAGTCAGAATTCTATTCCTACTCTCACCAGCGGAAAGTCAACAAGGTGTCAAAACATATATTAGCTTAGCAAATGCTTTGTCTAAATGAAATTAAGTCATGCATATTTAAAGTCACTCAGGGAAACTTGCAAAATCTTGGCCTTGTGAGCTAGAATTCGCATTTTATAGCTTCTTATCTAAGAGACTAGCAAACTTTTCAATCAAAAAGACTTAACAAAAGCTTGAAAAATTTTAAAATTTTCTCATATATAGCACAATTTTCTCATTTTCTAAGGAAAAACGGGGTTGCGAGAGTACACAACAAAAAACAAGCAAGTGCGGTTAAATCAAATCGAAGATTACCCTACCCCAGACTAGAACGAAACATTGTCCTCAATGTTTAAAACAAGGGTATCACGAAAATCTAAAAGCCGTTTATTAAGTATGCTCAAAGATAAACGTTAGTCGATAAGATTAGGATATCGGATTTCCATCAGCATCGATCATGAAACTCGAGTAGAGAAAATGACAAACTTCAAGCACGAGAGTCTTCATATCGGGAAAATCCTACAAAACATCACAAATAACCAAACACGAGAAATCGAAGAGGATAACCCCTTCATGTCACTTATTAGAAAATAGAAAGAAAAGATAAGGATAAGCATGGGGTGCCTCCCACGAAGCGCTACTGTTTTTCTTAAACGAGTCGCTAGCCTGACTCGTCCCCGAATTCATTTGTCCTTGGGGAAGAAAGTGGTAGAAATACCAGGGTCAAAAATGGTGTCCTCATTCCCGAAAGAATGAGACTGGGTGGGTTGGGTGGAGAAGAAAATGGGTGGATAAGGCATATGATGTAAGAAGGATCCATCATCCGGTGGTTTTGCGAGCGGACGAAAGGATGATGGATAAACATGAGAAAACTCCAACAAAGATGGGAGCTCATGGTATAGAAAGGTGTGACTCAAAGGTTCACAAATGAAGGCATCCATCCGAGGATCCTTATCTCCAGAAATGATTTTAACAAAAGGCTCATCAATGCATATCCCGGGTTTAAAGATTTTGTCTTCACATGCGGGCTCAAAGGGATAAAGAATGGTGGACTCGTCAGAGAAAGGAGAGTCAAGAAAACCATCAAGAACAACCATATCCCCCTCGGGATTAACAATATCCTCAATACCCGGTGGTATTGGGTCATCAACCGCATCCTCAATGATCGGATCATTCGTCGAATTATCGGAAATATCGTTCAAAACCTTGCTCACATCAACATCAAAATAGAATCGCTCAAGAATCGGAGGATAAACATCATCAATAGGGGACTGCCACTAATCTCTTCATCAAATCAGAAAGTCTCAAGTTCGGGAGAGAAATCACTATCTTTAACGGAGATAGGATACGAACTCGAATTATCGTTAAGGGCTTCAATCTTAGAAATGAGAAGATGGACATTTAACAATGTTTCACGTAATGCTTCATCCTCGATCTGAATATTATCTAGCTCAATCTCTTCAACTTCCGGCTCAAAATCGTTTTCTTCTTCAATAATGACGGGCTCAGAAGGTAAATCGTCTACAAAATCGATGTTTCCATAAGAATCATCATCGGAATTGGAGAACATCTCATCATGATCGCTCGTAATATCAAGAGAAGGCTCATCACAAATATCAACAACAACCCCAGACTCTCTTGGGATTGGGATAAAGATCTCAGCACTAGACACTTCCGTTTCCGAAATAGTACTAAGATGCTCATCCCCCATTATGAGAGAATCAACGGGTTCAACAATTTTCGTAGAAATATGATCATCGACCTCTTCCAAAACGTCACTTCTCTCAACCGGTGTGAGAGAAGGGGAAGGATCGGAAATTAAAGGCTCAGAAACAAGAGAAGGAAAAGAATCCGGAGGTGGGACAAGTAGTGTGCTCTTAGAGCTAGCAAGTTCCACCACTTCCGTTGTGGTCTCCGGTTCTTTCTGTTTAGAAATCGTTTTAAGTTCATAATTTCGTTCTGTTTTGTTGTAACTCGACAAACTTGTAATAGCGAATCGTGAAAGAGAAGGATCGATTCTAGAATTCTTCGGATTAGAGTCGAGAGTACAAACGGGAATCACCTCGGGTTCAGAAATATGTTCCATCTCCCTCACCGGAGAGGGAGTAGGAATCGAGGGTTCATCAAGATTATATTTCAAAATTTTTGACAAGGCTTCAAGTTTTTCAATGTTGTTAAGAAAAGCACGACGTTCAAAGAAATCGTCTCCGTGACCCTCGGTGGGTTCTTCGGGTGGCTCCGGAATAGTGTGATCATCTTCCATAACTTGAACGGGTTCCTCATTAACACATTGTCGAGCTTGAATGTGGCTTAACAAAGTTTGAAGCATGCTTTCAATGTGGTTTTGACGTCGCTCAAATCTTTCTTCAAAATCGATGGAAACGTCATCGATAACCTCGGTGGGTTCTTCAAAAGGGCGACACATACAAGATTCGCGATAAAATCCACACCCTTTGCAAAAACAACGTTCACAAAGTGAATCATCTTTTAACAAATCTCTACAATTAAAGCAATAGGGTGGAAAGAAATTTTGAGACTCCATGAGAATTAAACATATAGAGGGTTAAGAAGAAAGAATTATCGGGTTGAGAGGATAAAAGAAGAATATTTTTGGGTTTTTAAAACAAATTTTGAAAAGGAAAATCTTTTTGGGTTTTTGAAAAAGATATATTTACAAAAACGACGGTAACTTCACTCGGGGAAGGATCTTCAAATGCACGCGATTCGAGACGGAATACGAAAACTCGCTACAAGCCCTCCCCGGCAGTGGCGCCAAAAATTGATTCCTGCAATAGAATGCCAAACTGTCAAGTTATCTCACACAAGCTAGCCACTTGTGAATGACTAACCGTAAGAAACTTAAAACAGTTCGGACACTGATTTAAAAACCAATAATAGATGAGAAGTGTGTAGTATGCGGGTAACTCAAACGTGTTAGGTTTGAGCACCGAGATCGTTCCGAACGAGGGTTGAATGGAATTTCCAACTCACGTCTCGATTATCGGGATTTGAATAAGAGAAGGGGATAAAATGATGTTTTCTAAACTACGGGATAAGGAAAGTAAATGGAACTAAAATCTATGGGGAAAACCTAAGAATTAAGGCAAATTACGCAATTCTACACTAAAACGCAAATACGGGATTAAAACGAAGCGTGAATAAAATGCAACTACATCTAATCTAACTCCTAAAAATAACCAAAAATTACTTTTACTCTAAAAATGATATATGAAAACTATTTATGAATTAAAACTAATTTTTAGGATTTTTCTTTTATTTATTTGAATTAAAATCTAATTTTTAACTTTTAAAACTAAATTAAAATACTAAAAATTATGAAAATAAAGAGGAAAATTATGAAACTATTTTTATAAAATCTAAAATATCCTAAGAGAATTTTCAAAACTATTTTTGTATTTTTCTGATTATTTTTATATTTTCTACTAATTTAATACTATTTAAATCTAATTAAAATTGTGAAAAATACCAAATAAAAGGGGAAAAAAATGGAAAAATATTTTTTATGCTTTTTATATTTTTCTTAAACTGGAAAAATTGAAAAATTATTTTTTTGGAACTTTTTCTTAATTAATTGCAATAAAAGCTATTTAAAAGTGATTAAACACTGTTTTTAATTAAGAAAAATACTAAACGGTGACCAAAAATTATGAAAAACTCAGGAAAATTCTAAAATGTTATTCTAAAGCTATGAAAAATATAAAAACATGGGCTTATGTGTAAGATATTGAAGCTGTAGTGTAACTGATTGGGAAATAAGCACTTTTAAATAAGCAAATAAGCACTAGAATGAACCAACTGAAAACAGAAGCAAAATTATACTATAACTACTCTAAAGAAACCATTTTCAACTACTCCTAACCTCTAATCAGCAGTTTACCAATGATTTAGCTAACTGATCTACTTAAGCAAAACAGATTTTGACCCCCTACTTTGAGCTTATCCACAGACTTATCAGAAGAGCTTGAGTACAAAACAGATATGTGGTCTTCAAGACCACCTAGCAGACTATCACTAAACCAAAAATCAGACCCTGACTATTTGAAATGACCACTGTGCAAGGTCTGCACTATTTGAAGAAAACTGCTGTTGACACCATTTTGACTTTCAAGAACAGTTATGATGTTTGACTAAAATGAGATTTAAGATCAAATATAAGACTGATGTTGATGAATCTTGATGACATACAATTGAAGCAAGCTAGTTTATCAACTTTTATACCTATATGTAAGATTTTAGAAAATGGTTTCAACAGTTTTGAGATCAAGACAGTTTAGAATGAAATTTTGACTTTTATGAAAATCTGAGGCAAAGTTATGAATGTCTTGAGTCTATTTTATCTAAATAAAGCTTAAGCAACTGATCTTATCAAGAATCTATCCTAAAACTCTAATGAATTCACCTGATCCAAACAGCAGCCTAAGGGGAAAGAACAAGGCATTAGAACACTAAACAAACTTATCCTAATAAGCTTCAAATGGGATCTAAAGAGTAAACAAGTAAAGCTTAAACTACAACCTTCCTAAATCAGAAACAAGCAAACTAGAACTACAATGAATAATCAGATAAGCAGGTTTGGAATAAACTGAAATGGACAGGACAGTTAAGACAAATTGGAACTCAAAACTTGAAATCATGATAACAACTGAGACAAACTATAGCTAGGAAAATATCTGCAATCAATGGTACATACTGATCATTCAATTTGCACCCTCTAATCAACCATGAATCACCTTAAATAGCTTAAACCAAACACCCTCTTAAGACAAGCATAATCCATTTTATACTACAAACTTGATGAAAGCTATCTAAGGCAGATATGAAATGAACAAATTAACCACAAACTCCACTTGTTAACACATTAAAACCAGATTTTCACCAAAAGCATTGTTGACTTATGAATTTTGACTAAAGTTGACTATTTGTGAAAACTGAAATTTAGCTCAATTTGATGCAGAAATAAGCTCACATAAGCTCACATAAGCTTATGTGAGCTTGATGAGTGACAAACAAAGCTTCAAAACAGTTTTGAAAAGGAATTAAACAGAAATTCAAATCGACAAGAAATTAAATGAGAACTTGACTTGCATTAATAAAGTGAATTACAGAATTAAATTGAAAAGAACAGGATTACACTATGAAAGCAAATAAATTACAAGTAAATGGTCAAAATTTCTTTAAGACATAAGAAATTGGACAGTTTTAAATGTAAGCCAAGAGGGTCTTTTTATAGCCTTGAATCAGCTTGGGATTCCTTGATAGAAGAGCCTAGAAGCAAATAGCAGCCACACAAATCCCATGAATCATCAGCACCAATCCTTGATTGCCATTTCACCTTGTGACGTGTTGCAACCAATGAGGTATCTTGAAAAGGCCACGTGGGATCCCATCCCTGCCATGTCAGCTGTGTCTAGAAGGTCTTGAGAAGATGCTAGTACGAGGTTGGGACTTGGGTAAATGGTGGTGGGTAATTAGAGGTAAACGGGTAAAGGGTTGTTTGGTTTGGGGAAGAAGGGGGGTTAAGGCGCGTTTGGAATTGTTTATTATAATTCAAAGGGTTTGACCGGGTTAAGATCGGGTAAAATAGGTATTCGGGTTAGGATATATTAAAGGGTGGACCGGGTATTGGTTGTTATTGGACCGGGTAGTGTAGGTTTTGATATTGGGCCGAGAGTATTGAGGATTGGATCATGGGATATATCTTGGACTAGTATAGGATCCATGGTGATATTAAGGACCAAAGATGTAAATGCTGAAATTCCAAGGACCAATCTTGTAATTCTGAAAGTATCTTCCAAGGACTGATTTTGTCAATCTTCAAATAAACCAAGGGCCAATTTGCAATTTTTGAATCTTCAAGGGCCACTTTTGCCAATTGTTGAAACTTGAGGGGCCAGTTTTGACATTTCTTCAAACTTGGTTATTTCTTCCAAAAATCATCCTCGGAGAATAAAATCTTCATAAATGCTCAATTTTGATCTTCCGGCTCGGCTTAAGCTCTCTTAATCTCTCGTGCTCGGATTTACGTCTGATTTGGTTCCTTTTTGCGTGTTTTTACATATCCGTACCTGCACAAGCACAAACTCAAGAAAACCACAAATATTAGCAATAAACGGCTCTTTCTTGGTTATTTTGGGTCAGTTTTGATAATGAAAAGGTATGTGTTTTAGCACATACCACTCCACTAGGGTTTATGTGATCTCTCCTTGGCCATTGGATTGGGTGGAATTGATCTTGACCTTTGATTGGAATTTGGCGCCAAAAAATTTGCAATTGGGTCTGTGACTTTTGAGACAGGGAATGGGAGCATTTAATGTGGTTTGGAGGGTTGTGGTTAGGAGGGGGAATATGGTATGGGGAAGGTTGAGTGTTGCAGGGTGAGTTGGTGAGGGAGATGGTGGGAGGAGGGAAAACATGGGGCGCGTTTTGGTTTACAGTGTTGGGAGGGAAGGAGGAACAGGGAAGGTGGGTTTGACCGGAGGTTTGACCCTGGTTTTATTTATTTAAAGTTTGGGCTGGTTAGGGTGTTGGGCTTGTTAGGGTCTGGTCTGGTTTTGTAGTGTAAGATTAGCCCAAGGACTAAATGTGTACAAGCTGAAATTCTAGGGACCTGTTTTGCCATCATTCCAAACTTTCTTCTAGGGACCAATCCTGCCAATAAACAATAACACAAGGACCAAAGTTGTATTTTTTTCTATTTTAAAACTTATAAGGACCATTTGTGTCATTTTTGGATTCTTAGGGGTAAAAGTTGCCAGTTTTGTGTAAACTTTCATCCAGGGACTATAGTAAATATATTTGAGTTCCCAAGGACTAAAGTTGACTTTTTATTCATTTTACACCTTTAGGGACTAGTTTTGCCATTCTGTGAAATTCCAGGGACTGAAAATGACAGTTTTGTGAACTTTGCATGCTTTTCACTTGTTTTCAATCTTTTTGTACCTGAATCACATAAAAACACATTTCAATGATATTTGTAACATTTATATAGTCATTTGTGTGTTTTTGGTCGTTTTTGTGGGTTTAAATAATATAAAATATATGTGTATTTAGACACATATCAGTTATATTTGACGATCAAGATGACCAACCGGTTTCCCTTGATAATCAAATTGACTCCGTGGTTATACTTGAGGATCTCAGTAATGATCATGTTGAGACTCACGTTGAACACGCCGAACTTTTGCCTCATCCAGATTTTGCTCGGTTAATACAAGACCAACAGACCATAGTGGAAAAATGTCATGCCATTAATCAGGACTTGAAATGCAAAAATGCACTGTTAACCAAGGATTTTGAATGTCTACAAAAGCAACTCAATTTTTTCAAAACTCAAGAAAAATGTGAAAACGGTTTTGAAGCAGCCTTTGCCAAATCTTATCAAAACGAAAAATATTTAGAAAGACAGATGCGTGATCTAGCCGCTTCGAAGAATGCTTTGTTGTCTGAAATAGAACAACTGAAACATGAACATAAAAAGCAAATTAACGCTCTCACCTTGGAAAATCAAAAAGCTAAGGTTGAGTTGTTAACTTGTCAAAAACAGTTCTCTGCATACAAAAAGCATTCAACGAAACGAATAGATGATCATCTTGAAGAAATCATCGGCTTGCAAAACAAACTTAAAGAGTTTAAAACTGTTGTTTACAAACATGGCGAGTCGGTCACAGCCATTGAAAAGTTTACTTTAAAATCCAATCCAAATGGATATGGACCGAATCTTGCTGATTACATACCTAAGCTTTCAACCAAAGCATTCAAACCAAATCCTGAAGTTTCCAGTGCAGAATATAAAGTTGATAATTCTGTTATGAGTGTTGTTGAATATCATCGTCAAGAGGAATTAGATTCAGAAGACGAGAGTCGATCAAAATTAGAAAAAGTTGTTTACAACAAACCTTTTAACTATTCAAAAGCAGTCACTTTCGTCACACAAAAGGATTATTCTAACACACCAAGGGTAATCATAAAAACACCTGAGTCTTCTAATGTTAATCCCCAACCAGATTATGCACAAACTTATGGTCCTTTACCTTCCATTAGTGAAGTAAACTCAAAACACGAAAATCGCAAAATTCTTCGATATTTTGACCTTTTCATGGGTGACCTCAAAACTTTACAACATGAGATAGAATATCATTCTGAAATCAAAGTTCAACACTTTCAATCGCCTCTAGAGCGAGAACAAAGAGACATTTTTCAGAAAAATCTTTTACCAAATGTTAAAAATTTGAAAAGTTGTGCATTGTCTTGGGAAAGGGACTTTCATAAGGAACTTGGATTAATGAAGGTCGTTTTCGAGAAAACCGAAACATCTATTTCTAACACTAAACGTAAAAAGAAACTGTTGAGAAAAGATGTTGATCGACTCTTGGAAAATGTCATCTGTGCTGATATCCATAATGTTGTACTAGTGAATTTATTGAAACGTTTTACTTCGTTGCACACTCTCAGACCTTGAAAGATCTAGCACTCGTGGATCGTTAGTGTTGCCTATGTAATCATAAGCAAACTAATAGAAAATCTCTACAACTCGTGTTCTAAAGCGGAATGTAAACACAAGTTGTTATTACTAAGAACACTTAAATCCTCTATGGATCTTTTTATTTACTGAAACTCTATGTTTCAGATCGATATCTATTACAAACCATTTGGTTCCTTTTATAACCAAGGAACCCTAATCTCTTACTACCCAATCGACTAAACATGCAAGCATGCATTTAATGACTAATACACTAAACTATATTGAGCAGTACAATAAAACCCATGCTAACCTCGGGCCGTTCAAAGAGAATAATGAGTTAGCATTTAATACAGTAAGCGCATGCTGATCCTAGTCAGCTTTTACCCTTCAGCAATAACACGGCAATGCTTGTACTCTTCAGAAGAATCACTTCTTCGGATTCTGCTTCTACTTCAGCAGAAACCTTCGGCAGTAATGATGGCAGAAATCCTACTTCACATAATTCCCAACAATCCTCCCCTAAACTGGAATTTGACTTGGTTAAGTTCCAGTTTCCTGACCTTGAAAGATCTTTGAGACTTCAGTACTAGAGGATTGTTATCACACATCAGTAGCAAAGAACCAATAACAAACTCATCTCTATGATGATCAACCTTTGAGACTCCAAGTCTTTGCAGCAACACAAGACATAATGTACATCAATACTTATCAGTTGCATACTATTCTCATCACATCCCGGTGTGTTAACATCTGAGAGAGGTGAATCATTGAAAATAATGGATTTGATGTCTCTTTACCAATAGCCATTACTACTGGAGTAGCCAAATGTTTAAGTTCGTAAACTATGGTACATTGATAACCATCTGATTTATGAGCAAATCAGCAACTATATAAACGGATTTGAGGTGTCTTTACCTATAGCCGTTTGCTCAGGACTAGTCAATTCTTAGAATTGGTGAATTGATAACCAAATATGGAGATAGTTGCCTTTACCACAATCCATATACGTGTGGGCTAGCCAATTCTTGGATTCCAAAAAGGAATAGACCATGGTGAATTGAAGACCATACAACTCTCAGCAATTAAGCATGGGTGGTTGCAAACCCTATGATTTTGAGCAAACCATTACAGCTATCAACCGATTTGACATGTCTTTACCAAAGCTGTACCCTTTGGACTAGCCAACTCTTTGATACACACAAGGCATATCAGGTGAGTTAATAACCTTCAAAGACAAAACTGCAAAAGAAAGTTTTTTTTTTTTTTTTTTTACTAATAATAACAACCAATACAAGGAATAGAAACATTATTAAGTAAAATAAAACAAATAATGCAAAGGACCAAAAAAGATACCATTATGAAGATGAAGACGCAGCTTGAGCTTGAAGGAGTTGTGATTTTATCAAGCTAATCAGTTGTTCAGCCTGTGGTCTTTCATTGCCAATTGGATCTGGAGGAATTTCCAGCTTCTGAGTCAGCATCCTCTCCATAAGTCTTTTGGAAAATGGGTAAGTTCTTTCAGCCAACATGCAGACTTTGATCCCACCCTTCGTCTCAACTACATGCACACGAGGTAGAGGATAGAATCTCCAAGATTCAACTCTCCATAAATGTGAGTTCTCCCAAATGAAATGGCCTTTATCATTGGGAGATTGAGAGCTGAACAGAACATGAAGATCTCCCAAAAGGAACATCCCAGAGCCTTGTGGTGCATTTGTGCAGTAATGGGTGGTGACGAGAGTGTACAGAGTAAGTAAGTCTGCCCTGTCAACCAAATGGAGTATCTCCTTCAAAAAGGTGAACTCCATTGAGGATTTGTCCAAACGATGTATAGCATTTAGCTCTTTATTAGTCAAAGTCCAATTGACCAACACATTTTGATTTCCATCTGGAAAATCAGAGGAAGACCCTTCTTTAATAAAGGTTGACACATCATCCTCAAGATCTAACTTAGTGATTTTGGCCATCCTCTTCTTCCTCCTTCCAGGCTTATAGATTCCAAAAGATGGTGCATCTTCATGAATGGCATTCATGCTTACTAGCAAATTTCTAGCCTTCCTAGTTTTTAAGCTTGCTATTTCAGCATCTGAGCCAACAGATGCCACAGATGGAGTCTTGTTAGAAGAGCTAGCAATCTCTGTATGAGGTTCAGCAGAAACCATCGATGGTTCAGCAGAAGGAACCTCGTTATCGTTATTATCCAAAATATCTTCTTCTGCCTCAGCAGATGCTACAGTTGGGGTAGAAGAGAGCATGACTATTTCTTCAGTGGGAACACCATGTGGTTCAGCAGATTGATCTGTTTCAGCAGAGTGTGTAAACTCCATGGTAGCTTCAGCAGAGACTTTGGAAGAGCATGATATATCATCAAAATTTTCCACAATCTCAGCTGTCTTTGTCCTCTTAGTGTTAGGAGCACCTGAAACACCAGCAATCCTTTTCAAGCTCGGAGTGTGCGAAGAATAATACTTCATGATTTGATTATATTTGCGAATCAAAACATGATCGGGGAAAGCCTTTACTTGCTTCATTGACAACCCAGTGTTATACAGAGATGAGCTCTGGTTTTTCACCACAATCCTCATTTCAGCTTTAGCAGGAGGTCTATCTTTATTCCTTTGAGCTGTGATGGCTCTTCTCTTGGCAGCTGCTTCTTGCTTCCTTTGTTGTCCACGAGCCATCATCTGTTCCACAAAACTTTCACTGTTGAAGTCTGCTCCTAAGATACTCTGAGTAAGTGAAGGGTTTGCTATGACTTGCTGAGTATAAGCATCCCAATGAGAGTCAGGAAGCTTAGAACGCATTTCATCTATTTCTCGTTGTCTTTCAGGAGGCAAAGAAGAAGTAGACTGATCTTCCAACTGTTTAGCCATTTCCTCATCTTTCTTTCTCTCCTTATACTCAGCTAGCATTCTGTCTTGTTCTCTCCTTTCCTCTTCACTTACCAAGTCTGGACCAAGCTCATCTTCTACCATTAAACCTTTCCCTTTAACAGCAGGCTCCTTAGTACACTCATCATCAGCAATATTGATAACAGGAATTTCAGAGGAAACCCCCAAGTCTTCTTCAGAAGAAACATGTTGTGAGGGTGCTTCAGCAGAAGTGGACATATCAGCAGATGCAGCCTTGACAGACTCTGGTTCCTTGGATACCTCAGTAGTTGTTTTATTCAAGTAAGATCTCTTTCTCCTTTTGTAAAGAACAAGTTCCTTCTCCTTTGAAGATTCTGCAATTACTGATGAAGGATCATTAAGAGACACATCAGCTAACATATCAAGAGACCCATACTGAGGTACATCTTCTTCCTCCTCAGAAGAAACCACAAACTTCCTTTTGGTTTCCTTTTCAAGTCTGTTCTCTAGGTCCTTAACTTTACCTTGTAGATCTTTAAACTTATTACCAAGTGAAGACTTGGTTTCTGCAAGTTCCTTTTTCAGTCTAGATACCTCAGTTGCATTCCTGTTCACAAGAGCATACACAGAAGAGAGAGTAATGGGGTCCTCGGCTCCACCAGCCGATTGCTCTGTGGTAATGGGAGCTTCATTTGACCTTTCAGTGGAAACATGGTCATGCTCAACATGAGGAGGTACTTCATCAACCGTTTCCCTTGGAGGACTAGGTGTGTCCATCCTGTTCAGATCAGACTCAAAATTATCAAGAGGATCATGTGCTGGTGGTGGACTAGGATAATGTGCTAGAGATGGTGTTGGTGGAGGCTGCTCTGTAGCAACATGAGAAGCTTCAGCAGAAAAGGAGGGGCCCTCATCAAAATTAACTGATGGATTGCCATCAGTAGCAACATGTGAAGAGGGTGGGATGCTTGCAACATTCTCCTCTTCAGCAGTCACATTGCCTTGAGGAAACATAGCTTCTGTCAAGGGATAATGTGCCCCCTCAAAGTTAGTTCTCATAGAGGCAAATAGTTTAGCTGAAAGGGCACCTATGGGATGAAAGGCTTCGACTTGAGTAGAGGTGTCTATGATAATTTGTAAGAATCTAGGGTACATCAAAAACTTATTCTTTTTCCTTTGAATATTCTCAACCAAGTTATCAAAAATAAACTTAGACCAATTATAAGTTACCCCTTGGGAAAGACACACAATACTACATCCCAGTTGGGAAGAGAACTGATCCCATCCACCTGACTTGTTGCTAATGCATTGAAGCAACGTGTGAGCCAAGAACCTCCACTTTGGGCAAAGATGCTTCTTCAGCCACATGTCAGTCCTCGTACCTCGATAGCCAATCGCTCTCAGTCCAGTAAGCACCGCCTCCTGATTAGAGTGATATACTCCATCAGCATCTTCCAAGCGAAGCTTCCTCCTTATTAGCTCTTCCGTAACCACGTGCTCTGTTTCGTCAATCGTAGCCACAATCTCTGTTTCACTTCGATTTGAAGTAGATGCCCAAAACTGAGTGACTAGTGATTCATATATATCATTCGGAGAATGTGTTAGAGCAAAGCAAAGCTTGGACCTTTTCAAGAATTCCACCATCGGTTCATACAACTCATCATCTTTAGCTTTTCCCAGAAAAGCAACTTTGTTGTGATCCTTCTTAAATTCAAGTGCCATGTGATGAATTGAGATTTTAGGGTTTTGTTTCTCGTAATGAGGTATTTTGGATGAAGGAGAGGGAATCGTTTTGTTTTGAAGTGGAATAATGTGAGTGGTGGAGTGGTAGTTGTTGCTCAAGTTATAGTCAAAAGAATTAGACCGTTTGGTTGACCGTAGCTTACGTGTATTTCAACGTGACCCAAGAAAGTGTAACGCTTCAGCAGAAACAGATGGTCAATCTGCTGAAGTTGTACACTTCAGTAGAAACCAACCCAATACAAGGAAGTCTTCGGTAAGTTTCTAGAATTACTGTGCCAACCACTCGCATTAATTCCCATTTACCCTTGACCCTGTCTATAAAATGATCCCAATGCACACATAACTCTTCATCAAAAATCCCCAAAAATCATTATAAACCCTAGCTTCTTCAAAGCCCCAAAATTAATCACAAATAACCATGAGTAGTTCCAACCAGATCATTCTTTCATCAGATGACAATGCAACCTCTAGAAGCAGTTTTGAGCGGTGGAAGAAAAGTTATTTGTCAAGCAATCCAGGTGGTGGAGAAGACAACTCATCATTAAGTTCTTATGCATCACCTTATGAAGACTTAGATGAGGAAGCCACTTCAAAGAGAGTGAAAGAGCCTCCCCTTGCTGATGTGAAAGAGCCTTCCCTTCCCGTTGAAGATTCTGATGACTCCTGTAAGGAGAGAACATCATACTCCCAATCTCCAGCACCACAACCTCTACGAAGGCCACGAGCCAGAAATCCGCCACTCCCTAAGGATAGAGAGGTGGTCCAAGGTCTTTCTGCACCAGGTTTTGGTGCATCAACACACATCGTATAAAGGAAGGGCTTAAGGAGGGTGGATGGATTGCATTTTGGTTGAAATGAATAGATGAAGCACAAAGGACATATTATTTTTCTCCATCATCATGTGTGGTCATCGTCATCATCAACGTTTTCATCAGTCCATCCTCTCCATTTTGATCCTTAGCATCTTCGTCGTATTGGTCATGCATATCTAGCCATCTAGAAAGACGGAATGGATGGTTATGCAAGTCCTACGAACGCATATCCAGCATCTAGTGTGAAAGTTGTGAGCGATCATGCATATCCAACATTCACTAAGGTGTTTGAATAGATGATATGTACTAGATTAGGATTAGCGTAAGTGTATAGCTCGTATCTTGAAGATGCATATGAAAGCTGTAAGTTGCAAGCTGTTTCTTGAATGAATGAAAGAACAGAGTGACTTCAAACTCTTTTCTTTAGTATTTTGGCTTCAGTGGAATCAAATTTTTTGCTTCAGAACTTTAAATTTCAGAAGAAACAAGCAATAAGCTTTTTGCTAACTTGACCAGATATAATGAACCACACTAGAGGAAGTTTAACGGAACAAGGCATTCTGCAAAACAAACTCAGAGACAAAACAGAGACATACCATACAAAAACTACAAACAGGAGTTAGCAAACAACATAAACACAAAGTTTACTATAAAATCCTCCCCTGAGGCATATGCCTCCCCTGAGGCATATGCCTCCCCTTAAACTTTGCAGTTGAGGGAAGAAAAAGATCCTCCATTATTCTTGGGTTTCCATTGATAGTTAGGTCTTTTATTATTCCAAGAACAACCTGCTGAAGTTTTGACAGATTTGACAGTAGTGCCCCAACATTGTTTCCTTTTATTCATAGAGTCAACATATGCAGGCCAATAACCATGTTTAAAGTATGGGCTAGTGGGTCGCACATAAAGTCTATTAGGAGATTTCCTCCAAGAAGGGTCAGTTCTAGCTTGTGGGACATAAGGTGGAATATTGTTAACATTGGTCCACACAGGTCTTGGTTTCTGCTGATTCGAAAAAACACCCAATCTTTGCTCATAAAAATCACAATCCTTAATCAAATGAATTTTACTTCCACAAACAAAACATGTCTTCCTTTTGGAAGATTTATTCAACAAAGAAGAAGTTCTATTACAGGCAGAAGTACTTAAACCAGAAGCATTAAAGGAATTGTTTTTAACATAATGATTATGCAAAGAAGTAAAAGACAAGTCTTCAGTAGAAACAGGCTTGGAAGTTGATTCCTCAGCAGCTATCCTAGAGGGGTTGTAGGTGGTCTTGGGTTCAGGCTTGGGTGTAGGCTCAGGTGAGGGCTTGGGAAGGTCTGACTTATCACTTGAATCACAGCTGTAAGTAGATCCTTGATCCGATGAATTGTCACTGTCAGAGAAAGAGACAAAGTCACAAGATGAAGCATCGTTGTCAGGCAAGTCTTTTGACTTTTTGCCATACAGATGGTGTGATCCATCAATGTCAACAGTAATAGACAGGTCAGTGGGCATGAATTCACCTCTAATAGGTCCAGGGACAGCATGCAAATCACCTTCCTTTCTAAAATGTTCTAAGCCTGCAGGTGTAGATTTACGCCCATCATTCCTAGCTTCCAATCCTACATACTTTTGAAAACCTAAACCTATTCCAGAGTTCACTGACTGACTACTATAGATTTCTTTAGCTAGATTGTCACCTGATATCAACCATTGTTTATGTCTAGCTATTTCCTCAGCAAGTTTCTCTTTAAGCTCTAGATTCTCAGTAATAATATCAGCTTTTTCATTTTCAGTGCGTTTCAAGTTAATGTTAGCAATTTTTAGATCCAACTGAAGCACCTTAATCTTTTCTTCATAAGCTATCTGATTATTTTGAAACCAAACCTTTTGTCTTTCTAATGTTTTTAACGAAAGTTTATGAGCTTCATTATCAACATAGCATGCATTGTATCTAGGTTTCATAGTATCATAAGCTTCTTTTAGTTCATTGTATCTCTCACTACAACCAAATATACAGTTGTGTACCTGAGAAAGACCCATGAAGGCAAACTGATCATGCCTATCTTCTGAGGTGCACCTAGCCAGCAATCCAATCTTCTCTGTATTAGCAGCTTCCTCATTCACAGGTTCATGTGCAGCCCAGTTGACCTGTTCATCCATGGTGACCAGAGCTGCTGAAGTGTTAGTTCCCTTCTGATTCTGCTGATAGGAATTGTAGCTAGTACTCTCTCCACTCTTCCTGTCTTTGCATTCCCTAGAGAAATGACCCATCTGGTGGCAAGAGAAGCACTTGACCTTGCTCCTGTCAAATCGAGCTGGATCCTTCCCCTTGAAACCAAACTTCCTACC
Organism: Chrysanthemum makinoi; assembly: GCA_910596185.1. Lineage (NCBI taxonomy): Eukaryota > Viridiplantae > Streptophyta > Magnoliopsida > Asterales > Asteraceae > Chrysanthemum > Chrysanthemum makinoi. The sequence continues at coordinate 59,004,275 of OU343216.1, forward strand.
TGCCTTCTCTTCAAACCTCTTGATATCCACTGAAAGCATGGCCACCTGCCATTTCAGCTTCATCTCCTCCATCTCAAGTGGGTCCACTTGATCAAAGTCTTCATATACCAGATGCTGCTGAGTGTCATAATCAGCAAAAAAGGAGTGAAGGACATCCTCCAATATACTTCCAGTCTTAGCTTGAGGATGAGAAGGAGTGGGACGATAGGATGATGATGGTAAATAGGATGGACTTGAAGCATGCATCATCATATTCGAGTGGGATGTCCCAACAAAGGCTGAATGACCAGAGGAGGTTGCACGGTAGGGAGATCTGACATCAGGTTCAAGAGATCTGAGTTTGTTGTATAGCTCGTCAAAAGTGAGCATGTCCAGCCCACCTTTAGCTTTCAGGGCTATACTCACATGCAACCAAGATGGAGGCAAAGATCGTAGGAACTTTGAGTTGCTATCATCATTGTCAGGTTTTGCATTCAGCTGGTTTAGCTGACTCATAATCTTGTGAAACCTGTCGTATCCCTTGTGGATACCCTCTTCTTCAGAGATATTGAACTCTTGGAAGTGTTGTCTCAGCATGGACTTCCTCATTCTTCTGGACTCTTCATTACCACCAAACCTAGCTTTAAGAGCCATCCAGATGTCCTTTGCATCAACCATGTGGTGAAAATCACCTAAGTGATCTTCAGGAATTGATTGGAGGAGGATAGTTCTTACCTTGTGCTCTCTTTGCACAGCCAAAACCTCTTCAGCAGTTGTGGGAGGAGCAATGGAAAACTTACCATCAAGATTTGGGATGGTCTTCTTTAGACTGTTACCATTCTTCACTATCTCCCATAGATTCCAATCAATATTGGAGATCCAGTTCTGCATCTTCATGGTCCACAGATCATATTCTTCCTTCTTCAGATAAGGAAACTTGCCATTACTGTTGGAGAGACTAAGTTGCTGCATAGAAGTGGTGTTTTTGATGATGTTGTTGTTGTTGGTGTTTGTGACATCTGATTCATCATCAGTTCCAGGCATTGTGAATAAGTTTTTGGTTGTATGTGGGTGAGGAAAATAAGGTTCTCAGTATCGTAGAGACTCTCCCGAGGCTCTGATACCACTTGTTGAAACGTTTTACTTCGTTGCACACTCTCAGACCTTGAAAGATCTAGCACTCGTGGATCGTTAGTGTTGCCTATGTAATCATAAGCAAACTAATAGAAAATCTCTACAACTCGTGTTCTAAAGCGGAATGTAAACACAAGTTGTTATTACTAAGAACACTTAGATCCTCTATGGATCTTTTTATTTACTGAAACTCTATGTTTTAGATCGATATCTATTACAAACCATTTGGTTCCTTTTATAACCAAGGAACCCTAATCTCTTACTACCCAATCGACTAAACATGCAAGCATGCATTTAATGACTAATACACTAAACTATATTGAGCAGTACAATAAAACCCATGCTAACCTCGGGCCGTTCAAAGAGAATAATGAGTTAGCATTTAATACAGTAAGCGCATGCTGATCCTAGTCAGCTTTTACCCTTCAGCAGTAACACTGCAATGCTTGTACTCTTCAGAAGAATCACGTTCTTCAGCAGATTCTGCTTCTACTTCAGCAGAAACCTTCGGCAGTAATGACGACAGAAATCCTACTTCACATAATTCCCAACAGAATTCTTTGTCATATGCATTTTATTATATCTCTGCTGATACTGTTGATTCTGTGGTAAATGTTGAGAACACTGATAATGTGCTTCAGATCGAGATCTTAACTGTTGAAAACAAACGATTGTCAAACGAACTTTCAAATGCAATACGTCGTCTTAATTGGTGTCAAAAAGATATTCACGATCAACAACTTGCTTTTCAACACAAAATCGCCCAGTTGCGTGTAAAATCTTCTGATCCTAAAATTGAGCAACTGGATGATCAAAACGTGTCTTTTAAGTGTCAAATCTCTAAATATGCACAAGAACTTGTAAAAGTTAAAAAGGAATATGGTGTCATATTTGATTTACTAAAAAAGACTCGTGATGAAGCATCAAATGAACTTGATCATTATCTTGCACACATTAAAGAAGTTATGCATTTTCTTTGGAAATGTTCGGTCGAAAATCAAGATCGATTCACACTATCTTCAAGTTAAGAGAAATGTTAGGAAAGTATGAACAACTTCCGCCAACCATCATTAAGAGATTAGTCCCAGTAACACTTAGTACTCATGAACCTAGAATCCCTACTACCAAATCACAAGTTTCTAACGTGCCTCCTTCTCTTTGAAACAGAAATAGTTGCATTTTTTCCAAATGTCCGCGCTTCACGGCCTAGAGCACTACCTCAAGAATAGGAAGGCTGCGACCTAAGAAAAGATCAATCAAGAATGCTAAAGTAGAAGAACACCCTAGCACTATGAATAAGACTCACGTTGCCTCCACTATAGATATTGCGTCTGGCAAATGTAATAGAAATAGTGATGTACCGAATGCTAAACCTTTAAGTACTTTTGATATTCATGCGATGCACTTGTGTTATCGTAAAAGTATGAATTCTGATTGTCATGATAAATGTGTTGCTAAAGCTATCATATCTCGTTTAAAGAATCCTAAGAACCGGAATACCTCTAGGCCAACTAATCTTTCTAAGTCTTTGCTTGGTAGACCGCCCTCTTTAGATTCTACGATACGCATTGTTATCCCTATAGCTCGGTTTCACCTCCTAGGAATGTAGTACCACCTAGTGCATTCACTAAGACTAAAGCAAACACTAGTTGGAGATGGCAGAAATGGATATATAACACACTAGGATTTAAGTGGACACCTAAATCTATTAATGTGTGTATATCTACTATACACTTCTGAACCCTCTAACATTGGGTTCCACATCTACTTCTATTCCATGCGGTAAATGCGTATTGTATCTGGTGTCTGATCATTCTATGGATTGTTGATAGCGGATGTTCCGACACATGAATGAGCAATCTTAAACTGTTATCAAACTTTATTGCAAAGTTCATTGTAGCTGTCGAGGTTAGAATGATCACCAGCGGCTATCGCCAGCTCTGAGACTATGTCAATGGGAACATCGAAATCGGCGGGGTTACTATGTGGAAGGCCTCGGTCATAATCTGCTTTTGAGGAGTCAGGTTTTGTGATGGAGATTTGGAGGTTGCTAGGGAGAAAACTTGTTTCATTCGTGATCTACAAGGAAATGACCTTATGTCTGCGATCAAATTCTAGTCTCTACACTATCTCTATGAAAGACATGGTTGCTTCATCTCCCATCAGTTTACTTTCAAAGGCAACATCAAAAAAATCCTGGCTATGGCACCGTCGTCTCTCACATCTAAAATTTCAAACCATCACCAACCTTGCTCGACACAAACTAGTTGAAGGACTCCCACGATTTCGGTATTCTAAAGATCACCTTTGCTCCACTTGTGAACAAGGCAAAAGCACTCGTGCTCATTTTCCTTCAAAGGTGGAACACAACTCGGCATGTTCTTCATCTTCTTCACATGGATTTGTGTGGCCCGATGCGCGTGTAAACGATCAATGGCAAACGCTACATCTTAGTAATTGTTGATGACTATTCACGCTGGACTTGGATCTACTTTCTTCGAAGCAAATATCAAGCTCCACAGATGATCATCACATTTCTCACGAAAATACAAGTTCAGCTCCGGCCGTTAGAGCTAATCGAGCAGATAGAGGCTTGAATTTGTTAATCAAACTCTTCGTGAATTCTATGAGAAAGTGGGAATTGACATCGGACATCTATTACGCGTGCAGAACAAAACGGAGTTGTCGAAAGATGGCCAAGCGTTAGTGGAAGCCTGCAAGAACAATGTTAATCAATGCTAAACTTCAGTTACTTATGGGACGTATCTCTTGCATGCTACACTCAAAACCGTTCTATGATTACAAAGCATACAACAAAACACCTTTTGAGCTTGTCCATGAGAAAACGAATCTCAAACACTTTCATGTATTTGGATCTCTTTGCTATCCGAATAATTATCGTGATGACTTTGAAAACTCAAAGCCGGCCCGACATTGGAGTCTTTATGGATCTTTGTGATAATTCAAAAGGTTTCGAATTTGGAATCGTCGTACAAAGCGGTGATGGAAGCGATTCATGCTCATTTTGATGAACTTACGGAAATGGTTTACGAGTATACGACTTGGAACCGGACACAACCGCAAACTTCTCCCAAACCCCATCATCGGTACGCACAAAGCCCCGGCTACTCGTCAACAAATGGAAGGTTATTTGCTCATTTGTTACATTGGCGATATTGATGAGCGTGCTACAGGTGTATCCGTTGTTTCATTGCTCAACTGATAATACTCTTATACGATACACTGCTACAACAACTCTTGTTGAAGAAGCACCACGATTGACTCAACACCTTGATTGAACAAACCGCTTCCAACAACGATGAATCGTGATGATGTGCGAATGTAGTAACCCTTTGCCAATTTTGATCCAAATCGTTCTTTAACCCGTTTGCTAATATGAGGCACTGCACGGATGTCGCGAGAATCTTCAACAAGCCATTTGAATCCTCAAAATCTGCACAATGTATACCAACATCAACCACTCACGCATAGATGGGCCGAAGACTATCCTGCGGCAAATATTATTGGCAGCACGAATCAACCC
>OU343216.1:59009031-59087807 GCA_910596185.1 Chrysanthemum makinoi
AAACAAGATAGAATTTTTAAATCGTGCACATTTTCTCCCATAAGCTTTCTAAAACCTTATTAGCCTTCTTGGGATCCAAAATCTCAAAGTGGTTTGAGATATTTTTGATCGTGGAGAATTTGTGATTTAATAATGAAATTTATGCGTGATCGCTTGATTCAATTGTGCAGCCGCCTCTCTCATATAAAGTAAACGCCAATCTCGGCTAATATATTGAGGGGAGCATTTCAAAAGAAAATAAACTATCGAGGTACAAAAGCTTTTATTTTTTAACATAAAGTACCTTGATTGTGTTTTCAAATGGAGTTTTCAAATGGTTTCTAAATGGTTTTATGATCGTGGATGTACTTCAAAAGAACTCTTGCCTCTATGTGATAAAATGATTTCAAATATCCTATGCACATATTGAGGGGGAGAATTTACCAAGAAAATCAAATGGCTTTTTCTTTGAAAATTGTGATCAAAGAAAATATTTCAAAGTCCTCTTGCCTCCATGTGCTAAACAATTTACAAATCATATGCACATGTTGAGGGGGAGGTTTTTTAAATGATCAAAACTATTAAGGTACAAAGTTCTTTGATCTCGTATCACAAGTACCTTGATTGTTTTTCCAAATGATTTTTCAATTAGTTTCAACGAAGAATGAACTGTACCAAAAGACCGCACTCATTTTACTTTATGCATGGAGTTATAAGGATGGTGAAAGGTTAGGTATTCGTTCCTACCATCCGCTAGAATCGAGGGATCTACCCTGGACAATCCACTAGATAGTGTAGAGTCCTTAGGTATAATGAAAAAAGGATAAAAGTGAGAAATGGGAAGAAAGTGATGAGACAGAGCTAGTAATCGAATAAACCCAACAAGGTTCTAGTAATGAAGTCTGCAAGTAATCAGGGGTTGAAGAATGAAAAAGAAATGAATGTGTAAAAGGGTGAAAAGAAATAGCCCTCCAATAATTCAACCTTAGGGCGTAAACCGGTTCAATACATATGCTACCGGGTTGTTACCAAGGTAACACCATTGAAGACAAGACGCCATGGACCCAAAGGATCGACCGCACTAAACTTCCCAAGCTACTCAAGTTCCTCTTAAAAGGGCTTGTTTCATTCTCACGGTGAACCTACATTATCTATCTAATTTCTTAGAGATTGTTGATATTGAAGAAGGAGACCCTCTCCAGTCTCCCAAGATAGGAACCAAATGTGCACTATTAAGTCTAGAGCCAAGAGATCATCCACAATATCTCATTAGGACACTAAATTAATGAAGACTTGTTGTTTCACACAATGTGGAAAGTAAGAATATAATTAAAAGTCCTACGCATTATCCTTGTGGTATTGCCGTAACATCCGAAAGGATATGCAAACATATTCACGATGAAGATATCAAACAAGCTCTTAAGTGGGTGACATGTGAGATCTTTTCAAAAGATCAAGCTTGTGACAACCGGATAGAACGATGGGGAGATTCATTCTGAATCAACCTGGTCCAGAATGGAATTGATGAATACTTTGAAAACCGCTTGATGTGCAAATCTTCTTTCTAGCACATCAATGTGTATTATGTTTTCAAACACAAAAAGTATCTCATTGAAAAAGTACTTTTGAAAAACGCTGATGTGCAAATCTTCTTTTCGAAAGCACATCGAATGTGTACTCTTTTCAAATACAAAGTATTTTGATTGAAAATTGATCTTTCATAAAACCTTTCGTCGTATTGCAAAACTCTTCTTCAAGCAATACGCATTGTTTTTCAAATCATTTTTCATCAATCGCGAATCTCAATTTGCCGGGTTCACTCACTTCCGTGTTGCTTTGAGACGCCCTTTGAGAAATCCACTAGAATACCGCAAACCCTCGCCAAGGAGATTCTTTGAATCCTACCGATCACGTGTAGCATTTGTATCGATCAACAGGGAACCGTGGGTCGTACTCAATTCAACGAAAGTGATCAAAGACACTTCGCGTGTTTTACTTCTAACTCTTGTTTGCAGTACATTCGACTAAAGTACCGCATCGTAATTTGAGTCAATCCAAAGCCGCATGCTCACAAAGATCCACACTTAATTGAAGAAATCATGATCGGTGCTAATCTACACAACCCGCTCGATATTTCTATACTATGTTCTTTACCGCCAAGCCGCAAAATATCATTAGGACAATTAAATTAATGAAGACTTGATGTCGCCACAATGTGGAAAGTGAGAAATATATTAAGAGTCCTAACGATATCCTTTATGGTAATGCTGTAACATCGAAAGGATATGTAAAAGTATTCACGATGGTATGGAAATCCTTCTGTAGCCAACATCAAACAAGCTCTTGGTGGGTTACATGTGAGATCTTCTGCTAAAGATCGCTTGTGACAACCTGATAGAAAACCACGGGGAGATTCAACTTTGAATCAACCTTGGTCCTAATGGAATTGATCAATACTTTGAAAACCGTCGATGTGCAAACCTTCTTTCTAGCACGCCTAATGTGTATTCATTTTCAAACACAAAAGTATCTCTCGATTGAAAAAATACTTTTGGAAAACTGTCAGTAAATCTTTTTTTTTCTTGCACATCTAATGTGTACTCTTTCAAATATAAAAGTATTTTGATTGAAAATTGATCTTTCTCATAAAACCTTCGTCGTATTGCAAAACTCTTTTTTTCTAAGCAATATGCTATTGTTTTTCAAATCATTTTTCATCAATCGCGAATCTCACCGTTCACTCCACTGTGATGTCTTCTTTGAGATGTTCCTATTTGAGAACGGCTAGAAACAAATGCGGGAAACCTTGTCAAGAGATTCTTCAAAATTATACCCGACACAGTGCAATACTTGTAATCGATCAATCTGGGAACGCGGCCGCAGTATCAATGCAACTAAAGTGGTCAAAGACACTGTGTTTTATTGCTAACTGTTTGCTTACATTTGAACGGGTTGCGTACCGCATCGTAATCAGGAGTCAATCCAAAGCCGCATGCTCACAGAATCCACACTTAATTTGAAGAAATCATGACTTGTGCATATCTATAGAACCCGCTCTATATTTTATACTATGTTCCCGCTAGCGTCGCAAATATCTTGAACCAAAGAAAGCTTCCGCTTACTCGATGGAAAGATGTCATGATCCCTAAAGTGTGAGCATGTCGGTCCAAAAGTCACAACTTCACATGATGGCTACACAATAAAGGGTGATCTGTAGATTTCATATAGGCCGATGATCTCAAAGAAAGCTCAAGATCATCAAAGATGCGATCAGCTTCAAAGACGCCCATCGAAAGTACAAAACTATGGACTTTAAAGAATCGCTACAAATGCACAAAGATTGCGGTAATTGAAGAATTGAAGTCTACGAAAGCTCGAACCAAAGACAAAAAGATAGAATGCAAGAAACAAAATGTATTTCATATGGGGTGACTCTCTTTAGGGGAGATTGTTAGGAATTGGAAATTCCATGTTAAAGTGTCGGTCACCCCAATTATGGTCTAGCATAAGTTAGCTCGTAGACATGTCATGTTTTAATGCTATTTAGTAGTTTATTAGTTAGTTTGTACAGAATAGTTTAGTGTAACAACCGGGAGGAAGGATCTGCCTACTCATCATATGCCCTGATCCAATGTCATAGGAGGTCGTGGTATCAGAATTATAAATACCTTCCATCCATGGAAGGGGTGGTGCTTTCAATCTAACATTTTACATTTTACAAAGCAAGTCTCTAGCTTGAACACCCATCTCTCTACTTTCTCTCTCTAACTATGGCAAACATGTATTTTAATCATCCAATACCACCCAAATCATCAAACACAATAATATATCGATCCTACAATTAGTAATGCCGAAATTCTCGCCGAAGGTTGGTTACTTACAGAATCATATGATGAGATACTAAACTATGGTCGATCAAAGAATCAGAAGCAAGTACTTTTCCCCGCTTTCCTGCAAAAATGGTTAGAAAACACATAACTTACAAATGGAATAAAACAAAAGAAAGGGATAATTCGGGTTCCTAAAGAGCACTTTTCTTTATTTACTAGTCTTTAAGTTAGACTCAGAGCCACGGTTCTACTGGGTCTTTGGACTTGCCCGACTTCCTCCATATCTTTCACATCAAGTCAAGACCGACTCCACCTTGCGGCAAGCTAAGTGAGGTATTCTTTAGTTTCAATCTTCTCAATTTTGCGTAATTTTTCCTCCTCGGGTCCTAAATGTTCTGTGAACTCATATTTTTGGGTATAATTGGCGGCGGTCTTTTAAATGGGATGCCAAGAAGTTTGCATCTTCTTTTCTCGTGTATTTCATCATCTAGGTCAATGAAATCGTCTTTACCTTGTAGCTTGAGGTAATCGAAATCATCGTTGTCAGAATCAATATCTTTGAGTTGGTCATCGTTAGGTGAATTTTCTACTAGTAATTTCTTTCATTCTCCTTTTTATTTCCTTGATGAGTCCTTGGTATCATCCTCTGATTTTTCATATGGGATTTCGTCGTTAGGTTGATCTTTACTCATACATCCATCCCAAAAAAATTTCTTAGTTAACGCGTCAATTTTTCCGTATTTGATTCTGACCCAATCGTTTAATCCGATCATCCGCCAAGGTAACTCGTCCTTTCGTAATCATTATTTGAGGTCCATAGGACTCGCCTTCCCACCTTCCTCTCAATGCCGCCTCGTCACATTCATATTCAAAGGGTTGCGGAAGCCCAAATATTTCCGCCGGCGGGTTTTGATTTGTTCACACCAATGCGCTTTTGAGTCCTTCGCCATTGTCATTTTCGTAGGAATATCATCAGGGTCTTAATGGTTTTTCCTTGAAGAATATGTTTTTCATATTTGAGTTAAATATTTCTAAACAAGACCGACTAATTATTAAGGCCCCCCAACTCATCAATACTAATCTCTAATGACATCTCCAAAAAATCAATGTCATGCCTCCCTGATTTATTTGAGCATATCCAAACTTCGTTCTTCACATTGCTCCCTCCGTTGCAATACTCAAGAAAGGGGTTACAAGTTGGCCAAGCTTGAGTAATCTCATCTTCCGTGATAAGTAAGGGTCTGCAATGATGCTTGACAGGTGGTCCTTCCACTTCGTTAATCTAAAATTTGGCTAACCTTTCTTCGTCGTTAAGTGTAGTCCACATGTACCTGTTATCTTTTACCCTTTCTTTATCAATTCCCGCATCGCATGTTTTCCGAGGGTCACAAAGGCCCATAAGCTGTAGCATTCACAATCGTCGATTGCTATAGCCTTACACCAATGACTCTTCCTTTTAGAGTTTTCAATCATGGTAACTATGTCCTTGCTTGTATTCTGGTTACGCCGTAAGTCTGAGATGTGATTACGGCATAACTCACTTTTGCCTCAAGACGCATCATCCGAGGACTTTTCATTTTCAGAAAATACAGCTTTACATATTGTATATTTTTTCTTTTGTGCCTCATTTCTCCTTTGTACCTCGTCGCCAAGTTTTCCAATCATAGTTTCCAGGTTTTTTAGTGACACGTCATGGGAAGAAAGGCTTTAGTTTGTATTATCTTGGAACTTTTTCAACCATGCTTCTTGCTCCTCTTGCCTCTTGGTTGAATCTACAAGGTATTTGTTAATAACTTCCTCCAAGTTAGCTCTTATTTCATTACGCTCGTAGTATGGTGGGGGTCCTCCACGATACCTATTACGATTATCCCCGTAGAAAGATCAATTCTCTCCATATTTAGCTTCCTCGATCGTATCTTCCTTGTCAATTTTAGGACGCTCAGTCGATGTCCTCCACCACAGCTGCGAGCCGACTTGGATGGCGTGGAATGCTTTGATCTTTAGCATATCTCGACCTAGATTCTCAAGCTTGTTGGCTATTGCAAAATCTCCATCAAAACTTCCGCCTTTGGTTTCTTTTTGCTTTCACCCGCTGGGGCCATTTTTGAGAATGATCACCATTTTTGAATGGCTTCACAGCGGATAGCGCCATGTTCTAATAGGTACTTGATAGTCTAGCATCTGGCCTCGTAGTTACGCTTAATTCCTTTGTAGAAGATGTTGACCTTTGGCCGATTGTTCTATCATGTGTAGGACATTTGTAAGCATCGCTGTATTTCATCCAAGCTTTGATACAATGTTTAGGCCGCCTTTGCTTAAAATTATGGATTTCAAGATCCGGTTAGAAATTCTCACTCGCAAATATCTTTGAATAAAGTGCTTCAGTGAGCATAAGTATTAATTGCCCCTCACGCAATCTTCTCGATCCACCACGCGCCCAGTAGAGTCACGGGAATACCCTTAGCATAACAACATCATGAGACACGCCGAATGTTGAAAAGGCCGATATATATAGGACATTTTCAACGTGCTCAAATGCATCTTCGCCCCTATTTCTCGAGAAAGGGTTAGCCAAGCTCCCCATAAATTGGTCTTTTATTTTGAAATGGTTATCCGCCCAATTCGCTCTGGCCTTAATGGTATCCGCCCTTTGTACCTCGCCTTGTCAACACCAAATATTCCTCAAGAGTGAGGTCATCGATGTTAACAACTTCCATGGTACTTGAAAACTTGAATAATGATCGTGAGAATAGAAAGTTTAAAATGAATATAAAAAGACTTAATTAGCAATCCTAATATAATCCCTGCAATGGCCAAAAACTTGATGCATGTTTTACTGACCAGGTTTTAATATTTATCAATTCTAGTTATACTTATGGTCTACCCTAACTCACTTAATCCGGGCAAAGTAAAATCTCTATCGCGGTGTAGTGTAGTGTAATCGGTAAAACCGGTGGTCGCCCCAAGAGGTATGTGTGTTGGATTATTACTAAGTCTAGGTGTCACAGTATTTAATAAAGGTTGGGATAAGGAATTACTAATTTAACTAATAAAGCAAATAAAGGCAGATAAAAGGTAAAGGGGAAATCAATAGAGGAGAGTGGTGCTAACCTAGTTAATCCTCCTAGCTAATTATGTCTACGTCTACTTACTTACAATTACTCGTGTGGGTCAAAGTCGTAGAGGACAACATTTGGCTCAATTCGCCTCTAACCTATCAAGAAAGATGCCACTACAGAGAAGTCAGTGTCCCCTCAAAGTCTTGTTGTTCCCGTCCCCAAGCCAAGTCATTGGCACCGCTACATGCTAGATTTATAATAGTGAGCTGCTAGCAACTTAAACACTCACACCCCAATTCTAAGTTCATCCAAACAGAGGTGATCAGCTGGTCAAATCGCACAAGTAGAAAGGATCACAATTGGTCATATCTTACCCTTTCCCGCCTCATTCCGCCACCTAAGGTCACTGTCATGTCTCCTAAGTAATTGGCCTTTACCGCCATTCAAAACTACCCAACCGCGTAGCTACCAATAAACTATGCATGCATACACTTAGAAATAATTGTACGGAAGTAATGTAAACGAAACAAAACAATTAAGGAATCATAACTAGGCCAGCACCAAGAGGTGCTTAGTCACTCATATTAATCATACAAACCATATCCATATTAAAGGGTATGAAATACATGAATCAAAAGTAAAGAAAATATAAAATGCTAATGCTTATTGTGTGGAGTGATTCTCGAGACAAACCGTGATGCTCCTCCGGACCTTCCTTTTAGCTTTTTCCCACGTTCTCTGATTGTTGTGTATGGAAATGGTTAGAAATGCCGGAATTCGTGGGTTTTATAGGCAGACTGGTTACTACAGAATTCACAATATAAGAGTTATGTCAGAACCTTCTAATTTCCTCAGATTTTAATTAGATTCGGCTGTTATGTATGCGAATCCTTTATTAGTGGTTACGCAGAGACTTATATTATTTTGGTTACTTTATAATTGATAGTAATACATACCAGAAGTTATCACTGTGGCTGAAACCTCATTTGACCTAATAGAGTTACGTGGCAGCCTCTTGGGAGAGTTACACCTCAGAACCTTCATGTGAGTTGGTTTTCTCTCGAGTCACGCAATTGTTACGGCGAAGTGAGAGATGAGCTACTACCGTAACTTCTTCAAAATCAGCATACTATGATAAATCTTTAGATAATTCTCCAATCTCACAGCTCTCTTTAGTCCAATGCTCGCAATTTACCCCAAAGTGGAAACAATGAAAACAAGCGTAAACCATATAAATTATATAAATTATAAGCATTATCGGGGGAAATTGACACTTAATATTCAGGACTATTTGATGTTATCAATTGATAAGATGGATTTGGAAGAATTAGATATCAAATGGCAAATGGCAATGCTTTCAGTCAGGGTTAATAAATTTGAAAAAGGCGCCGGAAGGAAGATCCAATTCAACCGTGGTCGACTCAAATAAGGTTTGACAAAAAGGAAGGCTAAAATGTTATAAATGTTCACAACTAGGTCACTTTGCAAGAGAATGTCCAGTGAATGAATATTGTGAGATAAGGCAGACACTGCATACAAGCTTCATGAATTAAAATCTAAGAGCCTAAAGCCCTTTTATCTCGTTGATTCTATGGTGAACTCGTCCGATCATGAGGGGAGAAGATGAAGGAAGTAATGCTACCCCTCAAGATTTGGTATGGTTGCCGACAGAGACAGAGGATGTAGAAGAAATTGCTCTGATGGGGTTCACTTCAGTACACACAATTGTCCCGTCATGATAAAATATGTTGAATCGCAAAAGGAATTTAATGATTTAGAAAATCGATAAGTAAAGAGTATTACATTCAAGTTCACATATAAAAAGTACTCTCCAAACTTTAGAAAAACAAAAGGCTTGGTACCAATCTAATGGGCTAGCCTATGAGAAAAGAGATTAAGGTTTTGGAAAGAGATTTGAAAAACACTACTAACTTACTAAAACATTCCGAGAGTGCTTAATGCTGTTAGTTTTTAGAAAATCAGGATTTACGTGACTAAGCTAAATAATACCTTGGCCAGCTTTAATAAAATGAAAGAATCATCTAAAAATTTAGCCAAGTTGAATGATAGTTCTATGTCTATAAGAGCTAAGATTGGGTTGGGATATGGAGACTATATAGGGGAAAATGATGTTTATGACCCTAATATGGCATGTATTTTTGACTCTACCCCTGAAGAGGTGGATTTTACAACTCTTGTTAAATTTGTTAAACCAGGAGAAATGCATATTGTTTCTCCAATTATAACAGGGAAATTTAAGCCTACCTCCACCCACACTGACTTTGATGAATCACAAAATATCTATGGCAAAAAGACAAATGACTTGTCTAAAACTAATAGTGAATCTAATGATTTTGTGTCTTATTCTTTCAGTGACAAGTCTTCAGAGCCGAAGACCAATGACTTTGCCTCCTCAGGATTCAAATGACAAGTCATCTACACCCAAGTCTGATGACTTCTTAGTCAGCCGATGAATCCAATTCGCAGACGCCTACTCGTATTATCAATCTTTATGCATTCATTCGCTCCTAGTGTTTCTTGTGATAGGCTTTTTGTAATAAGACAAGGAATGTCAAAACTAGTTCTTATGGTAATAAATCATCATGTTTTGTTTGTGGTAGTTTCTCATCTTATTAAAGATTGTGATTTAATGAGAAAAGATAGGTGTTTATAGTGGCCTAAGACCCTTGTGGACTGATGTTGACAATATTGCTCCATTTGTACCCCAAACATCACATATCAGGACTGGGAAATCTTCCTTTCCTACACCAGTTCATGTCTCTACTAATAATAGACCATCACCTGCTCTTCTGCTGTACTGGTAGTATACTAGACCAAAGACCAATTCCCTGCGGTAACTCGTTTGCTGGTAGAAGGAATTTCTCTCTAGTACCTACTGGTTAGAGAAGAATTGATGCTAGAAACATGACCGGCCCTACAAGTTCTTACTTTCAAAGTTTTTATAGGCATAATATTTGTGACCACATGTATATGGGGGGAAAGATGGGGAACTGCTGTTAAGTACTCATCAGGTTATTCTTGGACACAAAACATACCAAATCTAAAATGGGGATTCAAGAACAATGGTGCATCTCATCAATCTACATGGTCTAAATATCACTGATCCACAAGGCAGACCCAAGTCAGTCATGACTTGGGTCTCTAATAAATCTAATGTTGTTGTATTTCTTTTCTTGTAGGATAATCCTCATAAAAATAAAGATGTAGGCATAGTTGATAGTGGATGCTCTAGAAGCATGACAGGGAACAAAGACAGGTTGGATAGTCAGGTTGTGCTTAGAGTTCCAAGAAATCACAACCTCTACAGTTTCAATTTGAATGATCTCCAACCTGAAGGTAATTTAGCCTGCGGTGGCAAAGGAATCCTTGGATGAATCTACAAAATAGCATAGGAGGATGGCTCATGTTAATTTTAAAAATATCAACAAGCTGGCAAAGAATGGATTGGTTAAAGGGCTCCCTTCCAAACTCTTCACAAATGAGCATAACTGTGTTGCCTGCAACAAAGGAAAGCAACACAAGGCATCTTATAAGGCCATCACAGCTGTGAGCACCATAACTGCACCTCTTCAGTTACTTCATATGGATCTTTTTGGTCCTACTTCCATCAGAAGCATTGATCACAATTACTATTGCCTGCTGATTACTGATGATTTTAGAAGGTTCTGTTGGGTTTTCTTTCTAAGCACTAAGGATGAAACCTACGATCTTATTAAGGATTTTATTGCCTTAATTGAAAACCAGCTGAATAAAAAGGTTAAGACCATAAGGTGTGACAATGGGACAAAGTTTAAAAATTCTCAATTAATTGAACTATGTGGCTCAAAGGGCATTAAAAAGAATTACATTAATGCCAGAACTCCACAACAAAATGGGGTTGCTGAAAGAAAGAATATAACCCTTATAGAAGCAGCAAGATCTATGTTGGCTGATTCTAAACTTCCTACCATGTTTTGGACTGAAGCAGTTGCTACTGCTTGTTATGTTTTGAATAGGTTTTTTATCACTAGTACCCACAACAAAACACCTTATGAACTGTTATCACATGTATTTGAAATAAAACTCATTTTTTTTAATGTTTTACGGTTTCGGACTAAGCTTGTCGGCTATTTTTTTGGTTTCTCGGAATTTTAACACGCCTCCACGATACCGCGTAAGAGCACACGGTACCTTGGTATCTTTATGCTGGCGGCGCCATCCCTAAAATGCGACGGGATAACGCGATACAGATACCATATGTGACGTTTTCAAAGTTGGAACCGTCGTTATCAGTCCAAATGGACTGGCGACACTTTACCTACGGCACTACACTTACCTGATGCTAACAAAACCATCAAAAGGTTCAAGACACGTTGCCAAATAACCTCCTCCGTCAATTTCTTTTAACCGCTTACGTCATTAAGACGTTAAATATTTTATATGATAAAGGAATTACATCATTTCGGAGTGATTTTGTTAATTCATTCTTATTGAAAAAATAATTGGGCCAATAGAAGAGCTCGATTTCGCCACGTAAGCAAAATCATATGATGTGATTGGTTAATAAAAGTCAAAATTAAATTGATTTTGGTCAAACTTTAACATATTTGGTGGAGAAATTTGGTTGATAAAAAAAATATATAAAAATATAGGTGTCAAATTTGTAAAAACAAAAACTTAAAAAAAGAAGAGGTAATTAATAAAAATTTGGTAGTTGAATTTTAAAAAATTATATAGAGTTAAGAGTAATATTATAAGTCTCTATATATTTTAATAATTTGGATTATAAACAAATACCCCTTACACTTTATACCCTTTATACTTTATATCTTTAAAAATACAATGTATATGTTGTTTTAAAACACAACATATAAATGTGTATAAGCTTATAAGTATCAATTTTTTTTACTATATACGTTCAATATGGACTCATTTATTTTATTTTTAAAAGTTTAACCTATGTGGACACGATTTTATATTTTAGATACGACTAAATTACTGAAAACAGGAATATAATTATCAAATTGTAAGCTGATACGCTTACGCAGCGCGTTCGGGGTCAAAGGAACTTCCTTTTCGTCGAGAAAGTTTTACAACACCCTAGGCAAAGGAACCTAATTGTTGTAGTGTAGTATTAGGGTAAGCCACGGGTATTGATATCGTTCTCTAGGGGAATAGGAATGCTAGTGAGAAGTTACTACGTTAAGGTTGAGGTTGAGGAAGATTATTTTTTTTATCTTTTTTTATAATTTTTAGGAAATTGAATGGTACGAATCTCGGGGTTTGGATTTGGGGGTTGGTATTTCTACCGATTACTCTACTATCTATTCTAATTAATTAAGCTAAGGTGAGGGTAGTCTATGTCTATTGTTGTGTGCTCGTATGATGATTAAAAATGTGTTTACTTAGGTGTTATTACTCCCTAGTTATCTCCTATTGATGGTTGAATTGTCACGTGCTTATTCTTAACGCGTTGTGTCTCTAAGGTCGTAGAGTATGCGTTTATCCCTAACTCTTTGAAGCTACCAAAGGTTAATGACTACAAAATCTCTCGGATTCATAAACTTAACACTAAGGTATTCTTTGGTTGTTTAGCCTACAATTACTCTAGGTGATTATAAACTAAGGTTCAACAAAGATTAATCAAGCATTAATAACACAACGAATGACCTATCGTAATACTAGGTCAATCACAATTAAGATAAGAGACAACCAATCAATATTCATTAGCTAATTTTCATATTACCTAAGCAAATACACAAGTAAATTAGCCGGACATGGAGAACGTGCAAGCATACACACAATCAATTGAAGACATAATTGAATTAATGAAGTAAAACACTTATCTTGATGTAAAATAGGGTATGGAACCTTAAAATACTGTACAAGACAGCCTTGGTTCGGTTTAGGTTTTTACTCCACAAAACTGCCTCTCTAAAACTGGAAAATCCGGATTCTATATATAGTGTTACAAACTACTATCACGCTACTTTTAATTGTGACTCCTGGGTTGCCGCCATTAGGTTTTCATCTTGGCCACGTTATCATTGTGATGGCGCCACCTTATGCCTGGCGGACGCCGTCGCCTTCAGCCTCTGATGCCGCCTGGATCAAATCTTAGCCGCCCGAGCTGCGACGCCCTACTCTTTTAAAACTTGATGCCGTCACTTGTAAATAAGAAATTTGGCTACTGAGTCGTCACAAAACATAAGTGGGTGACGCGTGTCGTAGTTAAACATCGACGCCGTCCCCTTCGGTTCCAAAGCATCTTGAGTGTCTCGATTCTTGACTTTGGCCATTTTCTTCATATATTCGCGCCTTTTCGTCCGAATAAGTGTCATTCCAGCAATTTGCCTTCAAGAGACCTAAAAAGTGAAAAGGAACGAAATTAAGTAATAACGGATATAAAAGTGATCAATTAAGGGCTTAAATGACCCCTTAAAAAGGTACCTTTTAAATCCTTATCAAATATCCCTACACTTGGTATTTGCTTGTACTCAAGCAAATGTGCTTTTAGCCAATTGATTTATAAGTTAGGGGTCAGGAAGCATTAGTTTAGAATGATTCATAACACATATAAGCCCAGCAAAAGTCATAACAAGCACGGAAATTACATACTAGCACCTCACATGGGGTGTTTGGATACTCACATCTCTCGGGTGTATATGAAATATAACAAGTTAGAAATGGAAGATAAACACTCATTAACCGGTCCTAGTACATAGATTACCATAGGCTTGAGACTATATCAAACCTCCATCGCTTTGGCGTAAGCACCTAGGAAAAACTATCCAAGAGGTCTTTCAAAGGGTTGTAACATTAGGCTTACGGTAGGGAAACAAAGGGTTTGGTGGGAGAGACGATTTAGTGGTGGCAAGTCAAAAATCTTTATGTTACAAGCATGCGAAAAATGGCATTGCTAAGCCAAGACTCGACACTCTAAACTCTAGATAACTGAAATAAACAAACATAAATTTAAAGATAGATGTAGGATAGTTGGCCCTTTTTTTTTGAACACTCTATTTTTTTCTTTTTCTGTTTTTTCTATTTTTTTTTTCGATTTTTTTTTTCATACACTTTTACTCTACCATCTTCTACGATAACATCAAAATTATAGGGATTTATATGCACATCCCTACACTTGAGTTTTTATTGCTCTAACACTAATTCGACCCGAATTGAAAAGATCAAAACACTTGGAGTACATTATTACGCAAGTAAAAGGAAATTTGAATTTAACGTTCCCTTCCTGTCATTTCATAAAATTTAACTTTTCCCATGAGTCCCAATCGTCCCAAAACTATGTACAAAGGATATGACTCAACTTAGCAACTTATGCAAGCAACTTAGATAATTGAACTAAGGGTTTAGTGTGATAACAATAGTGCACTAAAAGTGAGTGCATACAAGGTAGGCTAAGGCGATTTGGGTGTACATTTGGGGGTGGATTGTAAACAATGCTCTTCATTGATATTCTGGAAAACCGAAACATCACGAGAACCGCGAAAAGGATAGGCTCTGAGGGGTTAACTAGGGGTATCGTGTACTAAAGATGAGTACAACGCAAGGGTGTGGTGGAATTACTTAACCGATGTGGAAGAAGTAATTATATTACGGGTATCAAACAGGGGTTATCCTAATTTCTCTTATCATCTAGTTATTCCTAACTACACAAGTGTAGTCTTACTAGCGATCTCGGAATGCGTCACAAAACAAGTTCTAGAATCTATTATACTACCGGTTCACACTCTAAGCATCAAAGATGAATGCTTTAATTCCTACAAATCTAAGGGCGATCCTCACATTTTCGGTGGAATTTAAGTGGTAAAGGGTTTTTGTGCTAGTCATATAATTTCCTATTCATGAGACGCTTTATTAAGACTAATGGCCCACTCCTACATGTCGTGAAAAATTTTAAATTTGGTTCCAAAATTAACCTAACCGATATTTCTCATGGTTTATTACACAAATGAAATTGGACAAAGCAAATAGTCAAGGATAAGCATAGTTTCAAAGTTCCCATTTTATTTTCCCTCCCTACACTTAAACTGAACATTGTCCCCAATGTTCCCCGAAAGTATCAAATTTATGATAATGGAAGGTAATTAAAAACGAAAGAAACTAATACTCCCCTGATTAGCTTGGTAGGATCCGTGTGAAGTGGTGGTTACATCTTTCTTCAAGAAGAATGTTTGCGTGAAAAGCTCCTTCCAATCTTATGTATCTTCTTATTGGTAAATTAATCCTACACACTTGAAGAAAACAAACGAAACCTTCGACTAAAATCGTCGGTATACAATATATATATATATATATATATATATATATATATATATATATATATATATATATATATATATATATATATATATATATATATATATATGACTCTACTAAACTAGGATATAATGCTTGTGGAATGGATGTTTACAGAATTTCTGGAAAATTAAGACATGGAAAATTCCAAAAATTTATAAGTAGCTTAGAAAACGAGAAAAAGTTATAAGCTATTTCTACTCCTCCTGACGCCATCAGGTTGCGATCCTGACGCTGTCAGGTTATCCTGACAGAAACTGGTCTGCGATTTTCTGGAAAAAAATTATGGAAAATTTTTATCTTTAAAATCTGGAAAAATTTCCTGCAAAACATCCATTATGAATCGATACAAGCATTTGACCAGAACAAACACACATGTATATCTTTTAAATAATTGTAATTCTCATGTTCACGTTTTTTTTCTAAAAACGTGTGTAATCCTCCCTACACTTATCCCTTATGTAAAATACCTTTATATGTAATTAAGAAGAGGTTAAAGACAATATAAAGCATTTTTACAAATTTAAACATGAGAATGAGCAATCAATAAAAGATACACGACACACAAACAAGCAAACAATTAAGCATGGGTTGCCTCCCACGAAGCGCTTTTCTTTATTTATGAGTCTTGTAGCTAGACTCGA
The DNA here is from genome assembly GCA_910596185.1 of Chrysanthemum makinoi. NCBI lineage: Eukaryota > Viridiplantae > Streptophyta > Magnoliopsida > Asterales > Asteraceae > Chrysanthemum > Chrysanthemum makinoi. The sequence goes on from OU343216.1 coordinate 59,024,860, forward strand.
AGTCGTGCCCCTATGTGACTTCATTACCGTCACCTTCTTTCAAAACAATATCCTCATCGTTGACCATTTCATTATTGTCCAACTGATAATGTTTCACGCGTTGTCCATTCACGGTAAATTCCCTTCCATCATGGTCCAGTAGCACCACAGCCCCATTGTCCATTTTCCTCTTCACCGAAAAAGGTCCATACCATCTTGATTTGAGTTTTCACGGAAATAATATCAATCTTGAATTATACAAGAGCACCTTATCTCCTTCCACAAACTCTTTAGGATACTTTATCCATTGATCATGCCATTTTTTCGCCCTTTCTTTGTATGTAATCGACGATTCATAAGCTTCAAGTCTTAGTTCATCAAGTTCTTGAAGCTGTAGGAACCTATTTGACCCTACCTCAGAATAATCCATATTACAGGCCTTAAGTGCCCATACCCTTTTTGCTTAAGTTCAATAGGGAGGTGGCATGCTTTTCCATATACCAAGCGAAAAGACGTTGTTCCGATAGGTGTTTCATAAGCAGTTCTGAATGCCTAGAGTGCCTCATCCAGTTTGAATGCCCAATCTTTTCTATTTTGGTGGACCGTTTTTTCAAGTATCAGCTTTAATGCTCTATTTGTGTTCTCTACTTGCCTATTCGTTTGGGGGTGATATGCTGTAGAAAATCTATGCGGAACACCATACTTCTTCATCACCTTCTCCATTTGAGCATTGCAAAAGTGGGTTCCTCTATCACTGATCAATGCTTTTGGGAATCCCGAATCATGCGAAGAGCTTTTTAAGAAAATGAATGACTACTCTTGCATCGTTAGTCCTAAGGGCTTGGGCCTCCACCCATTTGGATACATAGTCGATAGCCACTAGAATGTATTCATTTACTCCAGATGATGGAAAAGGTCCCATGAAGTCTATACCCCAAACAGCGAATATTTCGCAGACTTGGATATAGTTCTGAGGTGATTCATCCCTTCGCGAGATGTTTCCTGATCGTTGGCATGCATCGCATGTTTGAACTAATCTCTTAACGTCGTGTAAAACAGTAGGCCAATAGAATCCGGCATTGAAAACTTTTCGTGCTGTGACATTTACATCGTGATGCTCCCCAGATGGTCCCGCATGACATTCTTTCATAATTCGATCAATCTCTCTTCCGGCGACACAACGTGGAATGATTTGATAGGGGCATATGCGGAATAGGAAGGGTTCATCCTAGAAATAGTATTTTAGTGCGGTGAAGAATTTTATTTTATCTTGCTTAGTCATGTAATTTGGCAAAACCCTACTGGACAGATAGTTAGCATAATCCGCATACCATGGCTCAATTTCCTTAATGGCCATTAGCCGTTCTTCGAGAAAAGAGTCGCGAATCTCGGTATGGTCTAACTTCTCAAGGTCTGGGTTTTCTAACCGTGACAGATGATCAGCAGCAAGAGAATTCTTGAAGCAATAGAATCCACCTAATGAGTCGGGGTTTTGCATCTTGTTTGAAAAACAATTAGCATAAGGCGGAGTGATCTGTGAAGACGACAGTTTTTGAAAGGACGAGATATTGCCTGAACTTTTTGAAGGCAAAAACCACAGCTAAAAGCTCTTCTCGGTGGCTGTATAATTTTCTTGCGTTACATTTATGGTTTTGATGGCATAGTAAATTGGTTGAAAATGCTTCTCCTTTCTCTGGCCGAGCATGGCGCCTGCAGCATAATCACTAGCATCACACATGATTTCGAATGGTTGAGACCAATCAAGGGTGACCATTATCGGAGCCTGAGTGAGATCTTTCTTTAGTCGATTGAATGCTTCCTTGCATTCTTCAGAAAAATCAAAAGGGGCGTCCTTGACAAGAAGCTGTGTCATTGGTCGGGCAATTTTCGAGAAATCCTTAATAAACCTTCTATAAATGCCCGCATGACCTAGAAAGCTTCTAATGGCTTTAACGGTAGTAGGATACAGTAGTTTGGATATCGCTTCGATTTTAGCTCTATCGACCTCGATTCCATTTCCGGAGACTTTGTGCCCTAAGACGATTCCTTCTCTTACCATGAAATGGCATTTTTCCCAATTCAGGACTAAATTCGTTTCTTCACACCATTTCAACATCTTTCTAAGGTTGGATAGACAAAGGTCGAAGGAATTCCCAAATACCGAGAAATCATCCATGAAGACCTCCATGTTGTCCTCAATTAATTCATGGAATATGGCCATCATACATCGTTGAAAGGTGGTGGGGGCGCATGCATAACCCGAAGGGCATTCGCCAAGCAAAAGTCCCGTAGGGCATGTAAACGTAGTCTTTTCTTGATCTTCGAGCAATGGGATTTGGAAGTATCCTGAAAAACCATCAAGAAAACAAAGAGTACTCATGCCCGGCTAATCTTTCGAGCATTTGGTCGATGAATGGAAAAGGAAAATGATCCTTTCGGGTGGCATCATTTAACTTCCTGTAGTCGATACAAATACGCCAACCAGTAACCGTTCTCTGCGGTATTAAATCACCCTTTTCATTCTTCACAACCGTCATTCCTCCCTTTTTTGGAACCACTTGGACTGGGTTGACCCAAGGGCTATCCGAAATGGAGTAGATAAGGCCGGCATCGAGGAGCTTGACGACCTCCTTTTTTACTACCTCCTTGATATTAGGGTTAACTCTCCTCTCGCGTTGAACGGTTGGTTTGTAATCTTCTTCCATGAGAATTTTATGAGTACAAAAAGTAGAATCAATACCCTTAATGTCAGCAACACTCCACGCGATCACTCGTTTGTATTCTCTGAAAACTTCTAAGAGCTTCCCTTTCTATTCAGTTGTCAGCGAAGAGCTTATGATGACAGGGAGTTGGTCCTCTTCTTGAAGGAAGGCGTATTCTAAATGGCTCGGGAGATCTTTCAGTTCTAAGGTAGGAGGTTCCTTGATTGATGGTTTTAGCTTGTTTTCCGGCTTTTGAAGCTCAAGAGGTTCAATTTCTTCCCTATGTGGGTAAAAGGAAACAGCTCCAACAATCTCAATATCTTTATCATTGTATATCATGTCGTTATCATCATTCATGAATTCGTTTAATAGATACTCATCAATACAGCCTTCTATGTCATCAACAAATTCATCAACTTCTTCAACAAAACAAATTGGGTGATCGTAGGAGGAAGAATGACTCATAGAATCCTTGATATCGGTTAAGTTGCTCTCGACCCCACTCATAAAGTGAGTTTACCATCATGAACATCGATGATGGCATGAGCTGTAGCCAAGAAGGGTCTTCCAAGGATTATTGGGACTGAGTTATCTTCCTCCATTTCTAAAATCACGAAATCAACTAGAAACTTGAATTCTCCTACTCTTACAAGAACATTTTCACAAACTCCAATGGGATATTTGATTGATCGATCAGCTAACTGAATACTCATTCTAGTTAGTTTCAGTCTTGAATATCCGAGTTTGAGGAACAAGGAATGGGGCATCAAGTTAATGCTTGCCCCAAGATCCGCCAAGGCGTTTTTCATAGAAAGTGCCCCTATAGAGCAAGGAATGGTGAAGCTTCCCGGATCTTCTTTCTTTTTGGGCAGGCTTTTCTGGATGATAGCCGAGCACTCTTCTCCTAATCATATCAACCCTTCAAGTTTCTTCCGATTTGATATTAACCTCTTGAAGTATTTGCTATGTTTAGGGATATGATAAAATACATCGAGAATTGGTATGTTGACGGAAGTCCGTTTTAACTAAGACAATATTCTCTCATTGTCTTCTTCAGCCTTTTGATTCTTTAAACGTGAGGGATAAGGAATCCGTGCCAGAGTCGGTTGCTGGGCAGGTGCTGATTTTTGTTGAAGGGGGTCGTGGGGAGTCGAAGGAGGTTCAGGAATTGCTCCATTTCCTAACTCAGGCTCCCTGGTGGTGGGATTCTGGTCAGGGTGTGGGGGATCCTTGGTAGTAATTCCTGATCGAGTAGTAATGGCACAAGTTGGATCGTGATGGGTTGGACCAGGTTTGCTTACTCTTTTGTGGAGTTCGGTGAACTGACTCTCTAATTCAGCTTGTTGCTCTTGAATGAATCCTTTGAGACCCTCTAAAATCATTGCCCCTTCCATGGTAAACTGTCCGAGTTCTTTTTCAAAGGTATCACGGACGGTGTATTCGAAACCCTCCTTTCCCTCAGTCTTCTATTTTAGATTACCCCAAGGAGTGCATTCATCGTTTTGATAGAATGTGAGAAGGGAAGGGTCATCATAAATATCATGACTAGAAAGGAAGACGCGCTCTTGGCGTGTGTTATCATCACACTCATCGCTCTCGTGTGGCCCTCCAAAAATGTCGCATATAACGTATGGGTTAAACAACCTTTTAGGTTCGGCGATTGTGAGGTATGCAAGCTTCTCTTGTGCCTCTTTATCTGGATCATCGAGATATGATAGGTTTTTATTCGAGGCAGTAGAGACACTCATCACAGTTATTGGCTCGTTCCAAGGGTTGTCTTGGTATTGGACATATTCCTTAATGCGGTCCCATCCTTCTTCCGCAGTGAGTTTGGAAATTCTTCTGCCAGTGGAGAGGTCAATCCCTTTTTGATCATTTCTGGAGACATTGTCGTAAAAGATTTGAACAAGAAACCAAAGGTTGATACCATGGTGTGGGGCTTGTTGAATGAGATCTTTGTAACGAGTCCAGGAGTTAACGATAGATTCTCCATCTGTTTGATGCAAGTGAAGAATTTTGCTCCTGATTAATGCAGTTCTCCCAGGGGGAAAGAACTTCTTGGTGAATTTGGTTGTGAGTTGTTCCCAAGTGAAGATAGACCTTGGAGGAAGCTTATCGACCCCACTCCTTGGCCTGTCCTTGAAGAGAAAATGGGAAAACCGGAGTCTGAATGTTTCCTTGGATGCTCCTTTGGCATAGATAGTATCCACAATTTTTAAAAATTGTTTGATGTGTTGAATGGGATTTTCGTTGTGGGATCCATGGAATTGACATGCATTATGGATAAGCCAAATGTCAGAGGCATGCAATACCTCATTGACCTGCTCGGAAGGGTAGACAATGGCACTGGTAAATACAGATGCAGAGGGGGAAGAGTATTCCCTGAGGGATTTTGCTTCTGGTTTATTGATGGGTCCATTGACCGGAGTAGCGGGAATTTCCTCGCTATGTTGGCTCAGATTGTCAATGATGATGGCTTTAGGGGATTTAGGGGAATGAGTGAAGTCTTCGTCAGTTGCGGCTTCATCAAAGTTGATGGTGGTGCCGACTCATGGAGAGCTCTTCTTCGCCCATTTAGCTCTCTTTTGAGTTCAGCAAAAGGTTCAAGAAGGCTTTTGGTGGAACTGTGGGCCCTAAGTTGTCTAAGGGGATTGGTGGGGGGAAATGGCGGGTTTGGTGGTTGATTATCACCTTCCATGATGAAAAGTGATGGGATTACTAACAAAGGTCACGAAGAAGGGGGATAGACTACGAGGAAGCTAAAAATGGGAAAAAAGCTTACTTGATAGGAATCAAGCAAGGAAACCTAAACGAGGTGGACTCTTAACTAGCTATTCCATTACCCGGCAACGGCGCCAAAAACTTTATACGCTTACGCAGAGCGTTCGGGGTCAAAGGAACTTCCTTTTCGTTGAGCAAGTTTTTCAACACCCTAGGCAGTGAACCTAATCGTTGTAGTGTAGTATTAGGGTAAGCCACGGGTATTGATATCGTTCTCTAGGGGAATAGGAATGCTAGTGAGAAGTTACTACGCTAAGGTTGAGGTTGAGGAAGATTATTTTTTTATCTTTTTTTAAATATTTTAGGAAATTGAAAGGTACGAATCTCGGGGTTTGGATTTGGGGGTTGGTATTTCTACCGATTACTCTACTATCTATTCTAATTAACTAAGCTAAGGTGAGGGTAGTCTATGTCTATTGTTGTGTGCTCGTATGATGATTAAAAATGTGTTTACTTAGGTGTTATTACTCCCTAGTTATCTCCTATTGATGGTTGAATTGTCACGTCCTTATTTTTAACGCGTTGTGTCTCTAAGGTCGTAGGGTATGCGTTTATCCCTAACTCTTTGAAGCTACCAAAGGTTAATGACTTCAAAATCTCTAGGATTCATAAACTTAACACTAAGGTATTCTTTGGATGTTTAGCCTACAATTACTCTAGGTGATTATAAACTAAGGTTCAACAAAGATTAATCAAGTATTAATAACACAACGAATGACCTATCGCAATACTAGGTCAATCACAATTAAGATAAGAGACAACCAATCAATATTCAATAACTAAGTTTCATATTACCTAAGCAAACACACAAGTAAATTAGTCGGACATGGAGAACATGCAAGCATACACACAATCAATTGAAGACATAATTGAATTAATGAAGTAAAACACTTATCTTGATGTAAAATAGGGTATGGAACCCTAAAATATTGTACAAGGCAGCCTTGGTTCGGTTTAGGTTTTTACTCCACAAAACTACCTCTCTAAAACTGAAAAGTTCGGATTCTATATATAGTATTACAAACTGCGACGGCGTCACTCTTTAATTGTGACGCCGCCGGGTCGCTGCCATTAGGTTTTCGTCTTGGCCACGTTATCATTGTGACGGCGTCACCTTATGCCAGTGACGTCGTCGCCTTCAGCCTGACGCCAGTATGGATCAAATCTAGGCCGTCAGCTGTGGAGCTACTCTTTTTAAAACCTGATGCCGTCACTTGTAAACAAGCAACTACGGAGTCGTCACAAAACATGTTGCGACGGCATCTAGCTTAACGCCGACGCCGTCCCCTTCAGTTCCACAGCTTCGAGTGTCTTGATTCTTGACTTTGGCCATTTTCTTTGTATATTCTCGCCTTTTCGTTTGAATAAGTGTCATTCCAGCAATTTGCCTTCAAGAGACCTAAAAAGTGAAAAAGAACGAAATTAAGTAATAACGGATACAAAAGTGATCAATTAAGGGCTTAAATAACCCCTCAATAAGGTACCTTTTAAATCCTTATCATAAGCACGGGTTACTTTAATATAAAAATAAATATACGCGATTGTACCTATAACAATGACTCATGTAATTCTTATTTATTTATATAAGAATATCTAGAAAATATTTTTAAAAAACTTTAAGGAGTATACTTTAACTTTATCAACGCTCATTATGTGCTATCAAACTTGCATCATGTGTACAACATAATATCAGTAGTGAAATTTAAATAACAACATCAACATCTTTGTCGGCTAAATAAATTCAAATTTTAAGTTACCTAACAGAATTATTTTACAAATATTTTATCAAATTCTAATGGATATTAATGCATAATGAAAAACTCGTGCATAAGTATTAGCTGTACTTATATCACAATTTTCATGGGCAAATTCTTATATGTGTATATACTGAACTAAAATGTTAAAATAAATTTGATTTAGGGGGAATTGCAATATATCCCTGCAAAGCCTCATAATTGCATATATATCCTTCCAATGCCTTAAAATTGTCATATATATCCAACCAAAACTCATAATTGCATATACATCATTCCAAAGCTTTAAAATTGTCATATATATCCAAATAATTATTTTAAGTACATTTAATAGAAAAAAATGTCTAAAAATTATAATTGATATATAAAATAATGATTATATATATATATATATATATATATATATATATATATATATATATATATATATATATATATATATATATATATATATATATATTATATAACAGGAGGCATGACACGTAGATTATTCCACAATTGCCACCTCAATGCCATGTAATTCAATTTAACGCCACATAATCATAAGTTATCCACCTAAGCAATATTTTTGTCCACCTAAGCACTAATTTTTTAATTTAATTATATTTTATGTAAATTTTGGATTTTTAATAATTATTTTTGTAATTTTTGGATTTTTAATAATTATTTTTGAAAATTATTTATAAAAAAGGAGTCTGGCAAGGATTGAACCTTGGTTATTTGGATAAATAACTTGTGTGTTTACCACTTAGGCAACAAGTTATTTTGATAATTATGTTGCATATTATAATCTATAAATGTCTATAATTTTATTGGAATCCTATAGTAAATACAATTCTTAGAAATCTGTATTCTTATAGAATTGTGTTTGTATTTTGATTTTTACTTAAAATAAGAATATGATAACTTTGGTATGTATTCATTGTTATCTTAACTCTTTCCTTAATGTTTAACCTAATCTCACACTATATATACACCCTTATTTAGAGAGGTATTGCACAATTACATATTCGTTAGCCGAATCACGAACAACATGCCCAAGAGATTCTCAAAGAGGCTTTCAATAGAAAAGCACAATAACAGTTCTGAGAAATCAGAAGAAGCTAAATCAATGATTAGAAAAGATTCAGGTTGTTTAGGTTTTGTATTTTGCAGGAACAAATCTGCAAGAAAAAAAAACACAAACGTGTTAAATCATCCTGTAAGTTGCTTTTTAATGATTAAGTATTCATTGTTATTAGATTGCATTAGACAATATATTACATGCTATTTAGAATGAAAGAATATAATGGATTGTTATTTGTTTATTATTTTACCGCAACAAAGAATTCATATAACAAAGACTCTACAATTAATGCACCAGGTACACGTTGTTTGTTTTTTGACTGTATAACATGTTGATGTTGTTGCTGAATAGTTTGTTTATGTTGATGATTTTACAGGAACAAATAATCCTGAGTTTAACAAGAATAAAGAAAAGAATGACACTACAATTGATGCACAAGCTACAGGTAATAAAAACTAATTATCATATTATGGTTGCACGTTGCATAAAGGGGTTTTGTTCTTTTTAATTTAATTGGTTGTTTTTGTTTATGTTGATGTTTGTTTATATCAGAAAAATTGTACTTACATGATGTGTTCTATGTTTATGTTTTTTGGTTGTTGAATCTTTATTATGTATACAGAATTAGGATTGTTTTTTAGAATATTCTGTTACATAATTCATACAGGTTTATGATTTTTTTTGCATGATGTGTTTTTGTTGTTTTGAAATTAAATTGGTTGTTTTTGTTTATGTTTATGTTTGTTTATATCAGTAAAATTTAATTGTTATGAGTTACATGATGTGTTCCATGTTTATGTGTTTTAGTTGGTGAATCTTTATTATGAATAAAGGATTAGGATTGTTTTTTAGAATATTGCGTTACATAATTCATACATGTTTATGACCTGTGATCATGAAATCATCCAGATAAGAGGAAGAGAAGAATTAAGACAAGCACAATTAAAGCTCCTTCTACAGGTAGTTAATCTGAAAGTAATATAGTCTACATATTTTCGTTGTAGTTAAAATTGAATTTAAAACATAATACAATTTTGGTACCTGTTTGCATCAGTTGTCATCAATATGTCGTTGTTTAAAAGTGACACACCAGGGAAAAGATCTACAATGGCATCGAAAGGTAAACCTGATTTTAGTTATTATATTGTAGAGTGTTTATTAAATTTGATAATGTACGTGTTTTATGCTGAGTTATTTGTTGTAGTTAAACCTGCGTCAACCAAAAATTTTGGGAAGCAAGTATCATCTTTTAAGTCTCATGCAGCTCATGATAGCTCTCAAAGTGACACACCTGCTAATAAATCTATATCTAACATTGTTGATTTTGGAAGACCAGGAAAAGGTACAATAGCTTTTGTATTTGAAACACATATTACATTCTGAAATATTAGTTACTTATATATTCTATAACATCTGTCATTGGTAAAACAGCTCAGTTGATTACAATACTGTTAAATCTAAAAGGATGGCATACATCAATAACCAGGAAAAAGATCCGAGAAGTGCAGCTTATTTGAAATCAGGAAGTAAAACAAAAGGTATAACTCATATAAATTTGTACATTTTAGTTTGTTTTATGTATTGTTTTTACAACTATATTATTTTTTGAAAATGTTTCTATGCAAAACACTAATAAACCAAAATTAAAGAAAGAAATCATTCTCTTGTGCAGGTCTGTTACAAAATACTAGTAGATCAGAAACTCCCAGATTTCGTTATCAAGAAGACTATTCAGGGACACCTAAGTCCGGGTTTAAGAGTAGTTTGTCGTGCAAACGACAACCAAAAGAAGCTTATGGTGTACATGCTACGTCCTTTGAAAATTCTTCTGATGGTTTGTGTTTTACTCATTATTCAATATAAGTTATTTTGTAAATGCATTTGATAAAGAACAATTTATAACAGGTAAATCACATTCAAAAAAAGGTTATGGAATTCATAGTTCCTCCATTGGAAGTGCTCCAGCAGGTTGGTTGTTAATTTTTTGTTTAATGTACATTGTTGTTCAAATGTGTTTGTTAGATTTAAAATGTTATAAAATATCCAGATCAAAGACTAAAGGAACGAATTATAACTCCAATAAAAAACATTAACCCTATGGCTACCAACATGGCAATCAAAGGAAGATGTATTTTTATTTGGCATTCTCACAAACTAAATGAAGAACATGATCCATACAGTTTGGATTGTGTTTTCCAAGATGAAGAGGTAACTATTATTTTTGTGTTTTATTCTGGGTTTTATGAAATTAATAAAAATCACAACTAACTTATAACAATGTATATCCAGGACAACCGAATCCAGATTTACATCAAAAAAGAATTCATGTTTAAATTTGAACCTCTCCTTCAAGAGGGCCAATGCTACATAATCTCTAACTTTGGTGTGGCGGAAAATGGTGGAAGGTTACCATTGTTACCAAACAGATGGAAAGTATCTTTTTTCAAATGAACTAATGTCACGCGAGTTGAAAAAATGAATGATAGTTTGGTTGGCTTTATATTTGAGCCATTTTCACGTATATTAGACCCAACCAACGAGTACCATGATCATGATTGTGTTGGTATGGATTTTATTTACACCTACAAAGTAAATTAATTGCTATTTAATCTTCTAAATACAAAAAACATTAACCTATGTTATTGGACAGATGTGATTGGAACGGTTGTTGCTATTGGAAAAATCGTAGGTGTGAACAACCATGGTGGTCCTAAAATCCGCAGAACAGTTGTTATTGAAGATGCAGAGTAAAGAAAAACTTTGATATGATAGTTATATTGTATATAATTTTACAATGTGAAGGTATTTATTTATATCATACTATACAGATCTTACAGGCTTGAGTGCACTTTTTGGGATAATTGGGCGTTAATGTGGAACGACTACGAAAATAGGCTTGAAGAAGTTGGTCATTTAGACATCCTTTTGTTGCTTGGGAAGGTCAAATAATGGGACAGTAAGTTTTTATTCATGTCTTTTTTAATAATTTTCAATACAACCAAATAGGTTGCATTTACTTAATACAAATTTGATTTGTTTTATTTTGTGTTGTTTGTACAAAAACAGATAAACCAGCTGTGTATAATGCGTTATTTGGAAGCAGGATCTTCATTAATAGGAAGATTCCGCTGTTACTATTATTTTGGAAAAGGTTTTTCTAATAATAATAGTATATTTGTGCTTTGATTAATACGTATTTTACTTTAAATTTGTATGTAACATAATTTTAAAACATACAAGATACGAATCGCAAGAAGGATATATTGCAAATGAATTCAAGATCCGCCAAGCACATCAAGAAAGACATGTTGTTACACCTGCATAATTTATGCATGGTTGTGTAAAGAGATTTGTTGGAATGATCTGAAGCATTGAACCGGTGAGAAAGGAGTATTGTCTTGCATTTATTTAATTATGGAAAAGCATATAATAGCCGTCCTAATGTATGATTTTATTATGATAAATAAAAAACAATGCATAATGCAGGATACATGTTGTGTTGTTTATGCCACTGTGCATAGCATCCAATATCAAAACGGTTGGGCTTATACAGCCTGTAAATCATGTAACACAAGAGTAACAGCAGTTTCATCAAAAGGTGGAATGAATTCTAAAAACAAGAAACAAGTGTGGTTCGGTAAGAAACACGGAGAAACATATGGTGTTGCATCAAGGTATTAAATACATTGTGTTTAAATTAGTATTCCAATCTATACAATTACGATTCAGAACTGAAATACTAAAACTATTTAATTTTTGTGTATAACGTTCAAGATCATTGTTCATATTGTTGATGAAAGTAGAAGTGCACAGGTTGTTATTTTTTATAACAATGTGCACAAGATGACTAATTTGTCAGCGTGGCAGATTATGGAGAAACAAGGCATGGACCCTGAAGAATACTTCCCAGATGATCTAAACCAGATTATTGGAAAACAATATCTATTTAATATTAAGTATTCTGAATTTAACCACAGCAACAACAGCCATATCTATCGAACTGAGAAGGTGACTGATGATGTTGATACAATCATGTACTTCAAGAATGGTTTCCTAGATGAAGAGGTATTCATATTAGCATCTTAAATTAGTTTATCATGTACATTTTTTATCATAACCTTAAATTCTACAAAAGTTTTATTAAAAAAAATTGAATTGGAAAAACATAACAGGATCTAGAAGATGAGGAATACAATATGGAAGATTATTTAGACAATGGTGATGATGTGTTACACAATGGTGAAAGTGGTTTAGACGATAATGTAGATGAGTTTGGCAATGGTGAAGATGATTCTGAAAATGATGAAGATGATTTTGAAAAAGAAGAAGATGATGAGTTGAATTCTGGGAATGTCTCAGATAATAATGAACATGATATAGATGAATCAGACATTGGCGAAGAAGATTTAGATACTCCTCATGTTGATTTAGAAGATGGTACATATGACTTAGATGACTTAGAAGATGAGGGAAAGAATTTAGAAAATCACTTTGAAGTTGCTGAGAATATAAATACAAAACCATCAAATGATATGGAGGAGGTATTATACATTTCATTAGTAAATGCAGTTTACATGTACATATGTTTTTAAAAGAACATAAATTAATTTTATAATTGTTGTACATTGCAGAATGCTGAAATCCACACTTCAAAATCTTCAAATAATGCAAGTGGTGTTGGAGCTGAAAGCACTGTTGATACTGTTAATACAAATAAGCCGTAAAAACATTTATTTATATTTTACGATCTTCTAATGTTTTGTCGATAACAAACGTAAAATCATTTTAACAAAACAAATAGAATATGTAAATAGTTTGAGTCAATAGTTTTATAACACACTTATGTTTTCACATAAAACACTAAAACAAGTATAAGTGATTTTATGATTTAGAGATACATATGTACAACAACTAGTGTTTACATATTGGGCAAACATACACATAACTAGTGTATACTAAAATGGGTAAAAACTAACAAATGGTATTGACCCATAACCCATGGTTTTATCCAAACCACTTGACTAGGTACATTGCATCCATGAGATACATTGTATCTAAAAAAAGAACCATGGATCAACCCATAACCCAAGACCCATGACTCATAACCAGAATACCCATGCGCAAAGAGGAGCGTCCCACGGATCCCTAGCATTATGCTAGACGGATCCCTTGTGGGAGGGATCCGTTGGATCTGGGGAACAGTAGAACTTTTCCTCTATAAATAGAGAGCCATTTCTTCATTGTTTCTCACCCCTTTTCAACATACTTTCCCCTTGAGTTAAAAACTCTCTAACCCCAGATCCAACAGATCTATGTTTGTAGTTTTGTTTTTGTGTGATCTTTTAGGTTCCTCTTAAAGGCGAGATCACCAACTTTGAAGTCGAGCAAGCTCAAGTCTATGAGTTGCCATGCTTCCTCATCATCAAGACTACTGAAGTCCTCTTGTTGATGATTGTTTTCCTTTTCCTAAGAAGTGTAGTGTTGAAGACATTTGTGAAAGGTGTCTCAAGTGTCAAGACGAAGATATTAATGAAGGGTATCTATCGTCCGTATCATAAGAACTTGTGGTGGGTGCTTAGAAGTCAATACTAGAAGCATTAGTGAAGGGTGCTTAGAAGTCAAGACACAAGACATTAGTGAAGGGTGTCTTGAAGATCTAGTCAAAGGCATTAGTGTAAGGTGCCTTAAGTGTACATTCGATATGGTGTGATTCGATGTACTAGATAGAGTAGTATTGGGTTAAAGGATATTGATATCCTTGTTGATGTTGATATAAGGAGTTGATCTCCTTTGGGGTTAGGAGATTGGTGTAGTGTTGGGTAGTAGTTCCTCAATTGTAATGGAACTAGGTACTTAGCCTAGTACCTAATAAAGGGTAGACGACGTTGCGATAGGTGTGGTTCACCTTGGAGTGAAAGAACCCGGTGGTTAGCCTAGCACCGAATAAAGGGTAGGCGACGTTGTGATAGGTGTGGTTCACCTTGGTGTGAAAGAACCTGGTGGTTAGCCTAGTACTGGAAAAAGAGTAGGCGACGTTGTGAAGGTTTCTCCACCATAAGGAGTCGGTGTTGTGTAGTGCTTACAAACTCTCGAGGAGTGGAGTAGGGCAAGGAAGGTGTCCTTGTAGCCGAACCATTATAAATACTCACGTTGTGGTTTTGTGCCTCTTACTCTTTATCTTTTCATTACATATCTATACTTTTATGTGCTTGATCATCAACATCCAACACACTTCCAAATAGATTGACACAAGTCGATGTAAATAGTTTAAAACAAGTTTTAATTGGTAAAACTATTCAACCCCCCATTTTAGTTTTCCACAATTGGCATCAAAGCTTCGTTACCAAGTTTCTTAGAGTATATTGTACTTTAAAAACTTGATACGATCCATGGTTAATTGAAAACTACAAAGAAGGTCTTTTATAAAAATAAACACCATAACTTTTAAAAACTCTTTAATTGGATGTTGATTAGATGACAACATTTTTTTATTTTACTATTCATTTAATTGCACTAATCCTCTTTGTCATGTTGATTAGTTAAAGCTCACACCCATCAAGCCATAGGAATTTCTTTATAATAAGAATACCTTCCCTAAGAAGGTATCTTAAGCATAAAGGAGCTGGAATTCTCTTCTGACATTTGCTGTGTCATTTGTAAAGACATTCCTAAGTGCATTTGAGGTATGACTTTCCACTTATCTCTAAATGATATTAGCTTGATAAATAAGTGTGCTTACTTAGGTATTTATTTGAGTATCTTTTGTGTATATACATGTATTACATGTAGCTTCATTAGGAAGCTTTTTCTCACATACGTTTTACATTTTCGTCTAAAGTCGGGGTATATAAAACTTGTATTTTATTTTCACTTAATCAAAAAATCATATCTTTCTTATAATAAAACATAACACAAATCTCAAAAATTCCTCTTTCCCCATAAATAATCCATCCGTCGTCTACTCTATCCCACTTTTTCAAATCTTCCAAATTCAAAAATTACCTCTCATTTAACACTTCATCTTCCTCTCCATACTCATCTCATCGGGATCAAAGAAGATTCACCATCAACATAGTTTACGTCGCCCTCGTGCTCATCGCCTTAACGCTCATCGCTCTTGTGTTTCCTATGATGAAGTTCTCATATGGAGACATATACTTTGTGTTGTTAATCTACATTGGGGTTATATACCCAATACTTTGTATCATTCTTAGCATTGAAATGAAATATTACTAATAGTCTAGTTTATCTAGGTTATTATTATCATAATGTGTTTATCATTTCTCGTGTTTTATATCCCTCGTATTCTCTCGTAGCTCATTAGAAACCATGAATGCATGCTAAAAGAAAAAGTAGGTTAAAACACATATCTTGGTATAAAACTATAAGATCTAAAAACTTATGTCTTTTTATCAAACAAAATCTGCTTCTGCTTCTGCTTCTGCTGATCCACGGATCCCTGTAGATATACTAGCCGGATCCCTTTTGAAAGGGAACCGTTATCGGAACAATGTTTTTCATGCAAATTAAAAACCACCTTCTTTCTAAAAAAAATAAAGTTCCACTAGAATGTCAAACATTAAGTGAGTTAAGTCCATGGTTGATCAAAATCATTGTTAATAAAAAAAAACGTTAGGTAGTCATTGGTTGACTACAAAACATCACTTTCTATTAACTCATCTTTTCTCTAGGTTCCACTATGTCGCACGAATACGAGTTTGATTTTTCACTCACAAGATTCTACACTCCAAACATCTCCCTTGAGCCCAACACACCTAGCAACCATGTTCGTGGGTTCAATAATCTCGAAAAGCCACACTTCCACAAAGGACGTATTGTAGACACCCCTCGACAATTCGAAGAAGGTATCAATACCTCCTTCTGAGCCATAGGACTAGAATGTCTTCTTGAAATTAATGAGAAAATATGTCCAAGGTTCATACTGTAATTCCTCCTTCAATTCGAACTCGTTCGTAACGAGGATCGTTCTATATCCCTTTGGTTTTGGATCAAAAACCAAAAGTTTGTCTTAACCGTTGGGCAATTTGCCAACATCCTCCGGATTCCAAATCATGGACAATGTGCCTTCACCGAAGATTGGTCTCTTGATTCTCTCTTCAATTTTCGTGAAGAAAATAGTCCGTATTGTTCTCACATACCTTCCCCGGAAGACTTGATTCGCATATTATGCAAACCCCATCACTCCGATCCAAACATTATCTATACACGGGATATCCTAGAAGAGTACAAGCCCCTTGCACTCATCCTACGTGAAAATGTTTGGAGCCTTAAGGGAAATCGAGAAATCCTTCCCGCTTGTTGTGCTCACATGATGTATTGTTTGCTAACACAACAACCATACAATCTCGCCTACTTCTTTGCAAGGCGAATTGTAAATCTTCAAGGGTCCAAGAATAAACTTATCTTTTGTGGAATGTTCTTGACGCGCCTTTATCATAACCTCATGTATCTTCATCCTCAATTTCAAAGTCTGTTGTACGTACTTGTGAACAAGATGATGGAACCTCTAAACACATCCCTCATGAAGACTTTCTTCATTCCCGAATCGGAAAACACACATCAACCATTTGATGATCCATCTAGCGACAACGCTCAAAGAATTTAGCTTTCTTTCAAAAAATAGGATCAATCCTTAGTATCCATGTTTTATCAATGTAATACAATTTCCTTCAATAAAACATCTTACATTTGATATCTTAGTGTTAGAACCTCTTTAACTAACCTTGAAATATGATGCATTACCAAAGACATTTGCATACCTTTTGTAAAGGTCCTGTTTAGCAGATAGACGGATCCCAAAATTTGTGGGTGATGGATCCCTACTCTTAGGGAACCGTGGGATCCGGCAAACAGAAAATGCAATTGTAATCATTGTATTTCAAACATGTCTTTAGAACACTTCACAATAAGCTAAGACATAGTGCCTCAAGGTAAATTAAGTTCTTATCAAAATTGAGTGGATTTTCCGTACTCACACATAAAACATTTAGATCACACTAGAAACACCCGTAGATCTATCACCTCATCAAAACTCATTACTCTTCCGCTCTTAGAATCATACATGTTTTCTTACATGATACCTCACATCTAGTCTTAGGAAATCCCTCGGGGTATGGAAAAATTGATCATAATCATCCTTACCTCAACATTGGTCAAAATTTGATCAAATTCTAGTTTCTCCATTTTAAAGTCTTTAGGATATTCTCCATAACACTATCTGTTAATACAAATAAGCCGTAAAAACGTTTATTTATATTTTACGATCTTCTAATGTTTTGTCGATAACAAACGTAAAATCATTTTAATGAAACAAATAAAATACGTAAATGGATTAAACTAATAGTTTCTAACATATTTACATTTTCACATAAAACACTAAAACAAGTATAAGTGATTTTATGATTTAATATTACATATGTACAACAACTAATGTTTACATATTTGGGTAAAATATACACATAACTAGTATGTAGTATATTGGGTAATATAAATGGGTAGAAACTTAAGTATCATAACCCATTGTGCAAATACATTGAATGTAGTTGGGTACAACCCAAAGCCCATGACCCATGGAGCTTGACCCATAACCCATTGCATGACATCATGCTTATATCATACATGGATAATATCCATAACCCATGGATCAACCCATACCCAAGTGACTAAGTGCATTGCACTCAAGAGATACATTGTATCTAGCTAAACACCCATGGATCAACCCATGACCCATGACCCATAACCAAAATACCCATGGGTAAAAAGGAGCGTCCCACGGATCCCTAGAATTACGCTAGACGGATCCCTTGTGGGAGGGATCCGTGGGATCTGGGGAACAGTAGATTTTTTCTTCTATAAATAGTGAGCCATTTCTCCATTGTTGCTCATCCCTTTCTAACACACTTTCTCCCTGGGTTAAAAACTCACTAACCTCATATCCAAGAGATCTATGTTTGTAGTTCTGTTTTTGTGTGATCTTCTAGGTTCCTCTTAAAGGCGAGATCACCACTTTTGAAGTCGAGCAAGCTCAAGTCCATAAGTTGCAATGCTTCCTCATCATCAAGACTACTAAAGTCTTCTTGTTGATGATTGTTTTTCTTTTCTAAGAAGTGTTGAAGACATTTTTGAATGGTGTCTCAAGTGTCAAGACGAAGATATTAGTGAAGGGTATCTATCGTTCATATCATAAGCACTTGTGGTAAGTGCTTAGAAGTCAAGACTTGAAGCATTAGTGAAAGGTGCTTAGAAGTCAAGACACAAGACATTAGTGAAGGGTGTCTTGAAGATCTAGTTAAAGGCATCAGTGAAAGGTGCCTTAGATGTACATTCGATATGGTGTGTTTCGATGTACAAGATAGATTAGTACTAGATCCAAGGATATTGATATCCTTGATGTTGTTGTAAAAAGGAGTAGATCTCCTTTGGGATTAGTCGTTGGTTTAGTGTTGGGTAGTAGTTCCTCCATTGCAATGGAACTAGGTGCTTAGCCTAGTACCTAATAAAGGGTAGGCGACGTTGTGTAGGTGTAGTTCACCTTGGAGTGAAAGAACTAGGTACTTAGCCTAGTACCTTATAAAGGGTAGGCGACGTTGTGTAGGTGTGGTTCACCTTGGTGTGAAAGAACCCGGTGGTTAGCCTAGCACCGTATAAAGGGTAGGCGACGTTGTGATAGGTGTGGTTCAACTTGGTGTGAAAGAACTCGGTATTTATCTTTGTACCGGAAAAAGGTTAAGCGACATTGTGAAGGCTTCTTCGCCATAAGGAGATTGGTGTAGTGTTTACGAACCCTCGAGTAGGTGACTCAGGGAGTGGAGTAGGGCAAGGAAGGTGTCCTTTTAGCCGAACCACTATAATTACTCGCGTTGTGGTTTTGTGCTTCTTACTCTTATCTTTTCATTACATATCTTTATATGCTCGTTTATCAACATCCAACACACACATCCAAATAGATTGACATAAGACGATCTAATTAGTTTAAAAGGAAGTTTTAATTGGCAAAACTATTCAACCCCCTCCTTCTAGTTTTCCACAATTGGTACCAGAGCTTCGTTACCAAGTTTCTTGAAGTATATTGTACTTTAAAAACTTGATACGATCCATGGTGAATTGAAAACTACAAAGAAGGTTTTTTATAAGAACAAACACCATGTCTTTTAAAACTATTTGTTTGGATGTTGATTTGATAACAACATTTTTGTTATTCACTTTTTCATTTAATTGCACTAATCCTCTTTGTCATGTTGATTAGTCAAAGCTCACATCTATCAAGCCATAGGATTTGCTTGATAATAAAGATTACCTTCCCTATGAAGGTATCTTAACCATAAAGGAGCTGGAATTGTCTTCTGACATTTGTTGTGTCATTTATAAAGACATTCCTAAGTGCATTTGAGGTATGACTTTCCACTTATCTTTAAATGCTATTAGTTTAATAAATAAGTGTGATTAATTAGGTATTCACTTGAATTGATTTCGTGTATACACATGTTTTACATGTAGCTTCATTAGGAAGTTTTTTTTCTCACATACGTGTCACTCTTTCGTCTAAAAATCATGGTTTATAAAACTTGTGTTTTGTCTCACTTAATTCAAAAATCATATCTTTCTAATAATAAAACAAAACATAAATCTCAAAAATTCCTCCTTCCCCATAAATAAACCCACCGTCATCCACTCCATCAAATCTCCATTTTTTCAAATCTTCCAATTTCAAAAATTTCCTCTCATTCAAAACTTCATCTTCCTCCTCATTTCATCTCAACCGAACCAAGAAGATTTGTCATCAACACGGTTTACATCGCGCTCGTGCTCATCGCCTTAACACTCATCGCACTTGTGTTCCCTATGATGAAGTTCACATACGGAGACATTTACTTTGTGTTGTTAATTTACATTGGGATCATATACCCAATCCTTTGTATCATTCTAAGCATTGAAATGAAATATTATTAATAGTCTAGTTTATCTAGGTTATTATTATCATAACGTGTTTATCATTTCTTTTGATTTATATGCTTCATATTCTTTCGTGATACATTAGAAGTCATGTATGCATGCTAAAAGAAAATGTAGGATAAAACACATATTGTGGTATAAAAATTGTAAAACATATGTTTTTATCAAATCTGTTTCTGTTACTACAGATCCACGGATCCCGGAAGATATACTAGCCGGATCCCTTTTGTAAAGGAACCGTGGGATCCGTCCTACTGGAAAACAGTTTTCATGCAAAATAAAAACCACTATCTTTCTAAAAGTAATAATCCACTAGAAATTCAAAACCGTGAGTAAGTTAAGTGTTAAAAACTATTGTTAATAAAAATCTAGTAAAAACATTAGATAATCATTGGTTGACCACAAACATCACTTTCTATTAACTCATCATTTCTATAGGTTCAATTATGACGCATGAATATGAGTTTGATATTTCACTCACTAGCGTCTACACTCTGAACATCTCCCTTGAGCCCAACACACCTGGCAATCATGTCCGTGGGTTCAATAATCTCGAAAACAGTCACTTCCACGAAGGACGTATTGTAGACACCTCTCTACAATTCGAAGAAGGTATCAATACCTCCTTCCGAGCCATAGGACTAGAATGTCTTCTTGAAATAACCGAGAGGATATGTCCAAGGATCATAATGGAATTCTTCCGTCAAGTTGAACTCGTTCGTAACGAGGATCGCTCTATATCTCTTTGGTTTTATATCAAAAACAAAAAGTTTACTCTAAACCTTGGGCATTTTGCTCACATCTTCCGGATTCCAAATCATAGACAATGCGCCTTCACCGAAGATTGGTCTCTTGATTCTCTCTTCAACTTTCGTGAAGAAAATAGTCCATATTGTTCACACATACCCTCCCCGGAAGATTTAAATCGCATAATATGCAAACCTCGACCATATTACTCCGATCCAAACATAATCTTCACTCTGGACATCGGAGAAGAGTACAAGCCTCTTGCACTCATCCTACGTGAGAATGTTTGGAGTCTTAGGGGAAATCAAGAAATCCTTCCCGCTTGTTATGCTCACATGTTGTACTGTTTTCTAACACAACAACCATACAATCTCGCCTATTTCTTTGCAAGGCGAATTGTAAATCTTCAAATCTCCAAGAATAAACTCATCCCTTATGGAATGTTCTTGACGCGCCTCTATCATAATGTCATGCACTTTCATCCTCAATTTCAAAGTCCGTTGTACGTACTTGTGAACAAGATGATGGAACCGCTAAACATATCCCTCATGAAGACTTTCTTCATTCTTGATTCCACCAACACTCATCAACCATTTGATGATCCTTCTAGAGATAACGTTCAAGGAACTTAGTAGTCTTTCAAATATGATCAATCCTTTTGTACTCATGCTTTATCAATGTAATCCAATTTCCTTCATGAAATAAAACATCTTACATTTGATATCTTAGTATTACAACCTTTTAAAACTAACCTTGGAATATAATGCATTGCCAAGATCATTGCATACCTTTAGTAAAGGTCCTGCTTAGCAGATAGACGGATCCAAAAAATTGTGCTAGACGGATCCCTAATCCTAGGGAACCGTGGGATCCGGCAAACAGAAAATACAATTGCAAGCATTGTATTTCAAACATGTCCTTAGAACACCTCACACTAAGCTAGACATAGTGGCTTAAGGCAAATTAAGTCCTTATCAAGTTAAGTAGATCCTTCCTACTCACACATAACTCACCTAGATCATACTCAAGACGCTTGTAGATCTATCATTTCACTTAAACCCGTTACTCTTCCGCTCTCTAGATCACTCATCATACTCACATGATCCCTCACATCTAGCCTTAGCAATCCTTCGATTATGGCATAATTCATCATAATCATCCCTACCTCAAAATTGATCAAAATCTAGTTTTCCCATCTCAAAACCTTTAGGATATTTTCCAAAACACTATCCTAAGTCACAACCTGATCTCTAGGATCATTTAGATACACTTGACACTCTCAAAGTCTTTAGTGACATCCTTGTTCACTCATTGGTACTCATGAAAGTTCCAATTCCCTCCATAAAAGGAAATCATTAGCTACATCACTCATTACCTTCAAGTACTTAACCACCCCTTCATTTAAGACACTTAAGAGGACTGAAACACTCAAGATGACATAGATCTTAGACCTTAGAAACATCATCTCTACTCTTTCATAGATGCTGAGAGCCGGATCCCTAGGATTAGCCTAGACGGATCCCTCTGAGGAGGGAACCGTGGGATCCGGGTGATAGAATACATCAATTCTAGCTAAACAATCATTTCAAGATCATCTTCCTAACTTAAGCACTCCATCTCATCTTAAATGAGTTCCTTGATCAGTACAAACTCTGTAGTTGACTCTTGTGCATGTTAATCATCACATTCCAATGAATCTTAGTGGCTTAAGGCTTGAATGCACTTGCCAAATCTCTTGCTTTATAAACCACATTGTTAGGACTTCCATAGTCATCATCTTCATCCCTACCTTCAGCACTTAAACATTCACAAACCTTTTTGAATCATCTCATTATGAGAAAAACTCCAAGTAGCAACTTTTCCACCAAAGAACCACCCAAGAAAAAGGCTCGTGTTGTACACAAAATTTCTTCAACCAAATCATCTCCGGTCAAATCCACGAATGCAAGGATAAATCCTCAACCAATCAAACCAATTCCTAGAAGGATAGTACCCACAAAACTACCTATGCCAAACACCACCATACCTCCTAGGCCAAACAATATCATCTCCACTAAACCATCACCATTGATTCCTAAAGCTATCTCTTTTACATCTCCACTATCATCACCACACCTCTACAACTTAGAGGACTTGCCTCCTAGGCCGTCTCATCCACCTCCGCCAACAACATTCTCCTCATTAGAAGGAATAATGGTACAAAATCAAGGTATTGAGTCAATATTAGCTCCGGCTTCCTTTTCGCCGTTTCCATCATATAATCCCATTTGGATTATGAGAAATCATCAAAGTCAACCTCTCGACCATATGGAAGTTGACAATTCTCTACCACCACCATCATTCTTGGTCGAGCCATTCTCAAATGCACCTCCACCAATACCCCCGTCTTTTGAAGCTCCACAAGTCGCTTCACTTGATCCTTCGCATCAAGCCATTTCATTTCTTCCACCACCACTACCTACCATGACAAAGATTGTTATCATTGTCAACATGTTGAAAGTTTGATACATGAAGTACGAGAAGTGTTAGGAATTAGAAATTACAGGTATTAAAGAGTCGGTCACCTCAAGTATATGTAATCGTTAGAAAGCTCGTAGTCGTAGTTATTTTATGTTAAGTAGTATTTAGTTTTGTAACACCGTGGAGGACGGACGGGTCTTTACCCATTGTATGCCTGATCCACAGCCCGTAGGTGGCGTTTTTTGGTAAGAAACTATAAATACCCTCTACCTCCCAAGGTAGAGGGTTAGAGCTTCAATACCATTTTTCTTTGTTTCACATAGTTCCCAACTCTCTTCCTTTCTCTCACTAGAAATTTCTCTCTCTAAACTCAAGTTAACGCCCCATATGATTATGGTTTAATGTGTTTGTGAAATCTTATATCTAACAATTGGTATTAGAGCCAGGTTTGATCACTCATCTTTCATGCTTCTTGTTTTGGTGGATTTCATAAGGTTTTTTGGGTATTAAAGGTTTAGGAGAGTTTGATTCATTTGGACAAATTCTAGTGTTAAAGTTTGAATTTTGCTTGTACTTTTGTGTTTAGGATCATCATATGTGTTTATGTTTTGAATTGGAAGGCTTAAATCATTGTGGTTTGGTTGTTTTTGATTGATAAAGTGGTTATTTTCTAAGTTTGTAGGAAGCGAGTTGAGTCTCGGTAAGTTTGTTCTTCAAAGCGAGTTGCTTTGTTATTGGATGCGAGTTGGTTCATGCGACTTGGCTGTTTAGCGAGTTGATTTTTATGCGACTTGGGTTCTAAGCGAGTTGTTTCTTTAAGCGACTTGATATCTAAAGCGACTTAGCTATTAAGCGAGTTGTAAAGCTAGCGAGTTAAATTAAGCGACTTGGTGTTCAAGAGTGTTGATTGTGTTGCGAGTTGATACTAAAGCGAGTTGGCTATTCAACGACTTGATTCATTAAGCGTGTTGACAGTGTTGCGAGTTGATGCTAATGCGACTTGGCTATTTAGCGAGTTGATTGATTAAGCGAGTTGATAATTAAGCGAGTTGTGTGGTTAGCGACTTGTTCATTTAGGCTTGTTACTTCTTCGTGATACATTCTTACGGTTGTTCTTTTGGTTTAGTAAAATCCCGTGAAAGAATCAATTTCCCGGTTTAATCAAAGAATAGTAAAATCCCGTAGAGCTTGAAACATGTCTACCAACGTTCCTACTATCATCTCCACTGTTGCCGAGGACGTTCAAGCAGCAGGGTCAGATACTCGTCCACCTATGCTTGACAGAACTGACTGCGACTCTTGGGCTCAAAGAATCATATTGTACTGTCTTGGAAAGGAAAATAGGGTCAACATTCTCAAATCGATTGATGAAGGACCGTATCGAGTTGAGACTACTAGGGACATAATTGATACATCTGAAAATGGAACGATGATCTATGGAATAGACAGACCAAAGACGTATGATGAGCTCAATGATAAGGAAAAGAAGAGATTCGATGCAGATATCAGGGCTTCTAACATCATACTACAAGGTCTTCCAAAAGACATCTATAAGCTTATCAATCACAACACTGAAGCAAAGGCTGTATGGGATAATGTCAAGATGCTTCTTTCTGGTTCTGAATTAACCATGGAAGACAGAGAATCACAACTCTATGATGAATTTGAGCACTTCAAGATGAAACCAGATGAGAGTGTCTATGAGTATTACGTTAGATTCCACAAGATTGTTAATGACATGAGGAACATCAGAATGACCATGCCTAACATTCAGTTGAACTCAAAGTTTGTAAACAACATGAATCCCGAATGGCACAAGTTTGTCACTTCTGTGAAGCTCACTAAAGGATTGAAGAATACGAATTATGAGCAACTGTATGCCTTCCTTCTTCAGAATGAGAGACATGCCATGTTTGAAAAGAGGATTCTTGATCAATTCAAAACAAATCCAGGAGAGACAAACTCATCAAATGATTCAACTGCCTTCTACTCAAACATTGGGATTACCACTAAAGCTTCACAAGTTATACCCATGAGTGATGGAACTCACAAACTCATTCCCGATCCAATGTTCAAACAAGATGATGCTGATGCATCTGTAGGAAACTTCATTAGTCAACTAGCTCTCATGATCAGTCAAAACATGAACACTCTCCCACACACCAACAACAACTTCAGAACAGCATCCAATCCACACAATCAAGCTACCGTCAAAGATGGGAAGATTATGGTGCAGCCTATCCAAGAAAGGCAGTACGATCAGAGAAGGGGTGGAGCAGGTGGAGGCTATGGAGGAAATCAGAATCGGGGAAGGAATGGAAATCAGGGACAAGTCAAGACAGTTAAGTGTTACAACTGTGGTGGTGAGGGACACATTTCAAGGAATTGCACATCTCCAAAACGTCCTCAGAATGCTGAATACTTTAGGGATAAGATGTTGCTAGTGCAAGCTCAGGACAATGGAGCAACTTTGGATGAAGAGGAGCATTGCTTCTTGCTGAAGGGAATGCTAAGACATATGATGCAGATGTGGATGAGCAGCTTATTCAGGAGATTGGTCACAATCATCAGAATGCCTTTCAAGTCGCTGACTGTGATGCATACGACTCTGATGTTGATGATGGACCTACTGCACAAACAATTTTCATGGCTAGCATTTCTCCAATGGTCTCTCCTAAGGTCTCTACTTCACCATAAGTTGGACCATCTAAAGACAAACTTATCTCGGAGGTATTAAAATTATATGATGAAGTTGATGTGAAAAAGATACATAATGAAATACAATCAACTGAAATCATTGAGTCAGATATTGAAAATATGGGTAATATCAATGTTGTCCCATATGATCAATATGTGAAACAAAGTGAAAGTGTGATTGCATCAAGTGATGTATCTCCTGCAGTCAATGATAATTATGTCTGTGATGAATACACTGCATCTGTCCCTAATGGTTCTGTTATCTCTGAACTAAATGCCTATAAAGAACGAGTTGCCATTTATGAACAACGTGCTAAGTTTGAGCTAACTACTCGTGAGCAGGAGTTGGATAACCAAATGCGTACAATTATTAGAAAAAGTAATTTTAGAGAAGAAGTGTTAAAACAAGAGTTAAATTCCTTACAAGAAAAGCTTTCAAAAACTGCTAAACAAAAACAAGAACTTCAAGAAAATGTTAAAGTGCTTAAGCAGGAATTTCATGCCAAGGAATCAAAACTTTTGAATGATTTTTCTAATCTAATAACTTTGAAGAACAAGCTTGAAAATAAATTGTACGTACAAGGGAATACCATTCAGACTGCTCACATGGTCACTAAGCATAGAGTTTTAAGCGATAAGCATACTGTACCCATTATTGATAAACCCAACCCTGAGTACAGTAAGTTAGCTAAATCAGCTCAAAATGTAATTTATGATGGCAATGAGATTCTTAAACCTAGACAGAAACCTAGCTGCGCTGAGTGCTCTGAGGAAGATAGAATATTAGATGATGCATCTATGATGAAAATGAATAAGAAGCTAGAAGATCTTGAATGCAAAAACCATAACATCACGATCAAACCCCATGATTACAAGAAGGAAAACTGGGTCTCCTTAAACAAATTTAAACCTCAAACGTTATTAACACCTGAACAAGTTTTCTGGAAAAAGGATTTAGATAAGCTAAAAGCTGAAAATCTTGTTGAAACCAACCCTTCCCTTAGGAAAATGCCTACTGCGAATATGTATCCTCCAAATACACCGATGCATTTAGTTCCTAGAACTATTGCCACTAAGAGCAAGACTTTAATCAGCCAATATGTTATTCTTCAACTATTTGTATATTTTGAGAAAACTTGCAAGAAAAGGATCACACCCACTGGGATAACTGAAGGGGAAAGGGGTTTTGAGCAAACAAAAGAATGCTATCTAACTGAGGTCATGCCTTTCTTCAAACTACTAAAAGATCATTTTCAGAGTCTTAAAAAGGGGATAAGTTCATATATTAAAGGAATGGAAAAGGAATTTGATGCAATGGTAGTTGAGGTTAGTGACTATGAGCGAGCATTAAAATATAATGAGATTGAGAGGAAGAACTTGCATACCTTGAATGAGAATCTTATTTCTGAATGTATTGCTCAAGATATGTTTTACACTGCTACAAATTGCTCCATTAATGCTTCTCAATTTCATGAATTATTTGTTGCTCTGAAAGTCTCCCATGATCGTGTCATTGAGCTTGAAAAGATTAATTCGAAACTTAATGAGAAAAGTGATCAGGATGATCATGATAATTTGGTAAAGCATCTTTCTAAACTAGAAGTTGAACATTTTGATTTACAACTAAAATATCAACATCTAAAAGAAAATGTTAAAACCTCAAATATCAAGACTTCCTTGGATGCTCCTAAATTTGATGCAGTTTTTGAAATTAGCAAACGTGATGAACAGATTCGAGCTCATTGTAACATGATCAAAAAGTTGAAAGTCCAAATCTCTCAATTAAAGGGTGAAAAGAAAAATGTGACTGGATCCCAAATGCCTCCTCCTTTAGATTCTCAGTACTCTCAAACTTTTCATCTTCAAAACTTGGTAAATGCCTTACAAAAGGAAAACGAGAGTTTTCTAGAAGAAAATGAAAAACTTAAACGACACTTTAAAGAGTTATATGATTCAATGAAAGTCACCCGTGACCAAAACAACGAAAAAATAACGTCTTTACAAAAGGAAATTGAGAATCTAAGAAGTCAGGAAAATGGGAAACTTCCACTTGTTTTTAATAAGAATGTTGTTTCAAAGTCACCCTTAGACTGCAAATATACTGTGACGGTTAAATATATTCCTCCTCATCTTAGGAATAATGAATCTGCATTTCATGACTATTGTGATCACCTTAAGGATAGTCTAGAATGTCTCCGTGAGATTGTTGAAGAGTATTTCATTAATAAACCTCTTGATATAGAAATTAGGTTTGCTTGCCTCCAGGCCAAACGATCTCAAGAGCTGCTTGAATGTGTAATTGCAACATGTCCAAAATCCTTAGGTGCAAAAGGCAAAGCTGTGATGCCTTGTTCTATGCCTAGTGCCAAGCATGAAATCCGTTCTATGCCCAATGTTATGAATGCCAACCTCAGGGTGCCTTTAAGTAGTTTAGATTCCAGATATGTTAGTACTAAGAAAGTGAGTTTTAGTGTGCTTGCAAATAGCTCAAATCACAGTCTTAAGAAAGTATACACTAATGTGCCTTCTAGTAGTTCAGATCCTTGCACATCAAGTTTAGGGATGCAAAAATTAGATCAACCAACTAATGTTCCCATCCCTTTTACAGGAGTAATCAGTGACATTAAAGCAAGCAGGTCAAAGTCTCAAGACAATACAAGGAATGATAGGACCTTGCAAGCTAAGAATGTGCATTGGAAGAGAGTAGAAGACCAATCTAGGAACTTTAAGTTTGAGTCGAATAAAACGAATCGTGTTGATTCTAGTATTAGCCATAGGCGTACTGTAATTAATTCGAATTCTGATACTATTTGCAAACCTTGTAATGATGTATGCATGAATTCTGTTGCTAATCATGAATGTGGTATGAATGCTTTGTCTAATGCTGTCAAATGCCCAGTCAAAATTGTTAATGCTAATAATCGTGCAAAGAAGGCTAAAAGGCAAAGACAAAAAATTGTTAGAAAACAGTGGAAACCCACAGGAAGAACATTTATAAAGATAGGTTATTATTGGATACCTTTTGGCCATAAGAATAATCAGTTTTGTTCTCAAACTGCTAAGACTATGCCCACTAGTAAATGGATGCCTACTGGTAGAACTATTCCCTTAAGAAGTGAACATACTTTGAATAGGTCAAATACAGACACCAGCACTGCATCTATTCCCAATGATTCCATTGCTTCTACTTCTGATATGGATGTTTCTATTTCTGATGTGGGTGTTCCAATTAATGTTACTAACTAAGTGGAACCCATTCTTGCATGGGGATCCCAATTATCCAGTTATCCATTCTTGTCTGTGTTCAACTGCAGATTGTTCAAATCGTTATGTGGTACCTGGACTCAGGCTGTTCCAAGCATATGACTGGAGACCGGTCGCGGCTCATGAACTTCGTGAGCAAATTCATCGGGAAAGTTAGATTCGGGAATGATCATTTCGGTGCAATTAAGGGTTATGGAGATTATGTTGTTGGAAAAAGTGTTATCTCCAGGGTATATTATGTGGAAGGTCTTGGTCATAACCTGTTCTCTGTTGGTCAATTCTGCGATTCTGATCTATAAGTAGCCTTCAGAAAACATACTTGTTTCGTTAGAGAACTTGATGGTAAGGAACTTTTAAGAGGTTCACGTGGCTCAAATCTATACACCATCTCTATCGAAGATATGATGAAGTCTTCTCCAATTTGCTTGTTGTCAAAGGCTTCTAAAACAAAGTCATGGTTATGGCATCGTCGTCTCAATCACTTGAACTTCGGCACCATCAATGATCTCTCCAGAAAGGACTTAGTTGTAGGTCTACCTAGACTTAAATATGAAAAGGATCATCTTTGTTCAGCATGCCAGTTGGGAAAAAGCAAGAAGTATGCCCATAAACCCAAACCTACAAACTCAGTCACAGAAGTTCTCCATACAATTCACATGGACATATGTGGACCCATGAGAGTGCAGAATATCTTTGGGAAGAAATATGTGTTAGTTGTGGTTGATGATTTCTCTAGATTCACCTGGGTAAAATTCTTAAAGACAAAGGATGAAACTCCAGATATCATCATCAAACTCATCAAACAGCTGCAGGTTCGTCTTAACAAAATGGTCAGAATCATCCGAACAGACAATGGAACTGAGTTTGTTAACAAACAACTTGCTGAGTTTTATGAAAGTATGGGAATCAGTCATCAAAGAAGTGTTCCTCGAACTCCTCAATAGAACGGTGTAGTTGAAAGATGAAATCGAACTCTTGTGGAAGCCGCAAGGACTATGCTGATTTACTCAAAAGTTCCAATGTTTCTCTGGGGTGAAGCTATCGCCACTGCATGCTACACCCAAAATCGATCCCTGATTCACACTGCTCATGGAAAAACTCCATATGAACTTGTCCACAACAGAAAACCTGATCTTTCATTCCTTCAAGTATTTGGTGCTTTATGCTATCCAACTAATGATGGTCAAGATTTAGGAAAATTGAGAGCTAAAGCGGACATTGGAGTTTTTGTAGGCTATGCACCTAATAGTAAAGGTTACCGAATCTACAACAAGAGAACCCGAAATATCATGGAAACAATTCACGTCACGTTTGATGAGCTGACCGGTCAAATGGCTCCTGGACAATCCAGTTCAGGACCCACACTTCAAAGCAGTCCCATTGGTTCATCTCTTGTACCAAACTCCTCATCAGCATCTCCATATGTACCTCCCTCAGAAGATGATTTAAAGAAACTGTTTGATCCAATGTTTGATGAACAATTGGAGCCAAGTAACAATGATATGACAATTTAATCAACAGAGGCTGCTTCTATCCCTATCAATGATATTAACCCTTCAACTTCTATGTCATTAAGCCAAGAAGCGCTTGCTGCTGACCAATCTGTTTCATCAACAAATCTTCAATCATCAAGTGTACATCATGGAAATTCTTTTGATTCACAGGATGAAGTCAATCCCTTTGCTACTCCCGAAGATGCTCCATTTGAAAACATATTTGCTCTTGAATCATCATCAGAACCATCTACTTCAGGAGACATCAACTCTGCTACTTCAGTTCCTCAACAACAGCCACATGAATACCTCAGAAAATGGACTCACGATCATCCATTAGACAACATCATTGGAAATCCCTCTCGTCCAGTATCCATACAAAAACAACTTGCAACAGATGCCTTATGGTGCTTCTTCAACTCCGTACTCTCTAAGATTGAACCAAAAGATGTTAAATCCGCCATGAATGAAGACAGCTGGTTCAATGCCATGCAAGAAGAAATTCATGAGTTTGATCGACTTGATGTATGGGAATTAGTACCTGCTCCAGATTGTGCTATGATCATTGCTCTAAAATGGATCTTCAAAGTGAAACTTGATGAGCATGGTGATGTGTTAAAGAACAAGGCTCGATTGGTTGCTAAAGGATACCGTCAAGAGGAGGGTATTGACTTTGAAGAATCTTTTGCTCATGTTGCTCGAATCGAGGCAATCAGAATATTCTTGGCTAATGCTGCAAGTAAGAACATGGTAGTCTATCAGATGGATGTAAAGACGGCGTTTCTGAACGGAGATCTTAAAGAAGTCGTCTACGTCAGCCAACCTGAAGGATTTGTGAATCCAGAGCATCCTACTCACGTTTATCGTTTGAAGAAGGCTCTTTATGGTTTAAAGCAAGCTCCAAGGGCATGGTATGATACGCTATCAAAGTTTCTTCTGTCTACCGGCTTCAGCAAAGGAGCAGTTGATCCAACATTGTTCACCAGGAAGTCAGGCAAACATTTAATTCACGTTCAAATTTATGTTGATGATATTATCTTTGCCTCGACTGACCCCAATGAATGTGATTGTTTTTCAAAAGAAATGGGTTCCAAATTTCAAATGTCAATGATGGGACAAATGTCATTTTTCTTGGGATTACAAATTTCACAAAGTCCCGGAAGGCATTTTTATAAATCAATCTAAATATGCAAATGAGATTCTAAAGAAATTTGGATTTGATTCTAGTGACCCTGTTGACAATCCCATGATTGAGCGTACTGATCGGTCCCGAACCGTCAAGTTATCTCACGCAAGCCAGCCACTTGTGAATGACCAACCGTAAGAAACTCAAAACAGCTCAGAAACCAAATACAATTTAGATCAGAGGAATATAGTGGATTCCTAGGTCGTTAAGTCCCACGGAGGATGAATTGGTGTTAAACAACTTCAGATGATAGAATGATCACTAAGGATAGTGATCAGTAAGGTTTTGGATGGATAATTATACCTAAAGAAAAGATTAACAAATTACAGCAACTTAAATGCAAATTAAAAGAAATTAAAAGTTAAAATATATTAAATAAACGCTATCACTATTTTTACAATGATGTTTTTGTGATTTATAAAATAAAATAACTTAAATAAACTATTTTAACTAAATTGTAAACTTAAATTATCTAAAAACTAGATTTAAAATGAAAACGTACGTTAAGTCTAAAAATTACGCGAGTGCGCAAGCAAAAACGTAAAATTTATGAAATAAAAGACCTACAAGTGTAAAAACAATTTTTTTACGTACTATATGACAAAAGAAAATTTTAGAAAAAAGATTTATATTTTTAGACTTTTATATTTTTTATTATGAATTAAATAAGATTTTAAACTAATTAAATGTTTAAAAATACTAAAACTATTGAGAAAAATCTGAAACTTTTTTATAAAATACTTTATACTAATACAAATTAAAGAAAAATACAAATGGTGAAAAAGCTAGTTTGAATAAGCTAGAAATAAGCTAAAATAAACGTATAAGCTAAATGAGACAAAGAGAGTTAAGTATTAAATTGTGTAGGATATAACCAAGACAAGACCCAAGGGCGCTGGCTATACAGGTACATGCTATCACTCTCATAAGGTGGGAGGTCTCAGGTTCGAGCCTGCCTCCCCACCTTTTTGCTAAACATTTTATTTTTTTTTATTTTCTTTTACAAACTTATTAAACACAAGAAAATAAGCACTTTTTATAACTATGACTTTTTACAAAAATAACTAATAAGCTCAGAATAAGCTTAAGTTTCTCAACAGTGGGCTTTTAAGAATAAATAAGCACAAGGATTAAGCAAATGGCTTATAAGTTAATAATTAAGCATAAGATAACTAAGAATAAGCTAAACAACAGTTATTAAGCTAAAATGATATCTGGAAAAGCAAATTTATTAAGAAATAAGTACTAAATAAGCTCTAAATAAGCTTAAACTAAACTGTATGCACAGGACACTATGTGATTCACTAGGCACCTTTAGACTTATTTATAAGCACTTAAATAAGCTAGAAACTTAAAACAAACACTTGGATTAGCAAGATGACCAGATAAGCTATCCAAAAAGCTAAAGCTTTAACAGTGGGGTCCACTAGAGAGCTTTTGGTGAGCTTATGAAAATGGTGGTAAAACTGTGATCAGCTGGAGCTGATACAGTTGGTGCTGAGAAATGGACAAAAACAAAAGTCACTTGCAGCCCTATATAACAAGCTACAAAATGAAAAGCTAAAGTTGGAACCTTAAGAAGGGTTGGTTAGCTATCCAAAGAAACAAATTTCACAAGCTATGGTGCACTGGAGAGCTTTTTACAAGCTCTTGAAAATGACCAGTCAACTTGTGCACAGGACACAATTTTAAAATAGGTTGCAAAATAAGCTAAGCAAAAAGCTACTAAATAAGCTAGACAGAAAATATAAAAAATACTAGGGTTAAGATTAGCAACTGGATTTAGATATCCCAAAAGCTCAAATCATAACACTTAATATTTAATCTTATATAAATTATTCTATTTAATTCAAAAACGACTAAATGAAACTTTTGACTTTTTGATAATCACTAAAAGTTGACTAAACTGAACTTAGGATTGATCTTACTTATTAATTATGATGTATTAGGTTATATTAAGACTAAATTAAGAGATTATAACAACTTATAAACACAAATCCTTGATCATGAAACTTTAAAAATCCAACAGTGAACTAGAAAAATGTGATCAAATGGTCTTTTGACTTTTGCTTATACAAGGACTGGATTTTGTTGCTTCTCTGAGTTATTATGAACTAATGAAACATGAGACAAGTACAAGTAATAACACAAGTAACCTATAACACAGTTGAACTTATAAATCCAAACAGTCCTTTAACTTGGCTTATTTTGAGATTTTCAAAGTAAAACACTGATTTAGACCATGAACTTTATTACAAACCTTAAATTATCATTTAAGAACACTAATTAAGCATTAAACAACAACCATGACAACCTAAAACTCAATAATGATCTTTATACTATTTTAACTGTCAAACTAATTTTCTTAAAAACTATAAATTAAAAAGAACATACAACTGATTTTTATGGTTGATTACACTTAACTATAGCTAATGAACATGAAAATACAAAGATTTGAGCTTATGACTATATTAAACAGTAAAATGCCAAAATGGGTAAAAATGGCTTACAAATGAATTCCAAGTGAAAGATTAGAACAAAGGACTGAGAACATATCCTATAGCTTCCCAAGAAGCACTAAACCAATAAGCAATCCAAATTCAGCTCTGCTTCAGTCTTTAATCTTCACTTCCATTGATTTTTGAATTTAAAGCTATTTTTGAGTATTTTTGTGATTTTTCTGTTTTTAATTCTAAACTGGTTTTTAAAAGTTTCTAATAGCTTTAATAAGCTATTTTGGAGCTTATGTGATCTATTTCAGTCCTTAATAACAACAAATAACAACATTTGCATAATTTGAGATTTTGGAACAAAAGTAAGATTTTGCATAAACTAAAAACTTGCATTAAAACTGAAATTGATAACTGCAAAAGAGTTATTGTACACTGTGAATACTTAAAACAGTACTTGAAAGCTTTAAATTACACTTGAAAGGAAAAATTACCTAATACGACACTACCTAAACTAATTTACACTACTCTTTTCTTCTCCTCTGCTTCTTTCCTTCTTTATAGATATCAAAAAGCATCCTCTCACATCTCTGATCATTTCCCACTTTGAGTTATGGCCATTGGATCAGTCAAAGTGATCATGGCCTTTGAATTGCAAATTGGCGCCAAAAAGTCCTAAAGCAGGTTTTATGCATTTATTGGGGTTTGGTTGTATGTAGAGGTGGAGGGGGGAGGTGGAAAGGTGATTTTACAGCTGGGGAGATAAGGGTGATGAGAAAACCATCACTGGTTTTGCTTAAACAGCTATGGAGGAGAAAGAGCTACAGTACTGGCGGTTTTTATTTCTTTTTAAACTTTGGGCCGGGTTGTGATTTGGGCCTGGATTTGGATTAATATTGGATCCGGTTTGGTTTGTAGATATATAAGCCCAAGGACCATTTGTGTAATATGCTGAATTTTCAAGGACTGATCCTGCAAATATTCCAAAGCTAATACAAGGGCCTAACTTGCTATTCATTAATAGTACAAGGACCATTAGTGATAAAATCCCATTTTTATGATTCCAAGGACCTTTAATGTCATTTTTGAAACTTAAGGGACCCAACATGTAATTTTCCAAAAGTTTACCATAAGGACCAATTTTGTCATTTATTAATAGTACAAGGTTAATATTTGATAATTTTCGCTTTTTAAATTAACCAAGGACTATATTTGACATTTTCCAAACTTAAGGGACTAAAGTTGTCATTTTGTAAATTTTAAACTTTAAAGGGTTTATTTTGACAACTTTTGAATCCCATGGACCTTAAATGACTTTTTACAAGTTTTTGAATTACCAGGGACTAGTTTTGACTATTTTTGAAACTTGGGGGACTAAAACTGCCACTTTATACGTTTTTCATCTGATTTTGGTATTTTTGCATTTAAAACACATAAAACACTTATTTGTGATATTTTCATCATTTTGATGCATTTCTGAGTGTTTTCAGATGTTTTTGCAGTCTAGATGGTACAAAAATGATGAGTATTTAGACACTCATCAATCCCCCACACTAAGATATTGCTAGTCCCTAGCAATAATTTATGAAAAGTTAATGGATTTCATCTCTTTACCAAAAGCCATTACTTCTGGAGTAGCCAATTGTTTTAGTTCAAGTAAGAACTTTGGTACAATGATAACCAAATGATTTTGAGCAAATCACCAGCTTTTAACGGTTTTGATTTGTCTTTACCAGAAGCCGTTTGCTTCTGGACTAGCCAACTCTTAGATAAATTATCAATATTATCTTTGGTGAGTCGATTACCAATTATGGTTTTTCCACTACCTTTACCACAAGCCATAAACTTGCGGGCTAGCCAACTCTTCACTAATTAAAGATATGGTGAGTTGAACACCATACAATTTTGGGCAAATTGCAAGCCATAAACGGATTTGAGATATCTTTACCAAGAGCCGTTTGCTCCTGGATTAGCCAATCCTTATGTGGGTTAGACATGGTGGACTGATTACCATTTGTTGTGTTTAGTACATAGTACTTCCACTAAAAAAATTTTAAAATTTGGCCATTTTTGGGGAAAAGGGACTAAAAGGGTACATTTATGATCAAATTCGCCAGAATTTCCCCCCCACACTTAGAAATGAATATTGTCCTCAATATTCAAAGTACCGGTTGTTATGCCGAATCCTTGAACATAAAAAGATAACATTACTAGCTAAGTGTAGAAACACAACAATTATTCTATTTTTTTTTTATAGATATATATATACAACATGTGGGGTATCTCCCCCACACTAGGGTGGACTCATGGGTGAAAACCCATGTGGTGCTTGCTAATGTTTTTGATTCCCGAGTCACTAGCTTGACTCGACCCCGCATTAATTGGTTCATGGGGAAGTAAGTGGAAGAGACAATCTCCATCGGACTTTCACTTAAAATGTTTGTATAAACATTTAAGCACGTGAAAGTTCCACACCGACAAGATATAGATAGAACCGGCTCAAAAATGATAAATGAAAATGCCGGGGTCAAAGATAATGTCTTCATTCCCGAAGGAGTGAAGAACAGGAGAAGCCACGGGATAAGTGAAAAAGAGAAAGAAAATCATGATAAAAATCATGACTAACTCTTCATCCTCAGAAGGAGAATTCATGATTTCCGGATCATGAATCTCATCATTTAAGCTTATTTGATCAAGACATATTCTGGGTGGGAGGGATGGGATTTTGATATCAAGCAAGTTCTCATGGTTGAGAACATTTCCCTCCGGAACACAAAGATCATTATTGTCTAGATCAAAGTGGAAGTTATCATACTCAGGTGGAGATATGATATGAGTGAGTTCAAAGGAGAACTCCTCGTAAAGAGAATCATTCACATAATGTAAGTCTGTGAACTCTAGTTCCACTGTAGACTCATCACTATCCTCAATCTGAGTATCAAAGAGTGGATTCTCAGAAATTAAAGTGAATTCAGAGTCGAATTCAAATAGAGGATTAGTGAGAGTTGTTTTGAATGTTTCAGGAACAAAGTGATTAATATTCTCTATTGGACTGTTGGGATAAGAAGTGAGTGAACGATCATTATCAATGAGACTTTCAGTCTCTCCCAGATCGGCTTTGAAATCAGAAAGACTATCATTACTTTTCGATGAAAGTGGATTGATGTGAGTGAGTTCATTGGTGAACTCCTCAAGAAGAGGATCAGCATCAGACTGTGGGAGTGATGCCTCAACATACTCGATGTTTCCATGAGAAGTACAATCGTCGCTAACATCGGAGAAAGTTTCAAAATGATCTTTTGAACACTCAAGAGGGGAAATAGAATCACACATATGATCAAAAGTTCCCTGTGACTCTCTCGGGATTGGGACCAAGTCCTCAACACTAGACTTTATGAATTCGTCCGATTCCTTTTCAGGAACAGTGTCAAGATACTCATCCCCCATGTTCAGAGAGTGAGTGTGAACCTCGGGTGTGATAACAGCGGACTGAGGGAGTTGAGAAGGACTAGCAGTTATGGATTCTACAAGTTCCATTATTTCTACTGCTAGTGATTCAGTCATATTCTTTTCTCCCTGCATTTCCACTGATGGAATCTCAACTGATGAACTTGATGAATAAAATTGTAGAATATCAAGGATATCTTCATCATCATCGTCATCAGGAATGAAATGGAATTGAGAGCTAGATTTGAATGCTTTTTGTAGTCTAATTGATTCCCTAACAGTGTTTTCAATGGCAATCTGGGAATCTAATTTAGCAGCCCGTTCCTCCGCTAACAATTCTTCCATGGATTTCTCATGTGACATAGCCGACTCCTCCTTAAGTTCTTTTAATAACTCAAGACTCTTCAGTAGAAGGTCTGTCGTAGTTTCATGAGGAGTTGCTTGAATCATTTGGTATTGTGGAGGTTGGTCTTGGTACGAAGAGTCGTAATTGTTACAAGGAAATGGATTCCCTGTTTGACAATCCGAGCTAGAGTGAGGACCTCCACAATACTCACAACAGTGAAACTGATGTGGCTGTGAGTCGTATGTGCTGGAGTCATAATTGTTATCAGGAACCTGCCCATAGACAAGCGTGTTTCCCGATTGACAATCAGAACTGTAGTGTGAACCACCACAGTACTCACAAAAGTAAAACTGCTGAGTCTCACAGTGTGGTAGCTGATGGAATAAATCAGTTGTGTTATGGTAGGAATAGGGATCCTGGTTATAGACAGACCCGTTTCCTGATTCCACCATGCTACAACTGGGGCAATTGCCACCATTATAAGGACCACCACACCATTGACAACCAAGAGGGTGAGGATAAGACATAGAAAGAATCAAATGGTTCTAGAGGGTAAGAAATGAAGAATCAAAAAGGTAAGAGGGTAAAGAGGAATATTTTTGGATTTTTGAAAAACATTTTGTAAAAAACAAAGAATGAAAATATTTTTGGGTT
The DNA here is from genome assembly GCA_910596185.1 of Chrysanthemum makinoi. NCBI lineage: Eukaryota > Viridiplantae > Streptophyta > Magnoliopsida > Asterales > Asteraceae > Chrysanthemum > Chrysanthemum makinoi. Next base: position 59,063,859 of record OU343216.1, read on the forward strand.
TGTTAACACTTTAGGAAAAGTGTTAATGAACTTTTTGATTTTGATTAACTTTACAAAAAAACTGTTTACAAAAAGGTGGTATATGTGCAAGAATGGATCTGGAAATGCTTAAAACACGCTTACAGCCTCCCCGGCAGCGGCGCCAAAATTTGATCGGTCCCGAACCGTCAAGTTATCTCATGCAAGCCAGCCACTTGTGAATGACGAACCGTAAGAAACTCAAAAAAGCTCAGAAACCAAATGCAATTTAGATCAGAGGAATATAGTGGATTCCTAGGTCGTTAAGTCCCACGGAGGATGAATTGGTGTTAAACAACTTCAGATGATAGAATGATCACTAAGGATAGTGATCAGTAAGGTTTTGGATGGATAATTATACCTAAAGAAAAGATTAACAAATTACAGCAACTTAAATGCAAATTAAAAGAAATTAAAAAGTTAAAATATATTAAATAAACGCTATCACTATTTTTACAATGATGTTTTTGTGATTTATAAAATAAAATAACTTAAATAAACTATTTTAACTAAATTGTAAACTTAAATTATCTAAAAACTAGATTTAAAATGAAAACGTACGTTAAGTCTAAAAATTACGCGAGTGCGCAAGCAAAAACGTAAAATTTATGAAATAAAAGACCTACAAGTGTAAAAACAATTTTTTTACGTACTATATGACAAAAGAAAATTTTAGAAAAAAGATCTATATTTTTTAGACTTTTATATTTTTTATTATGAATTAAATAAGATTTTAAACTAATTAAATGTTTAAAAATACTAAAACTATTGAGAAAAATCTGAAACTTTTTTATAAAATACTTTATACTAATACAAATTAAAGAAAAATACAAATGGTGAAAAAGCTAGTTTGAATAAGCTAGAAATAAGCTAAAATAAACGTATAAGCTAAATGAGACAAAGAGAGTTAAGTATTAAATTGTGTAGGATATAACCAAGACAAGACCCAAGGGCGCTGGCTATACAGGTACATGCTATCACTCTCATAAGGTGGGAGGTCTCAGGTTCGAGCCTGCCTCCCCACCTTTTTGCTAAACATTTTATTTTTTTTATTTTCTTTTACAAACTTATTAAACACAAGAAAATAAGCACTTTTTATAACTATGACTTTTTACAAAAATAACTAATAAGCTCAGAATAAGCTTAAGTTTCTCAACAGTGGGCTTTTAAGAATAAATAAGCACAAGGATTAAGCAAATGGCTTATAAGTTAATAATTAAGCATAAGATAACTAAGAATAAGCTAAACAACAGTTATTAAGCTAAAATGATATCTGGAAAAGCAAATTTATTAAGAAATAAGTACTAAATAAGCTCTAAATAAGCTTAAACTAAACTGTATGCACAGGACACTATGTGATTCACTAGGCACCTTTAGACTTATTTATAAGCACTTAAATAAGCTAGAAACTTAAAACAAACACTTGGATTAGCAAGATGACCAGATGAGCTATCCAAAAAGCTAAAGCTTTAACAGTGGGGTCCACTAGAGAGCTTTTGGTGAGCTTATGAAAATGGTGGTAAAACTGTGATCAGCTGGAGCTGATACAGTTGGTGCTGAGAAATGGACAAAAACAAAAGTCACTTGCAGCCCTATATAACAAGCTACAAAATGAAAAGCTAAAGTTGGAACCTTAAGAAGGGTTGGTTAGCTATCCAAAGAAACAAATTTCACAAGCTATGGTGCACTGGAGAGCTTTTTACAAGCTCTTGAAAATGACCAGTCAACTTGTGCACAGGACACAATTTTAAAATAGGTTGCAAAATAAGCTAAGCAAAAAGCTACTAAATAAGCTAGACATAAAATATAAAAAATACTAGGGTTAAGATTAGCAACTGGATTTAGATATCCCAAAAGCTCAAATCATAACACTTAATATTTAATCTTATATAAATTATTCTATTTAATTCAAAAACGACTAAATGAAACTTTTGACTTTTTGATAATCACTAAAAGTTGACTAAACTGAACTTAGGATTGATCTTACTTATTAATTATGATGTATTAGGTTATATTAAGACTAAATTAAGAGATTATAACAACTTATAAAAACAAATCCTTGATCATGAAACTTTAAAAATCCAACAGTGAACTAGAAAAATGTGATCAAATGGTCTTTTGACTTTTGCTTATACAAGGACTGGATTTTGTTGCTTCTCTGAGTTATTATGAACTAATGAAACATGAGACAAGTACAAGTAATAACACAAGTAACCTATAACACAGTTGAACTTATAAATCCAAACAGTCCTTTAACTTGGCTTATTTTGAGATTTTCAAAGTAAAACACTGATTTAGACCATGAACTTTATTACAAACCTTAAATTATCATTTAAGAACACTAATTAAGCATTAAACAACAACCATGACAACCTAAAACTCAATAATGATCTTTATACTATTTTAACTATCAAACTAATTTTCTTTAAAACTATAAATTAAAAAGAACATACAACTGATTTTTATGGTTGATTACACTTAACTATAGATAATGAACATGAAAATACAAAGATTTGAGCTTATGACTGTATTAAACAGTAAAATGCCAAAATGGGTAAAAATGGCTTACAAATGAATTCCATGTGAAAGATTAGAACAAAGGACTGAGAACATATCCTATAGCTTCCCAAGAAGCACTAAACCAATAAGCAATCCAAATTCAGCTCTGCTTCAGTCTTTAATCTTCACTTCCATTGATTTTTGAATTTAAAGCTATTTTTGAGTATTTTTGTGATTTTTCTGTTTTTAATTCTAAACTGCTTTTAAAAGTTTCTAATAGCTTTAATAAGCTATTTTGGAGCTTATGTGATCTATTTCAGTCCTTAATAACAACAAATAACAACATTTGCATAATTTGAGATTTTGGAACAAAAGTAAGATTTTGCATAAACTAAAAACTTGCATTAAAACTGAAATTGATAACTGCAAAAGAGTTATTGTACACTGTGAATACTTAAAACAGTACTTGAAAGCTTTAAATTACACTTGAAAGGAAAAATTACCTAATACGACACTACCTAAACTAATTTACACTACTCTTTTCTTCTCCTCTGCTTCTTTCCTTCTTTATAGAATATCAAGGGTATCTTCATCATCATCGTCATCAGGAATGAAATGGAATTGAGAGCTAGATTTGAATGCTTTTGTAGTCTAATTGATTCCCTAACAGTGTTTTCAATGGCAATCTGGGAATCTAATTTAGCAGCCCGTTCCTCCGCTAACAATTCTTCCATGGATTTCTCATGTGACATAGCCGACTCCTCCTTAAGTTCTTTTAATAACTCAAGACTCTTCAGTAGAAGGTCTGTCGTAGTTTCATGAGGAGTTGCTTGAATCATTTGGTATTGTGGAGGTTGGTCTTGATACAAAGAGTCGTAATTGTTACAAGGAAATGGATTCCCTGTTTGACAATCCGAGCTAGAGTGAGGACCTCCACAATACTCACAACAGTAGAACTGATGTGGCTGTGAGTCGTATGTGCTGGAGTCATAATTGTTATCAGGAACCTGCCCATAGACAAGCGTGTTTCCCGATTGACAATCAGAACTGTAGTGTGAACTACCACAGTACTCACACAACAGAAAACTGTTGAGTCTCACAGTGGTAGCTGATGGAATAAATCAGTTGTGTTATGGTAGGAATAGGGATCCTGGTTATAGACAGACCCGTTTCCTGATTCCACCATGCTACAACTGGGGCAATTGCCACCATTATAAGGACCACCACACCATTGACAACCAAGAGGGTGAGGATAAGACATAGAAAGAATCAAATGGTTCTAGAGGGTGAGAAATGAAGAATCAAAAGGGTAAGAGGGTAAAGAGGAATATTTTTGGGATTTTTGAAAAACATTATGTAAAAAAAAAAGAATGAAAATATTTTTGGTGTTGCTAACACTTTAGGAAAAGTGTTAATGAACTTTTTGGATTATTGATAACTTTACAAAAAAACTGTTTACAAAAAGGTGGTATATGTGCAAGAATGGATCTGGAAATGCTTAAAACACGCTTACAGCCTCCCCGGCAGCGGCGCCAAAATTTGATCGGTCCCGAACCGTCAAGTTATCTCATGCAAGCCAGCCACTTGTGAATGACGAACCGTAAGAAACTCAAAAAAGCTCAGAAACCAAATGCAATTTAGATCAGAGGAATATAGTGGATTCCTGGGTCGTTAAGTCCCACGGAGGATGAATTGGTGTTAAACAACTTCAGATGATAGAATGATCACTAAGGATAGTGATCAGTAAGGTTTTGGATTGATAATTATACCTAAAGAAAAGATTAACAAATTACAGCGACTTAAATACAAATTAAAAGAAATTAAAAAGTTAAAATATATTAAATAAACGCTATCACTATTTTTACAATGATGTTTTTGTGATTTATAAAATAAAATAACTTAAATAAACTATTTTAACTAAATTGTAAACTTAAATTATCTAAAAACTAGATTTAAAATGAAAACGTACGTTAAGTCTAAAATTACGCGAGTGCGCAAGCAAAAACGTAAAATTTATGAAATAAAAGACCTACAAGTGTAAAAACAATTTTTTTACGTACTATATGACAAAAGAAAATTTTAGAAAAAAGATCTATATTTTTTAGACTTTTATATTTTTTATTATGAATTAAATAAGATTTTAAACTAATTAAATGTTTAAAAATACTAAAACTATTGAGAAAAATATGAAACTTTTTTATAAAATACTTTATACTAATACAAATTAAAGAAAAATACAAATGGTGAAAAAGCTAGTTTGAATAAGCTAGAAATAAGCTAAAATAAATGTATAAGCTAAATGAGACAAAGAGAGTTAAGTATTAAATTGTGTAGGATATAACCAAGACAAGACCCAAGGGCGCTGGCTATACAGGTACATGCTATCACTCTCATAAGGTGGGAGGTCTCAGGTTCGAGCCTGCCTCCCCACCTTTTTGCTAAACATTTTATTTTTTTTTATTTTCTTTTACAAACTTATTAAACACAAGAAAATAAGCACTTTTTATAACTATGACTTTTTACAAAAATAACTAATAAGCTCAGAATAAGCTTAAGTTTCTCAACAGTGGGCTTTTAAGAATAAATAAGCACAAGGATTAAGCAAATGGCTTATAAGTTAATAATTAAGCATAAGATAACTAAGAATAAGCTAAACAACAGTTATTAAGCTAAAATGATATCTGGAAAAGCAAATTTATTAAGAAATAAGTACTAAATAAGCTCTAAATAAGCTTAAACTAAACTGTATGCACAGGACACTATGTGATTCACTAGGCACCTTTAGACTTATTTATAAGCACTTAAATAAGCTAGAAACTTAAAACAAACACTTGGATTAGCAAGATGACCAGATGAGCTATCCAAAAAGCTAAAGCTTTAACAGTGGGGTCCACTAGAGAGCTTTTGGTGAGCTTATGAAAATGGTGGTAAAACTGTGATCAGCTGGAGCTGATACAGTTGGTGCTGAGAAATGGACAAAAACAAAAGTCACTTGCAGCCCTATATAACAAGCTACAAAATGAAAAGCTAAAGTTGGAACCTTAAGATGGGTTGGTTAGCTATCCAAAGAAACAAATTTCACAAGCTATGGTGCACTGGAGAGCTTTTTACAAGCTCTTGAAAATGACCAGTCAACTTGTGCACAGGACACAATTTTAAAATAGGTTGCAAAATAAGCTAAGCAAAAAGCTACTAAATAAGCTAGACAGAAAATATAAAAAATACTAGGGTTAAGATTAGCAACTGGATTTAGATATCCCAAAAGCTCAAATCATAACACTTAATATTTAATCTTATATAAATTATTCTATTTAATTCAAAAACGACTAAATGAAACTTTTGACTTTTTGATAATCACTAAAAGTTGACTAAACTGAACTTAGGATTGATCTTACTTATTAATTATGATGTATTAGGTTATATTAAGACTAAATTAAGAGATTATAACAACTTATAAACACAAATCCTTGATCATGAAACTTTAAAAATCCAACAGTGAACTAGAAAAATGTGATCAAATGGTCTTTTGACTTTTGCTTATACAAGGACTGGATTTTGTTGCTTCTCTGAGTTATTATGAACTAATGAAACATGAGACAAGTACAAGTAATAACACAAGTAACCTATAACACAGTTGAACTTATAAATCCAAACAGTCCTTTAACTTGGCTTATTTTGAGATTTTCAAAGTAAAACACTGATTTAGACCATGAACTTTATTACAAACCTTAAATTATCATTTAAGAACACTAATTAAGCATTAAACAACAACCATGACAACCTAAAACTCAATAATGATCTTTATACTATTTTAACTGTCAAACTAATTTTCTTAAAAACTATAAATTAAAAAGAACATACAACTGATTTTTATGGTTGATTACACTTAACTATAGATAATGAACATGAAAATACAAAGATTTGAGCTTATGACTGTATTAAACAGTAAAATGCCAAAATGGGTAAAAATGGCTTACAAATGAATTCCATGTGAAAGATTAGAACAAAGGACTGAGAACATATCCTATAGCTTCCCAAGAAGCACTAAACCAATAAGCAATCCAAATTCAGCTCTGCTTCAGTCTTTAATCTTCACTTCCATTGATTTTTGAATTTAAAGCTATTTTTGAGTATTTTTGTGATTTTTCTGTTTTTAATTCTAAACTGGTTTTTAAAAGTTTCTAATAGCTTTAATAAGCTATTTTGGAGCTTATGTGATCTATTTCAGTCCTTAATAACAACAAATAACAACATTTGCATAATTTGAGATTTTGGAACAAAAGTAAGATTTTGCATAAACTAAAAACTTGCATTAAAACTGAAATTGATAACTGCAAAAGAGTTATTGTACACTGTGAATACTTAAAACAGTACTTGAAAGCTTTAAATTACACTTGAAAGGAAAAATTACCTAATACGACACTACCTAAACTAATTTACACTACTCTTTTCTTCTCCTCTGCTTCTTTCCTTCTTTATAGAATATCAAGGGTATCTTCATCATCATCGTCATCAGGAATGAAATGGAATTGAGAGCTAGATTTGAATGCTTTTTGTAGTCTAATTGATTCCCTAACAGTGTTTTCAATGGCAATCTGGGAATCTAATTTAGCAGCCCGTTCCTCCGCTAACAATTCTTCCATGGATTTCTCATGTGACATAGCCGACTCCTCCTTAAGTTCTTTTAATAACTCAAGACTCTTCAGTAGAAGGTCTGTCGTAGTTTCATGAGGAGTTGCTTGAATCATTTGGTATTGTGGAGGTTGGTCTTGATACGAAGAGTCGTAATTGTTACAAGGAAATGGATTCCCTGTTTGACAATCCGAGCTAGAGTGAGGACCTCCACAATACTCACAACAGTAGAACTGATGTGGCTGTGAGTCGTATGTGCTGGAGTCATAATTGTTATCAGGAACCTGCCCATAGACAAGCGTGTTTCCCGATTGACAATCAGAACTGTAGTGTGAACCACCACAGTACTCACAACAGTAAAACTGTTGAGTCTCACAGTGTGGTAGCTGATGGAATAAATCAGTTGTGTTATGGTAGGAATAGGGATCCTGGTTATAGACAGACCCGTTTCCTGATTCCACCATGCTACAACTGGGGCAATTGCCACCATTATAAGGACCACCACACCATTGACAACCAAGAGGGTGAGGATAAGACATAGAAAGAATCAAATGGTTCTAGAGGGTAAGAAATGAAGAATCAAAAAGGTAAGAGGGTAAAGAGGAATATTTTTGGATTTTTGAAAAACATTTTGTAAAAACAAAGAATGAAAATATTTTTGGGTTTGTTAACACTTTAGGAAAAGTGTTAATGAACTTTTTGATTTTGATTAACTTTACAAAAAACTGTTTACAAAAAGGTGGTATATGTGCAAGAATGGATCTGGAAATGCTTAAAACACGCTTACAGCCTCCCCGGCAGCGGCGCCAAAATTTGATCGGTCCCAAACCGTCAAGTTATCTCACTCAAGCCGACCACTTGTGAATGACGAACCGTAAGAAACTCAAAAAAGCTCAGAAACCAAATGCAATTTAGATCAGAGGAATATAGTGGATTCCTAGGTCGTTAAGTCCCACGGAGGATGAATTGGTGTTAAACAACTTCAGATGATAGAATAATCACTAAGGATAGTGATCAGTAAGGTTTTGGATGGATAATTATACCTAAAGAAAAGATTAACAAATTACAGCAACTTAAATGCAAATTAAAAGAAATTAAAAAGTTAAAATATATTAAATAAACGCTATCACTATTTTTACAATGATGTTTTTGTGATTTATAAAATAAAATAACTTAAATAAACTATTTTAACTAAATTGTAAACTTAAATTATCTAAAAACTAGATTTAAAATGAAAACGTACGTTAAGTCTAAAAATTACGCGAGTGCGCAAGCAAAAACGTAAAATTTATGAAATAAAAGACCTACAAGTGTAAAAACAATTTTTTTACGTACTATATGACAAAAGAAAATTTTAGAAAAAAGATCTATATTTTTTAGACTTTTATATTTTTTATTATGAATTAAATAAGATTTTAAACTAATTAAATGTTTAAAAATACTAAAACTATTGAGAAAAATCTGAAACTTTTTTATAAAATACTTTATACTAATACAAATTAAAGAAAAATACAAATGGTGAAAAAGCTAGTTTGAATAAGCTAGAAATAAGCTAAAATAAACGTATAAGCTAAATGAGACAAAGAGAGTTAAGTATTAAATTGTGTAGGATATAACCAAGACAAGTCCCAAGGGCGCTGGCTATACAGGTACATGCTATCACTCTCATAAGGTGGGAGGTCTCAGGTTCGAGCCTGCCTCCCCACCTTTTTGCTAAACATTTTATTTTTTTTATTTTCTTTTACAAACTTATTAAACACAAGAAAATAAGCACTTTTTATAACTATGACTTTTTACAAAAATAACTAATAAGCTCAGAATAAGCTTAAGTTTCTCAACAGTGGGCTTTTAAGAATAAATAAGCACAAGGATTAAGCAAATGGCTTATAAGTTAATAATTAAGCATAAGATAACTAAGAATAAGCTAAACAACAGTTATTAAGCTAAAATGATATCTGGAAAAGCAAATTTATTAAGAAATAAGTACTAAATAAGCTCTAAATAAGCTTAAACTAAACTGTATGCACAGGACACTATGTGATTCACTAGGCACCTTTAGACTTATTTATAAGCACTTAAATAAGCTAGAAACTTAAAACAAACACTTGGATTAGCAAGATGACCAGATAAGCTATCCAAAAAGCTAAAGCTTTAACAGTGGGGTCCACTAGAGAGCTTTTGGTGAGCTTATGAAAATGGTGGTAAAACTGTGATCAGCTGGAGCTGATACAGTTGGTGCTGAGAAATGGACAAAAACAAAAGTCACTTGCAGCCCTATATAACAAGCTACAAAATGAAAAGCTAAAGTTGGAACCTTAAGATGGGTTGGTTAGCTATCCAAAGAAACAAATTTCACAAGCTATGGTGCACTGGAGAGCTTTTTACAAGCTCTTGAAAATGACCAGTCAACTTGTGCACAGGACACAATTTTAAAATAGGTTGCAAAATAAGCTAAGCAAAAAGCTACTAAATAAGCTAGACAGAAAATATAACAAATACTAGGGTTAAGATTAGCAACTGGATTTAGATATCCCAAAAGCTCAAATCATAACACTTAATATTTAATCTTATATAAATTATTCTATTTAATTCAAAAACGACTAAATGAAACTTTTGACTTTTTGATAATCACTAAAAGTTGACTAAACTGAACTTAGGATTGATCTTACTTATTAATTATGATGTATTAGGTTATATTAAGACTAAATTAAGAGATTATAACAACTTATAAACACAAATCCTTGATCATGAAACTTTAAAAATCCAACAGTGAACTAGAAAAATGTGATCAAATGGTCTTTTGACTTTTGCTTATACAAGGACTGGATTTTGTTGCTTCTCTGAGTTATTATGAACTAATGAAACATGAGACAAGTACAAGTAATAACACAAGTAACCTATAACACAGTTGAACTTATAAATCCAAACAGTCCTTTAACTTGGCTTATTTTGAGATTTTCAAAGTAAAACACTGATTTAGACCATGAACTTTATTACAAACCTTAAATTATCATTTAAGAACACTAATTAAGCATTAAACAACAACCATGACAACCTAAAACTCAATAATGATCTTTATACTATTTTAACTATCAAACTAATTTTCTTTAAAACTATAAATTAAAAAGAACATACAACTGATTTTTATGGTTGATTACACTTAACTATAGATAATGAACATGAAAATACAAAGATTTGAGCTTATGACTGTATTAAACAGTAAAATGCCAAAATGGGTAAAAATGGCTTACAAATGAATTCCATGTGAAAGATTAGAACAAAGGACTGAGAACATATCCTATAGCTTCCCAAGAAGCACTAAACCAATAAGCAATCCAAATTCAGCTTGCTTCAGTCTTTAATCTTCACTTCCATTGATTTTTGAATTTAAAGCTATTTTTGAGTATTTTTGTGATTTTTCTGTTTTTAATTCTAAACTGGTTTTTAAAAGTTTCTAATAGCTTTAATAAGCTATTTTGGAGCTTATGTGATCTATTTCAGTCCTTAATAACAACAAATAACAACATTTGCATAATTTGAGATTTTGGAACAAAAGTAAGATTTTGCATAAACTAAAAACTTGCATTAAAACTGAAATTGATAACTGCAAAAGAGTTATTGTACACTGTGAATACTTAAAACAGTAATTGAAAGCTTTAAATTACACTTGAAAGGAAAAATTACCTAATACGACACTACCTAAACTAATTTACACTACTCTTTTCTTCTCCTCTGCTTCTTTCCTTCTTTATAGAATATCAAGGGTATCTTCATCATCATCGTCATCAGGAATGAAATGGAATTGAGAGCTAGATTTGAATGCTTTTGTAGTCTAATTGATTCCCTAACAGTGTTTTCAATGGCAATCTAGGAATCTAATTTAGCAGGCCGTTCCTCCGCTAACAATTCTTCCATGGATTTCTCATGTGACATAGCCGACTCCTCCTTAAGTTCTTTTAATAACTCAAGACTCTTCAGTAGAAGGTCTGTCGTAGTTTCATGAGGAGTTGCTTGAATCATTTGGTATTGTGGAGGTTGGTCTTGATACGAAGAGTCGTAATTGTTACAAGGAAATGGATTTCCTGTTTGACAATCCGAGCTAGAGTGAGGACCTCCACAATACTCACAACAGTAGAACTGATGTGGCTGTGAGTCGTATGTGCTGGAGTCATAATTGTTATCAAGAACCTGCCCATAGACAAGCGTGTTTCCCGATTGACAATCAGAACTGTAGTGTGAACCACCACAGTACTCACAACAGTAAAACTGTTGAGTCTCACAGTGTGGTAGCTGATGGAATAAATCAGTTCTGTTATGGTAGGAATAGGGATCCTGGTTATAGACAGACCCGTTTCCTGATTCCACCATGCTACAACGGGGGCAATTGCCACCATTATAAGGACCACCACACCATTGACAACCAAGAGGGTGAGGATAAGACATAGAAAGAATCAAATGGTTCTAGAGGGTAAGAAATGAAGAATCAAAAAGGTAAGAGGGTAAAGAGGAATATTTTTGGATTTTTGAAAAACATTTTGTAAAAAACAAAGAATGAAAATATTTTTGGGTTTGTTAACACTTTAGGAAAAGTGTTAATGAACTTTTTGATTTTGATTAACTTTACAAAAAAACTGTTTACAAAAAGGTGGTATATGTGCAAGAATGGATCTGGAAATGCTTAAAACACGCTTACAGCCTCCCCGGCAGCGGCGCCAAAATTTGATCGGTCCCGAACCGTCAAGTTATCTCATGCAAGCCAGCCACTTGTGAATGACGAACCGTAAGAAACTCAAAAAAGCTCAGAAACCAAATGCAATTTAGATCAGAGGAATATAGTGGATTCCTAGGTCGTTAAGTCCCACAGAGGATGAATTGGTGTTAAACAACTTCAGATGATAGAATAATCACTAAGGATAGTGATCAGTAAGGTTTTGGATGGATAATTATACCTAAAGAAAAGATTAACAAATTACAGCAACTTAAATGCAAATTAAAAGAAATTAAAAGTTAAAATATATTAAATAAACGCTATCACTATTTTTACAATGATGTTTTTGTGATTTATAAAATAAAATAACTTAAATAAACTATTTTAACTAAATTGTAAACTTAAATTATCTAAAAACTAGATTTAAAATGAAAACGTACGTTAAGTCTAAAAATTACGCAAGTGCGCAAGCAAAAACGTAAAATTTATGAAATAAAAGACCTACAAGTGTAAAAACAATTTTTTACGTACTATATGACAAAAGAAAATTTTAGAAAAAAGATCTATATTTTTTAGACTTTTATATTTTTTATTATGAATTAAATAAGATTTTAAACTAATTAAATGTTTAAAAATACTAAAACTATTGAGAAAAATCTGAAACTTTTTTATAAAATACTTTATACTAATACAAATTAAAGAAAAATACAAATGGTGAAAAAGCTAGTTTGAATAAGCTAGAAATAAGCTAAAATACTCGTATAAGCTAAATGAGACAAAGAGAGTTAAGTATTAAATTGTGTAGGATATAACCAAGACAAGACCCAAGGGCGCTGGCTATACAGGTACATGCTATCACTCTCATAAGGTGGGAGGTCTCAGGTTCGAGCCTGCCTCCCCACCTTTTGCTAAACATTTTATTTTTTTTTATTTTCTTTTACAAACTTATTAAACACAAGAAAATAAGCACTTTTTATAACTATGACTTTTTACAAAAATAACTAATAAGCTCAGAATAAGCTTAAGATTCCAACAGTGGGCTTTTAAGAATAAATAAGCACAAGGATTAAGCAAATGGCTTATAAGTTAATAATTAAGCATAAGATAACTAAGAATAAGCTAAACAACAGTTATTAAGCTAAAATGATATCTGGAAAAGCAAATTTATTAAGAAATAAGTACTAAATAAGCTCTAAATAAGCTTAAACTAAACTGTATGCACAGGACACTATGTGATTCACTAGGCACCTTTAGACTTATTTATAAGCACTTAAATAAGCTAGAAACTTAAAACAAACACTTGGATTAGCAAGATGACCAGATAAGCTATCCAAAAAGCTAAAGCTTTAACAGTGGGGTCCACTAGAGAGCTTTTGGTGAGCTTATGAAAATGGTGGAAAAACTGTGATCAGTGGAGCTGATACAGTTGGTGTTGAGAAATGGACAAAAACAAAAGTCACTTGCAGCCCTATATAACAAGCTACAAAATGAAAAGCTAAAGTTGGAACCTTAAGAAGGGTTGGTTAGCTATCCAAAGAAACAAATTTCACAAGCTATGGTGCACTGGAGAGCTTTTTACAAGCTCTTGAAAATGACCAGTCAACTTGTGCACAGGACACAATTTTAAAATAGGTTGCAAAATAAGCTAAGCAAAAAGCTACTAAATAAGCTAGACAGAAAATATAAAAAATACTAGGGTTAAGATTAGCAACTGGATTTAGATATCCCAAAAGCTCAAATCATAACACTTAATATTTAATCTTATATAAATTATTCTATTTAATTCAAAAACGACTAAATGAAACTTTTGACTTTTTGATAATCACTAAAAGTTGACTAAACTGAACTTAGGATTGATCTTACTTATTAATTATGATGTATTAGGTTATATTAAGACTAAATTAAGAGATTATAACAACTTATAAACACAAATCCTTGATCATGAAACTTTAAAAATCCAACAGTGAACTAGAAAAATGTGATCAAATGGTCTTTTGACTTTTGCTTATACAAGGACTGGATTTTGTTGCTTCTCTGAGTTATTATGAACTAATGAAACATGAGACAAGTACAAGTAATAACACAAGTAACCTATAACACAGTTGAACTTATAAATCCAAACAGTCCTTTAACTTGGCTTATTTTGAGATTTTCAAAGTAAAACACTGATTTAGACCATGAACTTTATTACAAACCTTAAATTATCATTTAAGAACACTAATTAAGCATTAAACAACAACCATGACAACCTAAAACTCAATAATGATCTTTATACTATTTTAACTGTCAAACTAATTTTCTTAAAAACTATAAATTAAAAAGAACATACAACTGATTTTTATGGTTGATTACACTTAACTATAGCTAATGAACATGAAAATACAAAGCTTTGAGCTTATGACTGTATTAAACAGTAAAATGCCAAAATGGGTAAAAATGGCTTACAAATGAATTCCAAGTGAAAGATTAGAACAAAGGACTGAGAACATATCCTATAGCTTCCCAAGAAGCACTAAACCAATAAGCAATCCAAATTCAGCTCTGCTTCAGTCTTTAATCTTCACTTCCATTGATTTTTGAATTTAAAGCTATTTTTGAGTATTTTTGTGATTTTTCTGTTTTTAATTCTAAACTGGTTTTTAAAAGTTTCTAATAGCTTTAATAAGCTATTTTGGAGCTTATGTGATCTATTTCAGTCCTTAATAACAACAAATAACAACATTTGCATAATTTGAGATTTTGGAACAAAAGTAAGATTTTGCATAAACTAAAAACTTGCATTAAAACTGAAATTGATAACTGCAAAAGAGTTATTGTACACTGTGAATACTTAAAAAGACTTGAAAGCTTTAAATTACACTTGAAAGGAAAAATTACCTAATACGACACTACCTAAACTAATTTACACTACTCTTTTCTTTTCCTCTGCTTCTTTCCTTCTTTATAGATATCAAAAAGCATCCTCTCACATCTCTGATCATTTCCCACTTTGAGTTATGGCCATTGGATCAGTCAAAGTGATCATGGCCTTTGAATTGCAAATTGGCGCCAAAAAGTCCTAAAGCAGGTTTTATGCATTTATTGGGGTTTGGTTGTATGTAGAGGTGGAGGGGGAAGGTGGAAAGGTGATTTAACAGCTGGGGAGATAAGGGTGATGAGAAAACCATCACTGGTTTTGCTTAAACAGCTATAGAGGAGAAAGAGCTACAGATCTGGCGGTTTTATTTCTTTTAAACTTTGGGCCGGGTTGTGATTTGGGCCTGGATTTGGATTAATATTGGATCCGGTTTGGTTTGTAGATATATAAGCCCAAGGACCATTTGTGTAATATGTTGAATTTTCAAGGACTGATCCTGCAAATATTCCAAAGCTAATACAAGGGCCTAACTTGCTATTCATTAATAGTACAAGGACCATTAGTGATAAAATCCCATTTTTTATGATTCCAAGGACCTTTAATGTCATTTTTGAAACTTAAGGGACCCAACATGTAATTTTCCAAAAGTTTACCATAAGGACCAATTTTGTCATTTATTAATAGTACAAGGTTAATATTTGATAATATTCGCTTTTTAAATTAACCAAGGACTATATTTGACATTTTCCAAACTTAAGGGACTAAAGTTGTCATTTTGTAAATTTTAAACTTTAAAGGGTTTATTTTGACAACTTTTGAATCCCATGGACCTTAAATGACTTTTTACAAGTTTTTGAATTACCAGGGACTAGTTTTGACTATTTTTGAAACTTGGGGGACTAAAACTGCCAATTATGCAAACTTTATACGTTTTTCATCTGATTTTGGTATTTTTGCATTTAAAACACATAAAACACTTATTTGTGATATTTTCATCATTTTGATGCATTTCTGAGTGTTTTCGGATGTTTTTGCAGTCTAGATGGTACAAAATGATGAGTATTTAGACACTCATCAATCCCCCACACTAAGATATTGCTAGTCCCTAGCAATAATTTATGAAAAGTTAATGGATTTCATCTCTTTACCAAAAGCCATTACTTCTGGAGTAGCCAATTGTTTTAGTTCAAGTAAGAACTTTGGTACAATGATAACCAAATGATTTTGAGCAAATCACTAGCTTTTAACGGTTTTGATTTGTCTTTACCAGAAGCCGTTTGCTCTCGACTAGCCAACTCTTAGATAAATTATCAATATTATCTTTGGTGAGTCGATTACCAATTATGGTTTTTCCACTACCTTTACCACAAGCCATAAACTTGCGGGCTAGCCAACTCTTCACTAATTAAAGATATGGTGAGTTGAACACCATACAATTTTGGGCAAATTGCAAGCCATAAACGGATTTGAGATATCTTTACCAAGAGCCGTTTGCTCCTGGATTAGCCAATCCTTAAGTGGGTTAGACATGGTGGACTGATTACCATTTGTTGTGTTTAGTACATAGTACTTCCACTAAAAAAAATTTTAAAATTTGGCCATTTTGGGGAAAAAGGGACTAAAAGGGTACATTAATGATCAAATTCGCCATGAATTTCCCACACTTAGAAATGAATATTGTCCTCAATATTCAAAGTACCGGTTGTTATGCGAATCCTGAACATAAAAAGATAACATTACTAGCTAAGTGTAGAAACACAACAATTATTCTATTTTTTTTTTATAGATATATATATACAACATGTGGGGTATCTCCCCCACACTAGGGTGGACTCATGGGTGAAAACCCATGTGGTGCTTGCTAATGTTTTTGATTCCCGAGTCACTAGCTTGACTCGACCCCGCATTAATTGGTTCATGGGGAAGTAAGTGGAAGAGACAATCTCCATCGGACTTTCACTTAAAATGTTTGTATAAACATTTAAGCACGTGAAAGTTCCACACCGATAAGATATAGATAGAACCGGCTCAAAAATGATAAATGAAAATGCCGGGGTCAAAGATAATGTCTTCATTCCCGAAGGAGTGAAGAATAGGAGAAGCCACGGGATAAGTGAAAAAGAGAAAGAAAATCATGATAAAAATCATGACTAACTCTTCATCCTCAATAGGAGAATTCATGATTTTCGGATCATGAATCTCATCATTTAAGCTTATTTGATCAAGACATATTCTGGGTGGGGGGGAGGGGATTTTGATATCAAGCAAGTTCTCATGGTTGAGAACATTTCCCTCCGGAACACAAATATCATTATTCTCTAGATCAAAGTGGAAGTTATCATACTCAGGTGGAGATATGATATGAGTGAGTTCAAAGGAGAACTCCTCGTAAAGAGAATCATTCACGTAATGTAAGTCTGTGAACTCTAGTTCCACTATAGACTCATCACTATCCTCAATCTGAGTATCAAAGAGTGGATTCTCAGAAATTAAAGTGAATTCAGAGTCGAATTCAAATAGAGGATTAGTGAGAGTTGTTTTGAATGTTTCAGGAACAAAGTGATTAATATTCTCTATTGGACTGTTGGGATAAGAAGTGAGTGAACGATCATTATCAATGAGACTTTCAGTCTCTCCCAGATCGGCTTTGAAATCAGAAAGACTATCATTACTTTTCGATGAAAGTGGATTGATGTGAGTGAGTTCATTGGTGAACTCC
Organism: Chrysanthemum makinoi; assembly: GCA_910596185.1. Lineage (NCBI taxonomy): Eukaryota > Viridiplantae > Streptophyta > Magnoliopsida > Asterales > Asteraceae > Chrysanthemum > Chrysanthemum makinoi. Next base: position 59,081,292 of record OU343216.1, read on the forward strand.
TCAAGAAGAGGATCAAGATCGACGTGGGAGTGATGCCTCAACATACTCGATGTTTCCATGAGAAGTACAATCGTCGCTAACATCGGAGAAAGTTTCAAAATGATCTTTAGAACACTCAAGAGGGGAAATAGAATCACACATATGATCAAAAGTTCCCTGTGACTCTCTCGGGATTGGGACCAAGTCCTCAACACTAGACTTTATGAATTCGTCCGATTCCTTTCAGTGAACAGTGTCAAGATACTCATCCCCATGTTCAGAGAGTGAGTGTGAACCTCAGTGTGATAACAATGGACTGAGGGAGTTGAGAAGGACTAGCAGCTATGGATTCTACAAGTTCCATTATTTCTACTGCTAGTGATTCAGTCATATTCTTATCTCCCTGCATTTCCAACGATGGAATCTCAACTGATGAACTTGATGAATAAAATTGTAGAATATCAAGGGTATCTTCATCATCATCGTCATCAGGAATGAAATGGAATTGAGAGCTAGATTTGAATGCTTTTTGTAGTCTAATTGATTCCCTAACAGTGTTTTCAATGGCAATCTAGGAATCTAATTTAGCAGGCCGTTCCTCCGCTAACAATTCTTCCATGGATTTCTCATGTGACATAGCCGACTCCTCCTTAAGTTCTTTTAATAACTCAAGACTCTTCAGTAGAAGGTCTGTCGTAGTTTCATGAGGAGTTGCTTGAATCATTTGGTATTGTGGAGGTTGGTCTTGATACGAAGAGTCGTAATTGTTACAAGGAAATGGATTCCCTGTTTGACAATCCGAGCTAGAGTGAGGACCCCCACAATACTCACAACAGAGAACCTGATGTGGCTGTGAGTCGTATGTGCCGGAGTCATAATTGTTATCAGGAACCCGCCCATAGACAAGCGTGTTCCCGATTGACAATCGAATCGTAGTGTGAACCACCACAGTACTCACAACAGTAAAACTGTTGAGTCTCACAGTGTGGTAGCTGATGGAATGAATCAGTTGTGTTATGGTAGGAATAGGGATCCGGTTATAGACAACCCGTTTCCGATTCCACCATGCTACAACTGGGGCAATTGCCACCATTATAAGGACCACCACACCATTGAAAACCAAGAGGGTGAGGATAAGACATAGAAAGAATCAAATGGTTCTAGAGGGTAAGAAATGAAGAATCAAAAGGTAAGAGGGTAAAGAGGAATATTTTGGATTTTGAAAAACATTTTGTAAAAACAAAGAATGAAAATCTTTTTGGGTTTGTTAACACTTTAGGAAAAGTGTTAATGAACTTTTTGATTTTGATTAACTTTACAAAAAAAAAAACTGTTTACAAAAAGGTGGTATATGTGCAAGAATGGATCTGGAATGCTTAAAACACGCTTACAGCCTCCCCGGCAGCGGCGCCAAAATTTGATCGGTCCCGAACCGTCAAGTTATCTCATGCAAGCCAGCCACTTGTGAATGACGAACCGTAAGAAACTCAAAAAAGCTCAGAAACCAAATGCAATTTAGATCAGAGGAATATAGTGGATTCCTAGGTCGTTAAGTCCCACGGAGGATGAATTGGTGTTAAACAACTTCAGATGATAGAATGATCACTAAGGATAGTGATCAGTAAGGTTTTGGATGGATAATTATACCTAAAGAAAAGATTAACAAATTACAGCAACTTAAATGCAAATTAAAAGAAATTAAAAAGTTAAAATATATTAAATAAACGCTATCACTATTTTTACAATGATGTTTTTGTGATTTATAAAATAAAATAACTTAAATAAACTATTTTAACTAAATTGTAAACTTAAATTATCTAAAACTAGATTTAAAATGAAAACGTACGTTAAGTCTAAAAATTACGCGAGTGCGCAAGCAAAAACGTAAAATTTATGAAATAAAAGACCTACAAGTGTAAAAACAATTTTTTACGTACTATATGACAAAAGAAAATTTTAGAAAAAGATCTATATTTTTAGACTTTTATATTTTTTATTATGAATTAAATAAGATTTTAAACTAATTAAATGTTTAAAAATACTAAAACTATTGAGAAAAATCTGAAACTTTTTTATAAAATACTTTATACTAATACAAATTAAAGAAAAATACAAATGGTGAAAAAGCTAGTTTGAATAAGCTAGAAATAAGCTAAAATAAACGTATAAGCTAAATGAGACAAAGAGAGTTAAGTATTAAATTGTGCAAGATATAACCAAGACAAGACCCAAGGGCGCTGGCTATACAGGTACATGCTATCACTCTCATAAGGTGGGAGGTCTCAGGTTCGAGCCTGCCTCCCCACCTTTTTGCAAAACATTTTATTTTTCGATTTTTCTTTTACAGAAGTATTAAACACAAGAAAATAAGCACTTTTATAACTATGACTTTTACAAAAATAACTAATAAGCTCAGAATAAGCTTAAGTTTCTCAACAGTGGGCTTTTAAGAATAAATAAGCACAAGGATTAAGCAAATGGCTTATAAGTTAATAATTAAGCATAAGATAACTAAGAATAAGCTAAACAACAGTTATTAAGCTAAAATGATATCCGAAAAGCAAATTTATTAAGAAATAAGTACTAAATAAGCTCTAAATAAGCTTAAACTAAACTCAGATGCACAGGACACTATGTGATTCACTAGGCACCTTTAGACTTATTTATAAGCACTTAAATAAGCTAGAAACTTAAAACAAACACTTGGATTAGCAAGATGACCAGATAAGCTATCCAAAAAGCTAAAGCTTTAACAGTGGGGTCCACTAGAGAGCTTTTGGTGAGCTTATGAAAATGGTGGTAAAACTGTGATCACCGAGTCGATACAGTTGGTGTGAGAAATGGACAAAAACAAAAGTCACTTGCATTCTATATAACAAGCTACAAAATGAAAAGCTAAAGTTGGAACCTTAAGAAGGGTTGGTTAGCTATCCAAAGAAACAAATTTTACAAGCTATGGTGCATGGAGAGCTTTTACAAGCTCTTGAAAATGACCAGTCAACTTGTGCACAGGACACAATTTTAAAATAGGTTGCAAAATAAGCTAAGCAAAAAGCTACTAAATAAGCTAGACAGAAAATATAAAAAATACTAGGGTTAAGATTAGCAACTGGATTTAGATATCCCAAAAGCTCAAATCATAACACTTAATATTTAATCTTATATAAATTATTCTATTTAATTCAAAAACGACTAAATGAAACTTTTGACTTTTTGATAATCACTAAAAGTTGACTAAACTGAACTTAGGATTGATCTTACTTATTAATTATGATGTATTAGGTTATATTAAGACTAAATTAAGAGATTATAACAACTTATAAACACAAATCCTTGATCATGAAACTTTAAAAATCCAACAGTGAACTAGAAAAATGTGATCAAATCGTCTTTTGACTTTTGCTTATACAAGGACTGGATTTTGTTGCTTTTCTGAGTTATTATGAACTAATGAAACATGAGACAAGTACAAGTAATAACACAAGTAACCTATAACACAGTTGAACTTATAAATCCAAACAGTCCTTTAACTTGGCTTATTTTGAGATTTTCAAAGTAAAACACTGATTTAGACCATGAACTTTATTACAAACCTTAAATTATCATTTAAGAACACTAATTAAGCATTAAACAACAACCATGACAACCTAAAACTCAATAATGATCTTTATACTATTTTAACTGTCAAACTAATTTTCTTAAAAACTATAAATTAAAAAGAACATACAACTGATTTTTATGGTTGATTACACTTAACTATAGATAATGAACATGAAAATACAAAGATTTGAGCTTATGACTGTATTAAACAGTAAAATGCCAAAATGGGTAAAAATGGCTTACAAATGAATTCCATGTGAAAGATTAGAACAAAGGACTGAGAACATATCCTATAGCTTCCCAAGAAGCACTAAACCAATAAGCAATCCAAATTCAGCTCTGCTTCAGTCTTTAATCTTCACTTCCATTGATTTTGAATTTAAAGCTATTTTTGAGTATTTTGTGATTTTTCGTTTTAATTCTAAACCTGGTTTTTAAAAGTTTCTAATAGCTTTAATAAGCTATTTTGGAGCTTATGTGATCTATTTCATCCTTAATAACAACAAATAACAACATTTGCATAATTTGAGATTTTGGAACAAAAGTAAGATTTTGCATAAACTAAAAACTTGCATTAAAACTGAAATTGATAACGCAAAGAGTTATTGTACAATCGTGAATACTTAAAACAGTACTTGAAAGCTTTAAATTACACTTGAAAGGAAAAATTACCTAATACGACACTACCTAAACTAATTTACACTACTCTTTTCTTCTCCTCTGCTTCTTTCCTTCTTTATAGATATCAAAAAGCATCCTCTCACATCTCGATCATTTCCACTTTGAGTTATGGCCATTGGATCACCAAAGTGATCATGGCCTTTGAATTGCAAATTAGCGCCAAAAAGTCCTAAAGCAGGTTTTATGCATTTATTGGGGTTTGGTTGTATGTAGAGGTGGAGGGGGGAGGTGGAAAGGTGATTTTACGGCTGGGGAGATAAGGGTGATGAGAAAACCATCACTGGTTTTGCTTAAACAACTATGGAGGAGAAAGAGCTACAAGATCTGGCGGTTTTATTTCTTTTAAACTTTGGGCAGGGTTGTGATTTGGGCTGGATTTGGATTAATATTGATCCGGTTTGGTTGTAGATATATAAGCCCAAGGACCATTTGTGTAATATGTGAATTTTCAAGGACCGATCCTCGCAAATATTCCAAAGCTAATACAAGGGCCTAACTTGCTATTCATTAATAGTACAAGGACCATTAGTGATAAAATCCCATTTTTATGATTCCAAGGACCTTTAATGTCATTTTTGAAACTTAAGGGACCCAACATGTAATTTTCCAAAAGTTTACCATAAGGACCAATTTTGTCATTTATTAATAGTACAAGGTTAATATTTGATAATTTTCGCTTTTTAAATTAACCAAGGACTATATTTGACATTTTCCAAACTTAAGGGACTAAAGTTGTCATTTTGTAAATTTTAAACTTTAAAGGGTTTATTTTGACAACTTTTGAATCCCATGGACCTTAAATGACTTTTTACAAGTTTTTGAATTACCAGGGACTAGTTTTGACAATTTTTGAAACTTGGGGGACTAAAACCGCCAATTATGCAAACTTTATACGTTTTTCATCTGATTTTGGTATTTTTGCATTTAAAACACATAAAACACTTATTTGTGATATTTTCATCATTTTGATGCATTTCTGAGTGTTTTCAGATGTTTTTGCAGTCTAGATGGTACAAAAATGATGAGTATTTAGACACTCATCACGTACTAAACTGGATGAGGACCACTCAGGGATCATGGTAGACCAAACAAAATATCGAAGCATGATCGGATCCCTGATGTACCTCACTTCCAGTAGACCTGATATTCTTTCATTTGTATGCATGTGTGTAGATACCGTGCTAAGCCTACCAAAAGCACCTTGAAGCGTTTAAACAGGTCATTGGTACCTCCAAGGAACCATCAATATGGGACTTTGGTACCCGAAGGACACCGGTATGTCACAAACAAGCATATGCGATGCAGATCATGCAGGTGTCAAGACACTCGTCCGGCACGCCTTGAGGTGCTGGGTTTTGGGTGATAAGCTTGTGAGCTGGTCTTCAAAAAGCAAATGAGTACTTCTATTTCCTCTACAGAGGCTGAATACATAGCCATGTCATCTTGTTGTGCTCAAATCCTATGGATGAGATCCCAATTATCTGACTATGGCTTTGTATTCAACAAAATCCCTCTGTAGTGTGATAATAAAAATACTATTTTCTCTCATGCAACAACGTTCAACACTCAAGGGCAAAGCATATCGACATTCGACATCATTTCATCCGGGAACAAGTGGAAAAAGGTGTGGTGGAACTCTATTTTGTGAGGACGAATACCGTTAGCGACATCTTCACCAAAGCTCTTCCAAGAGAACGTTTTGAGTTTATTCTTCCACGACTTGGCTTGAAAAGCCTTCAACCGAAAACACTCAAACGCCTTCGGGGAGGAAGACGAGGAGTAAAGGTCTTTCTACATCTATCACTTTGTATATATTTTTTCAAAAAGCAAAATACAAAATTACAAAACCTTCTAAAATCAAATAGAAAATTACAAAACTTTCAAAATCCATTAAAATGTGAAAAATTCGAAAAATCCTCAAAAATATTGTCATTTTGTCATGTTTTTCTCGATTCGATATCATCTACGGACTCTGTGTTGATATTCAAAGAATGTCATGGGTCTTTAGATGTTCATCGAATGTACATAGTTTTTCATTAAAAAAAAAAAGGCGAAGAAAAATGGTGGTTTATTGTCATTTCAGGCAGTAACCCGTGTTGAAAAGAAAGAATAGAGCCATACTTTATCTTTCGAATCTCATGCGTTGATTTTGTTAAAAATGTCTCACTATCCAATGAAAACGAATTGCTTTGAAAAATTACTGGGCTCATTTTCAAAATCATTTGTACTAAACGGTTGCTAAAACTATCTATCTCT
>OU343216.1:59087907-59104923 GCA_910596185.1 Chrysanthemum makinoi
CAATCAACAACTTATGTCATTGATTGAGGGGGAGAATGATTTTTAATTAAAAAGTGTATTTTTTCAAACAATGGTTTGTTTTCAAAAGATATTCAAGCATGTTTAAATCTTTAGAGTCTAAAGTCTCAAAATTCGATCCTTATCAGTTAAAACGCTTTCAAAATCAAGTCACAATTCTCCTTAAAAAGCTTTCAAAAACAATTTAAATCTACTGAGATCACGATTCTCAAATGAGTTGATAATTGTGATCGGGGGAGAATTTTTGATTTAAATTAGATTTAAACTGATAATTCGATACATGGTTTCATAAGTGATTAGTATGATTGCCTCCCCCCAAGTGACAAACGATTTCAAATTTTCCATGCACACGTTGAGGGGGAGCATCTATCTTAAACCACAAATATTTGAAACGTGATCAATTTATCTCAATGTGCAGTCTTTTCCTAATGAGGATTGCTACATCCACATACATTTTACAAAAACAAATCCACACAAGGAGGTGGCAACATGTGATTGGTGTATTTTGATACACTTTCTCCCTCTTCTCTTTCATCATACCTATCACATGTTGACACATCCTTTGTGTGAATTTGTTTTTGTAAAATATATGTGGATGTAGCAATCTTCTTTCCTAATATGTGCAAAACATTCTCAAACATCTATGCACATATTGCGGGGGAGCAAACTTGTGAAAACCTCATCCTTCCTTAACATGTTTTATCTACTCAAATTGATTAGGAAGTGATGATGATCATTTTAGAAAATGTTAATCAAAAGATTGGACCTTTCATTGTTAATCTAATGATTTCAAAGATCTCTTGCCTCCATGTGCTAAACAAATTTTAAATTTTTATGCATATGTTGAGGGGAGCATTTCTAAAATATCAAAACAATTAAGATACAAAATGCTTTGATTCTATATCACAAGTATCTTGATTGATTTTCAAATGGTTTTCAATTGGTTCCAATGGCTGATGAATGATACCAAAAAGACCACCAACCTACTTTATGTATGGTGATATAAGGATGATAAGGTTAGGTTGAGTTCCCATGATCCGCCGAAGTGGAGGGATCTATCCAGGGACAATCCACTAGATAGTGTAGAGTCCTTAGGTATGATGAAAAAGGAGAAAAGTGAGATATGGGAAGAGTGTGGACTGAGATTGAGCTAGTAATAGAACAAACCCAACAAGGTTCTAGTTATGAAGTCTCGGTAAGCACTAAAGGGGTTGAAGAATGAAAAGAAATTAATGTGAAAAGGGTGAAAAGAAATAGCCCTCCAATTATTCAACCTTAGGGTAAAACCGTTCAATTCATGTGCTACCGGTGGTTACTAAGGTAACAATGGTATTGAAGACAAGACGTCATGGACCCAGTGACGCACTGCACTAACTTCTCAAGCCACTAAAGTTCCTCTTAAAAGGGCTTGTTTCATTCTCACGGGGAACCTACATAATCTATCTATTTTCTCTTAGAGATTGTTGATATTGAAGAAGGAGACCCTCTCCTTAGTCTCCGATATAGGAACCAAATATGAACTAATTGAGTCTAGAGCCACGAGATCATCAATTAATCTCTTTAGGACACTTATTTCTTGAAGACTCACTATTTCACACAATGTGGAATGTGAGATTATATCTCATGAGTCCTACGCACTATCCTTGTGGTATTTCCAAGACTTGATTGTGTCATATGGACCTCATCAGAGGAGCGATTCAAAATGAATCAATCCATGTCCAAGAAAATGGATTGACGGATGCCTTTGAAAAACCGGTTGTTGTGTTTAAAAAACTCTTTTCTCTAAGCACATCGACTGTGTACAATTATTTCAAATCAAAAGGTGTTTATGATTGATAAATGATTTTTCACTAAAACTTCGTTGTATTGCAAAAACAATTTCTATTGAGTGATACACGATTGTTTTTCAAATCTCTTTTCATCAATCAGTGAATCTCTATTCACTGGTTCACTCACTCCGTGTTGTCTTCTTTGAGACGCTCCGGATTGAGAACGGCTAGAGCACCGCGAAACCTGTCAAGCAAAAGAAATTCTTCGAATTATACCGATCACAAAGCATTTGATTATAGCGATCAACGGGAGAACATGCGGCCGAAAAATTGTACCTCAATTCAACGAAGTGATCAAAGACACTTTCATGCGCTTTATTGCTAACCGTCTTATGCCGGTACACCGGCGTTTGCAAATGATCGAATGGAGCGGTCAATCCATAGCCGCATGCTCACACAACATAGTCATGTCATGAATCAACGAAAGCTTCCACTACTCTGATAAGAATAAATCATGATCCGAATTGAGCATGTCGGTCCAAAAGTCACAACATCACTAATTACCAACACCACAAAGGTTGAGTTAGAGATTTAATGTGGCTGATGATCTCAAAGCTGGCTCAAAACTTCGATCACGTGGATCGCTTAAAGACCTCCACTCAAATTATCCAAACATGGAATTATGAAGAATCAAAGACTACGAGCTACAGAACAAAGAACATGGACAAGAATCCAAGAACAATCTCAATGTAAAATCTATTTGTATTTAATGTAATTTTAATGTGTGTTTGAGGTGACCTCCCTTAGGGGGAGACTATTAGGAATTAGAAATTCCAGGTATTAAAGAGTCGGTCACCTCAAGTATATGTAATCGTTAGAAAGCTCGTAGTCGTAGTTATTTTATGTTAAGTAGTATTTAGTTTAATAACACCGTGGAGGAGGACTGGACGGTCTTTACCCATTGTATAACCGATCCACACCCGAGGTGGGTTGTTTGTAAGAAAATATAAATACCCTCTACCTCCAAGTGAGGGTTGAGCTTCAATACCATTTTTCTTTGTTTCACATAGTTCCCAACTCTCTTCCTTTCTCTCACTAGAACTTTCTCTCTCTAAACTCAAGTTAACGCCCCATATGATTATGGTTTAATGTGTTTGTGAAATCTTATATCTAACAAGAAGACCAACATTTCATGTTCTATCATCTCCTTGAACGTTTCGACGAGATTAAACCTAAACACACTTGAGCTAGAGGATTTTAGTGGTGTCCTATTTTCAAGCTGATAACGCCTAAAATGAACATGTTTTTAGTAGCGTTATTGTTGGTTTTGTGCATGATAATCGGCTATATTTACTCATAACTATTTCAAAAGTGCAAAGATGCATGTGTGTATGTATATGTAGCCGTGTCGCTAATGATGAAGAAATGAAGTTTTTATGCACATTTGGTAGAATCGAGAAGAGGAGTCGAGCAAGGAAGCTTTTGGACTCAATGATTGGGAAGCACAATGATTTCTAACTATCTAGAGCAAGGGAAGATCAAGTTTTGCCTTGGAAATCATCGGAAAAGCGAATGAATGCATTATAAGCGTAAAGTCAACAAAGTCAATCAACAAACACCTACCGTTGATTCGTAACCCGTAACGGATCCGGTAGGCATTTATCAAAACATCGATCCGTTGCCATTGTAACCGATCCGTTTGCATGTACCGATTACACAAAGTTGCATTTATTGTTGCCTTAACTCCCCATAATCATTGAGGCGATCATTTCTCTGCAATTAACTTGTGGAGAACGTTTTTGTCGTTGAGCAAGCATTTGAGGCTATATAATGAACCTAGTCCTAGTTTACTAGGTGTGACACAACAAAAAGTTTATTAGTTTACTTCAAAACTAATACCAATCATTTTTATCCAGCCCAAAAGTCTAGTACACCTTTATAAAACGTCCGAAGCAGGTGGGAACAATTCTCATCTATAGTTTTGGTAGTTTGGAGTTATACGGTGAATCTAGGTGATTGGAGGCATGTGGTTGCTACAATCCACGAATTCTAATTCTTGTAATCACAAAAGTTTAGGTATTCTATGAACTTTGTTATGGATTTCTATTCTCTTGAATTATTTGAGTTACTTTGTTATGATTTGTGTTTAGTTATTATTATTATTATTATCATGGAGTAGTTTTGGGATATACTTGTGTGTTGGGATGTAGTTAACCATATTAGTGTTCTCAAAATGTGATGCATGTATATCATGGAGTAGTTTTGGGATATACTTGTGTGTTGGGATGTAGTTAACCATATTAGTGTTCTCAAAATGTGATGCATGTATATATGATCTTGTTTAAATGAGTTTGTTGGGAAAATACTAGTCTTGGTGTGATATGTTGATAAAACATGTTTTAAGAAAAAGGACCGAAAGGATTTCTCTTGTGTTTTATTCCAAAAAGTTGAGTGACAAACTAGTATGGGGATATGGTGATTGACAACCACCATGTTTGCTTATTAAAACAAGACTAGAAACATTTTCATCACGAAAGGTCGAAAGATTCGTAAGGACGAGTTTAATAAGAACATCCGCAAACAAATGGATTTTCTAAAGAATAATCATTAGGATAAGGACCGAAAGGATTACCTAAATGTTTTTGTTCTTAGAATGATTTTTACAAACATATACCATGGTTGGAGATCATTTGCTTTTGATTTGTGTATCACATCAAGAGTATACACCAAACCTTCATGAACACTATTTATGATTGATTATAGACTACACACAAGTATACATATTTCTTATTATTGAATTTCTCTATAACATCACTATTTGAGGGAGCCTTGACAAGCTTTCTTGTTGGAATCTTTTCATACAAAACAATTTCAATCAAAAAATCCCTTAGGACGATCTCGACTTACCAAACTTTGTTATAACGGACGAGTATACTTGCTCGTATGTATGTTAATAGAAACGGTTAAATCGTGTTTATAAATTTTAAAATTTGCACCACAGCATGCACATCAAGTTTTTGGCCTTGTCGGGATTTTTCTTTAATTTTCTTTGATTTTCTCAGAAAATTGGTAGTATTGGAAATGAATTTGTGAAAAAGTAAAAAAAAAAAAAGTTTTGGTTAAAAGCTAACCGATTCGGTTGGTGAGCCAACCGAATCCGGTTAGACTTTCTGTGTAAAATTTTAGTTTTGATTTCATGGTTTTAGTTTACTTAGTTATTTATGGTATAGTTTCTAGAGTAATTCTTGTCATTCTAGATTTTATTTGCAGATTATGTCTTGTAGTTTAATGATTTCTTAGATTTATTTATATTTTATTTACATTTGTTAATTATTAATTAATTTAGTTTTAGATTAATTTCAGTTTTTATAATAACTTTTCAGTTTTGATAGTTTAATTATCTTAATGGTAGATTTTAATTGGTGGTTAATTTAGTTTTTTTTAAGTTTAATGGTTTTATTATTATTAAGATATTTAATTATTGGTTTATGAAGAGTTTTTATTAATTAGAGTTTAGTATATATTAATGATTCCTTAATTGCATTTTAAATTGCTTTTTTTTTTTAAAAATCGATCAACCGATCGGTTGCAACCCGAACCGGATCCAGTTCGATTCTTGGTCTAATTTCAACCAACCGATTCGATTTGGTGATAACCGAATCGGTTGGAGTTTCGTGTTGATTTTATCATTTTTAGATTTTGAGTTTTAACTTATATATTTAGTTTTGTTGAGTGTAACTTGTTTAGTATATGTTTCTATAGTTTGTTCTTGTTTTTACTAACTCTAATGCTAATAGTTCGGATTTTGTTTTGTTTTGTTTTAGTTTGTCTAGTTAGTATGGATAGTTTGAGTGGAATCTCGAATACCTTCCATTACTTTGGATGAAATGTTCAAGGATACGGAAGTTCATTTGGAAAAGATTGGAGGTATATTGGAAGAGAGTAAGAAAGATTTGGGGATTGATACGGTTAAAATGGAGGAAACGGGTGAAAACAAAGTTCAAATTCCCAAGAAGGAAAGGGTCGTAGTGTTCACACAAGCACCTTTGACGGTTTATGATTTGCCATTCATGAGGTTTGGTGCGCCTTGCATCGTAGAAAGGAGTAAGTGCTTGGGGCGCTTAATATGGCTTATGGAGAAAACTACATTTTGGAGAAGGTTCTTGACGAAATTGGTCATGTACGCTTGGACTATGAAGCATATGGAAGAAGGATGGTTAAAAATCTTAAGGTCAACATTCATGGTCACATTTTGAAACGATTTTGTTGTGTTAGAAGAAGGGATGAATGTGTGTTTTGGTAGAGATTTTCTTGTAACTACCAAGTGTAAGCTTGATTTTGCATTGGGAGAAATGAGGATTAATATAACTGATTTGGAGGAAGGAAAAGAAGTGAATGAGATGTTAGTGGAAGTATGTGCCAACATGGAGGAGAAAGATGTGGAGGTAGTTAAAATGGGGAAAGCAAACCGGAAGAAAACTTCATCAAACAAAACTAACCCCAACAACCACCACCAAAAATGATTACACACCATCATCACCTCCCACTACAAACACTTTCAAACCTTTAATCGACAAACAAAAAGAAGCTATTTTAGAAAACCTAGAACAAAAGTTTCTTGAGCTAAATGAAAAGAAACCGGTGATAGAAGTACTTCAAGATTATGTGCTTTGGTAAGAGTTGGATGGTGATGCTAGCGGAGGCTAGATTGGAAGATAAGAATCTCAAGGAGGAGGAGCGAGATCGAATTTTGTTTAGAGGCATGCCAAGGAAGGAAAAGGATCTGGGAAATTTTGTGTTACCAATAAAAGTGAATGGGACTACACCAGCTTATGCTTTAGGCGACATGGGTCAAGTGTTAATGTGATGCCCTATCCATTGTTTATGACTTTAGGCCTAAGTAATCCATAACCTAATCATTCAAGCTTACTATGGCGGATAATTCTTAAGCGAAAGCAATAGGAGAGGTAAGAATGTGAGTGCAAATTGGCTATCAACCGTATTTGGCCGATTTTCTTGCCCTAGATATTCCGGTGGACAAAAGTTTACCACTATTGTTGGGGAGACCATTTCTACGAACTTGTGGTGCAATTATAGACATGGGGAGAGGCACTATGACTATAGATGATGGTATTTCAAAGCAAACATACTATCCAAAACCAAGAGGACCGACTTTGGAATTTATGGAGGATTTGGAGTTCATGGAAGCAAATGATGACTTGACGTGTTTTGAAGTGGGACGTGATAACCAAGGAAACCCAATGTTTGGACCATTAGCCCCGCCTTATTTTGATATAGAGGACGAAATGGAACATTGGTAGAAGCATTCTATAACCCGTTCAAGAACATACTAGTCTACAAGAAGTTGACCGACTTTTTACGTTCTTTACGGTGCAACTTAAGAATTTGGAGTGGAAGAAGGGTCGGCATTTACAGAGACAAGCTAGAGATGGAGATTGGCATGTTAAGTTCGATATACTTTGTCGGACGGAAGATTCATGAGGAAGTTCAAAACTTTTGAAACCTACCGTGAGTTAACCGGAAAATTTCAAAGCGAGGGCATCCTAAGACAAGAGTATTTTGAGGAATTCTAAGGAGAAGACAAGGGACCGTAATAAACAAGCAATTATTTGCTTGAGTTTCATGAATTATTTATTTCTTTTTTATTTGATGCATTTAGGATTTTTATTTCTTATTTCATTTTTACTTTCATTTTTATTTCTATGATTGAGGTTATTTGGTTAATGCATTATGACTATGAGTTTTAGTGGAGTTTTGGTTTAGTTCATAAGAATGATAATTTGAGTTTTAAGATTGGATGATTGTTGAAATTTCCAAATGGTGAATGAATGTGTGTGCATCTTTGACAGGATTTTTGAGTAAAAATTTTTTGTTGCTTGGAGGGTAAATGCCTAAGTAACATAGAAAAATGTAAAATGCAAACGGTTGTGTCCCCTGCCGAACCGTTGATACAAGTATATATACCAAAATTCACTTTTCGGAAAAAAAACACACACAAACACACACTAATTCCCGGTGGGTTTGCAAAATTGTCCAAGAAGCTAATTGAAGATTGTTTAAGTTGAAGGAAGACATCATGGCACCCCAAACAAGTAAGCATCTACATTCAATTAACTCAATTAAGGTTTAATTAGAGCATTTGATTCGAATTGCAGATTAGGTCACCAATTTGGGGTTTTGTTATAATTAAATTAAGTTGTCATATTTTTTGGATTGAGTGGGTAATTGATATAGGAATGCATTGCAAAAAGAATTGTAGTGATTGATTCACCATGGAATGAGTATTAGATGATTGAATTTTCGGATTTGATTAGGTTGTGCAGGTGAATCAAGTTAAGTTGCAATTGGTGATTCCTAATGGTAGATGATGTGTTTTTTGTGAGTAATAGATGCCACATTATTGATTAGAACTTATGATTGAAGAATATAGGTTTTTTCAAGTAGAGTTCTAAGATGATGAATGTGTGATGACTTGAGGTTTGGAAAGCAAATTTAGAATAATTCAAGGATGTGGAAATCATTGAGGATGATAGAATGCAATCTAGGAGTGGATTGGACTTAGAAAATTCGAGTGAATGAGGATTTTAGAGGCAAAATCCTTATGCAAATTGCATAACCGTCCGTTGTGCGGTCAACCAGAACGGTTGATTTGGCAAAAAGAGTAACGATTCTTTTGCTGCACCTAATCCGTTACGGTTTAATGTTGTAAATTTTGATATTTTGAAATGGATCTTAGAGGGTTCCATGAACCTTCTTGTTTGTTCTAACACTCTTATATGGTCATATATTTATAATTTCTACAGTGAATTGTTGTAGGTAGCTCAAGTGAGGAGGCGATTCCTATGAACCCGCTTGTTACGAAGTTTTGTCAAAGGAACGAGAAGAAGAAAGTCAAGTATAGCTTGAAGACGGAAGCAAATGCCAACCTAAAGTTCAAAGATCTCCCAGATGGGAGAAACATGCTTCCGGGAAAGGTTATCGCAATTGCAACATTGGACATGTTTGGTTCCGAGGGTGATTGATTGGGATTTGTTTATGGAATGTGATTGTTGAGATGAGTTGAGAGGATGATGGACATCTTATGTGTATCCAGGGGATGGTGATTCGTTCAATGATTTGTCATGGGAAAGAGCATTTAGCGTCAATGAAGAGGTTTATCGAGAATGGTGTATGGATCTTTTCAACCATGTATTTTGAAAGAAAGGTGAATGTTCGGAACTTGATGAAAGAAGTTTGTGTTTGGTTTAGGCTTTGTGGAAGGGTTCATGCTTACACTTTGCCTTTAGTGGCTCTTGGTTTGTATGAGCCACGTAGGAATCATCAGTTATTTGAAGCTCACTTTTGAGGCAGGGTTTGAAAAGACTATCCTAGTATTCCCGCTTATTGGAATCAGTGGGAGATCCTTCTGCGCTTAGGAGGAATGCCTCTACCGTCAGGAATCCATTAATGAGGATACTTCACAAGTTGATAGTGACCGGGCCGTTTAATAGGTATGGAAGTAGGGACAAATGTCAGAAACCGGACTTATGGATTATGATGTTAATGGAAGAAACTAAGGGTAACGTTTGGCGAATAGCCAGTATTTGTCTAGGAGGGCGGGGAATCAAGAGCAATAGCCATATTTGTGGAGGACATTTTGTGACAAAGTTGGCAAAGAATCTTGGGTATTATGTTGATGAGGAATTGGCTAAGTGTGAAGAGCCAAAGTATAGTGAGATGTGGACTGCACAAGGTTTTGGGAACACTTTGAATAGGAGATTGAAAACCGTGGGGTTATGGATTGAACCTCAACAAAAACAACAACCACCACAACCGGGGAAGTATACCAATGGAGCGTGCAAACGGTGCGTCCAATGGTTTTGATTCAGGTTGGGAGAGTGGAACCAGCATTTAGATGAGATTCAATATAGGGATGTGTGGAGAGACTCGATGATGTTGAGAAACAACTACATCAATGATTATTCAATGCCTATCTTTCAACACATGGCTCGTGAGGCCAATTATGAGTTACCACCCTATAATCCACCCAATGTTCCACCATATCCTTTTCCTTACACTTCTTATCCTGGACCCTATCCGTATCCATATCCTAGGTATGCACCATTTCCTGATCCAGTACCCCCATATGGTCGATTACACGGTTGGTGGATCAAGCTATGATGTTGGAGGATCGTCATCAGGAGTTGGAGGAAAGAAGAAGAAGAGGAGAGTTCGTTCGGAGATTATAGACGAGAACTACGTAACTGAAAGTGATGATGATGATGAGTACGATGATGAAGAAGGTGACGAGATGGGCGAGGACGAGGAATGATCATGGATCATTCGTGATTTATGGTTTCAAAGAAAATGTTTATGATGTGTTACACAATGTTATTTCTATTTCTTTTTAAACTATTTCTTTAGGATGATTATTATGTTTTGCTTGGTTTTATTTTGTTTTTAGTAGCATTTGTTTTGTTTTGTTATTATTGTTTTCCAGTTTGTTTGGCAGGGATGGATGTGTGGGCTTTCTATAATGGTCAAATATTTGGAGTTGGATGACTCACATGCTTTCTTATGACCCAATATGCGTATTGCATATTCTATCCCGTGGTATCTTTTAACTATTTCTTTTTCCCATTTTCTTTACTTTAAAGTTCATTTTATTACATTGAGGACAATGCAAAACTTAAGTATGGGGGAGGGAAGAAAATAGGAAAATGATAAGCATTTTTTTTAATTTTTAGATAACTTTTGGATGCAAGTGATTAGAAGGAATTCGCCCTTGACGGTCTAGTTGTTTTCGCGATATAACATGGGAATTTAAATGGTAAAATGAAGTTTTTGAAAAATTTTGGATTTGAACCAAATGGAAGTAATAATTTTGGATTCGATAGCATTTTCTAGCATGCATAATAGCCTTTTTCCATTGTTGTGAGGTTTCTTTTTGTATAAAACACATCTTTTGTTTTATATTTGCTATGAGTGTGCCGGTGATTATGTCGATTCTAGAACTTGTACTAGTTGTGCATTACGGTTAAAATCACTTTCGAGTGATATAAATATGTTCAAATGATAAGAGGCATCTTAGGATTTAACCCAAATGGCTTTCCATTTTACATCTAATGATATATTAGCTAACCACATCGGTTGGTTAACCACCTTTATATGGACCCATTTGTTAGTGCTCATCTTTAGCACTAGATACCCTTAGTACACACTCTGAGCCTATCCTTTTCATTTGTCATGTCTAATAGTTTGTTGCTAGTTGTTTGGAATGTTGGATTGTTTTTTATGATTATGAAGAAGCTACACTTTGTTTGTAGTATGTACCATTATCCATCATAGATGAATTTCGATTTTTTGGTGTATGCTCGACACTAAGTGTGGGGAACCTTTACTTTGTTAAAAATGGTTATAGCCAATATATGATATTGATTAAATGAGCTAAATTGAGTTATACATATTTAGGAATCGATATTTAAAGAGGTGAAATAATCATTTACGGGATTGTGGTTTGTATGATGGCTAGCAACATGGAGGTTTAGACTTGACTTTATTTTATTTTAACACCAATTTCATAAACTATTCCATGCCTTATCCATACCTTTATGAACCTTTAGCCTTAACATTATAACCCGAATAAAAGCCCTCTTTGATGAATTTATTTTCTTTGTTTTGATACTTGAACAAGCTTATGGTAAAAAGCATTTGATCATGACTAGGTATTGAGTGATTTACATATACCCACCAATATATGAGTGTTGAGTGAATTCTTATAATCATTCGTGAGGTGTTCTAGTTATGTTATCTAAAGTGTTTGGTTCATTTTTAAAAGTTTTTCACATATTAAAAGCAAACAGTGATTATCTCTTTTGGGATGATTGTTACATTTTTGGAACCATGATGTCAAGACCATTGAAATCAATCTTTGCAAATGATAGACCTACTCGAGGCGGTAGAACTTAAGTGTGGGGAAATTTGATAACGCCTAAAATGAACATGTTTTTAGTAGCGTTATTGTTGGTTTTGTGCATGATAATCGGCTATATTTACTCATAACTGTTGTAAAAGTGCAAAAGATATTGTTGTGATGTGTATGTGCGCGGTATGGCGAATGATGAAGAAATGAAGTTTTATGCACATTTGGAAGATTTTTGAAGAAGGGGAGTCGAGAAGGAAGCTTTTTGGACTCAATGATGGGAAGTGATTTCTGGTATCTACAAGAGGGAAGATCGTTTTGGCTCTGCAAAGTGATCAAAGCATAAAGAATGAAGCGTATAGCGTCAACAAAAGTCAAATCGACAGCACCGGCCGTTCGGTCGTAACACGTAACGGATCCGGCTAGGCATTTGTCAAGCATAGCGATCCGGTTGCCATTGTAACCGATCGGTTGCATGTCTGCATTACACAAAGTTGCATTTATTGTTGCCTTAACTCCCCATAATCATTCAGGTGATCATTTCTTGCAATTAACTTGTGGAGAACGTTTTTTGTCAGTTGAGCAAGCATTTGAGGCTATATAATGAACCTACTCCTAGTTTACTAGGTGTGACACAACCAAAAGTTTATTAGTTTACTTCAAAACTAATACCAATCATTTTTTCAAGCCCAAAAGTCTAGTACTGGTAAAACGCGATAGAAGCAGGGGAACAATTCTCATCCATAGTTTTGGTAATTTGGAGTTATACGGTGAAATTAGGTGATTGGAGGCATGGTTGCTACAATCACAATTCTAATTCTTGTAATCACAAAAGTTTAGGTATTCTATGAACTTTGTTATGGATTTCTATTCTCTTGAATTATTTGAATTACTTTGTTATGATTTGTGTTTAGTTATTATTATTATCATGGAGTAGTTTTGGGATATACTTGTGTGTTGGGATGTAGTTAATCATATTAGTGTTCTCAAAATGTGATGCATGTATATATGATCTTGTTTAAATGAGTTTGTTGGAAAATACTAGTCTTGGTTTGATTTGTTGATAAAACATGTTTTAAGAAAAAGGACCGAAAAGGATTTCTCTTGTGTTTTATTCCAAAAAGTTGAGTGACAAACTAGTATGGGATATGGTGATTGACAACCACCATGTTTGCTTATTAAAACAAGACTATAAACATTTTCATCTCAAAGGGTCGAAAGATTCGTAAGAACAAGTTTAATAAGAACATGTTGCAAACAAATGGATTTTCTAAAAGAATAATCATTAGGATAAGGACGAAAGGATTACCTAAATGTTTTTGTTCTTAGAATGATTTTTACAAACATATACCATGGTTGGAGATCATTTTCTTATGATTTGTGCATCACATCAAGAGTATACACCAAACCTTCATGAACACTATTTATGATTGATTATAGACTACACACAAGTATACATATTTCTTATTATTGAATTTCGCTATAACATCACTATTTGAGGGAGCCTTGACAAGCTTTCTTGTTGGAATCTTTTCATACAAAACAATTTCAATCAAAAAATCCCTTGGGACGATCTCGACTTACCAAACTTTGCTATCGGACGATACTGCTACTTTCGTATGTGTTAATAGGTTAGACGGTTAAATCGTGTTTATAAATTTTTAAAACTTGCACCACACGTAGCACATCACAAGCGTTACTTAGTCTAGTAAATCCAAGACATGTGTCGATCATTTTCTTAGTTTTTAGAGTCATGTATATCATAACTCTAGTTTTATTAAATGAAACTACATGCTACTTGCTATTTTCTGAGCATATGACTATTTGTATAATACATATCTCACTTTGGAGATAACATTATTTGTTATACCACCATTTGCTGAATTTATTCTTCAGACAGATGGATCCCTATAATTTGCCTAGACGGATCCCTACTAGGAGGGAACCGTGGGATCCGTGAGACAGGAAACTATATTCCTTCTAACTTAAGTCATATTTGCAGGAAATTATGCATTATACTTGTTTTTCTAACCTTTGTTTTGTAGTTATTCAATTAACATATGAAGAATTTGACACCCTAAAGCTAAGGGGAGCTTGGTGTCAAAACAATACATTGCAAATTAATTGCAATATTAGGATTACATTCTTGACATCCGTTGCAAAATTGCAATCATCAAGGGGTACATTCGTCAAATGAAGCGAAATGGTTTGCAAACAGTTGCAAACAAACTAACTTAGTATTACTTTCTTGACGCCACATAGGGATGGACTGCGTCCAAGGGGGAGTTAAGAGCAGATCCTTTTCCGTTACTTGCTCTCTATTCTTTATTTTTTATTCCTTTCACATGTTTTTCCTAAAACAATGTGTTATTTCCTCGAAGCTCTTTTGTTTTTGACAAAAAGGGGAGAAAAAGTAAAAACAAATTCAAACTCTTACAATTTTAGCTTTTTCCTTAAAATAATTTTATGTTTTGTCATCAACAAAAAGGGGAGATTGTTAATACAAATAAGCCGTAAAACGTTTATTTATATTTTACGATCTTCTAATGTTTTGTCGATAACGTAAAATCATTTTAACGAAACAAATAAAAATACGTAAATGGTTTGAACTAATAGTTTCTAACATATTCACATTTTCACATAAAACACTAAAACAAGTATAAGTGATTTTATGATTTAATATTCCATATGTACAACAACTAGTGTTTACATATTTGGGTAAAATATACACATAACTAGTATGTAGTATATTGGGTAATATAAATGGGTAGAAACTTAAGTATCATAACCCATTGTACAAATACATTGAATGTAGTTGGGTACAACCCAAAGCCCATAACCCATGGAGCTTGATAACCCATTGCATGACATCATGCTTATATCATACATGGATAATATCCATAACCCATGGATCAACCCATACCCAAGTGACTAAGTGCATTGCACTCAAGAGATACATTGTATCTAGCTAAAGACCCATGGATCAACCCATGACCCATAACTAAAATACCCATGGGTAAAGAGGAGCGTCCCACGGATCCCTAGTATTACGCTAGACGGATCCCTGTGGGAGAATCCGTGGGATCGAGGAGCATAGATTTTTCTTCTATAAATAGTGAGTCATTTCTTCATTATTGCTCATCCCTTTCTAACACACTTTCTCCCTGAGTTAAAAACACACTAACCTCAGATCCAAGAGATCTATGTTTGTAGTTTTGTTTTTGTGTGATCTTCTAGGTTCTTCTTAAAGGCGAGATCACCACCTTTGAAGTCGATCAAGCTCAAGTCCATGAGTTGCCATGCTTCCTCATCATCAAGACTACTGAAGTCTTCTTGTTGATGATTGTTCTTTTCTAAGAATGTTGAAGACATTTGTGAATGGTGTCTCAAGTTTCAAGACGAAGATATTAGTGAAGGGTATCTATCGGTCATATCATAAGCACTTGTGGTAAGTGCTTAGAAGACAAGACTAGAAGCATTAATTGAAAGGTGCTTAGAAGTGATAAACATTAGTAGTAAAGGGTGTCTTGAAGATCTAGTTAAAGGCATTTGTGAAAGGTTACTTGTGATGTACATGGATATGGTGTGTTTGATGTACAAGATAGATTAGTACTAGATCCAAGGATATTGATATCCTTGATGTTGTTGTAAAAAGGAGTAGATCTCCTTTGGGATTAGTCGTTGGTGTAGTGTTGGGTAGTAGTTCCTCCATTGCAATGGAACTAGGTGGTTAGCCTAGTACCTAAATAAAGGTGTAGCGACGTTGTGTAGGTGTAGTTCACCTTGGGTGAAAGACTAGGTACTTAGCCTAGTACCTTATAAAGGGTGGCGACGTTATTGTAGGTGTGGTTCACCTTGGTGTGAAAGAACCCGGTGGTTAGCCTAGCACCGTATAAAGGGTAGGCGACATTGTGATAGGTGTGGTTCACCTTGGTGTGAAAGAACTTCGATTATTTAGCTTTTACGGAAAAGGTTAAGCGGCGTTGTAGGCTTCTCCGCCATAAGGAGATTGGGTGAGTGTTCTGAACTCGAGTAGGTGACTCAGGGGTGGAGTAGGGCAAGGGAGGAGGTATCCTTGTAGCGAACCACTATAAATACTCGCGTTATGGTTTTGTGCTTCTTAGTCTTATCTTTTCATTACATATCTTTATATGCTCATTTATCAACATCCAACACACACATCCAAATAGATTGACATAAGTCGATCTAATTAGTTTAAAAGGAAGTTTTAATTGGCAAAACTATTCAACCCCCCCTTCTAGTTTTCCACACTATCCTAAGTCACTAACTGATCTCTAGGATCATTTAGCTCCATTTGACACTTTCAAAATCTTTAGTGTCATCTTTGGTCATTCATTGGTACTATTGAAAGTTCCAATTTCTTCCATAAAAGCAATCATTAGCTACATCACTCATTACTCTTAAGTACTTAAGCACCTCTTCATTTAAGACACTTAGATGAACTGAAACACTCATGAAGAAATAGGCTTTAGACCTTACAAACATCATTACTATCCTTTCTTAGCTAACTGAGAGACGGATCCCTAGGATTAGCCTAGGCGGATCCCTCAAAGGAGGGAACTGTGGGATCCGGATGATGGTGTATGTCAACTCTAGCTAAAACAATCATTTCAAGCTCATCTTGCTAACTCAAACACTCCATCTCATCTTAAATGAGTTCTTATCAGTACAACTCTTAAGTTGACTCTTGTGCATGTTAATCATCACATTCCAATGAATCTTAGTGGCTTAAGTCTTGAATGCACTTGCCAAATCCTTTGCTTTATAAACCACATTGCTAGGACTCCTAAAGTCATCATCTTCATCCCATTTTCAGCACTTTGAAATCCCTACAAACACTCAAAATCATCTCATCATGAGGAAAGCTCCAAGTAGTAACTCATCCACCAAAGAACCACCCAAGAAAATTGCTCGTGTTGTACACGAAATCTCTTCGACCGATCATCTCGGTCAAGTCTACAAATGCAAGGATTTCTCCTCCAAATTAACAAATAAATCAATCCCTAAAAGGATAGTTGCTACAAACCTACCTATGCCTAGCACCACTATACCTCCTAAACCAAACACTCCCATTTCCACTAAACCATCACCATTGGTGCCAAGAGCTATCTCATTCACAACTCCATTCTCATCACCACATCTCTATAATTTAGAGGACTTGCCTCCGAGGCCATCTCATCCTCCTCCCACCCGGTAACATTTTCCTCATTAGGAGAATAATGATACAAATCAAGGTGGAGTAACACTAGCTCGATTTCTTTTTACGGCGTCACCATCAATAATCAA
>OU343216.1:59105023-59129454 GCA_910596185.1 Chrysanthemum makinoi
GGAAAACTAGAAGGGGGTTGAATAGTTTACCAATTAAAAACTTTGTTTTGAAACTTATTGAAAGATCAATTGATATTGATCTTAGATATGTTAATGAAATATGCAAGCAATATGTAAAGAGTAAATAAGGAAAGAAATGATCAAACCACAACAGGTTGTTTATAGTGGTTCGGTCTACAAGGACTCTTTTTCCTTGCCCTACTCCACTCCCCGAGTCTCACACTAGAGAGTTTAACTTCACTAGTCAACAAGCTCCTTTCAACCGGGGAGAAACCTTTACACTTCGCTTACACTATTTCCGAAACTAAGCTAGATGTCGAGTTCTTTCCAAGGGTACAACCACTCCCACACACAATGTATTTTGAGGACTAAAATACTAACCACTCACACTCACAAGATTATGATGGTTTAATACAACAATGAAGTATGAATCAACACTAGATCATACAACACTAAACAAACAAGACTTCCAACTTCTCGTTGAAGCTTGAATGTGACTTGATCTTCTTTGCTACAAAAGAGATCACTAATATGATATGAAACTGAGTTAGAAAGGTTAGAGGGAAGATATGTAAGAGAGTATGATGGAAAGGGATGAGAAACTACTTGGTTTGGCATTGCTATTTATAGCCAAAATGGACAGGAGCGTCCACGGACCACAAAACCCTAAAGGGTTCGCCCGTGTACCATTTTGGTACCGTGGGGTCTGACAGCAATATTACCAAAATCTTACCAAAGTCAACCATATCTATGTAAGATTGTGCAAGATATGAAGAGTACAAATCCACACAAAATATCTAATGAAATCTTCCAATGATTTCCATGATGCATCACATGATGTCATATTTTGTATTTCTATTTTTAGAAATATGCAAGTACTTAAGTAGTGTTTGGTTTTAAGAACCTAACAATACTAAAACTACTATCATATATAATGATTAGAGTCATATTAAGATATGAATAATCATAAGTGTAAATGCTTAAATGATGAAGATATTGTTTGAAAAAAACTTGTTTTAATATCTATTAAACTTGACAAGCTTTAAGCTTTTATACAAATTAAATTTACTTTTGTCGTTAACAAAACTTAGGTAAAGATCAAAAATATAAATAACGTTTAATGACGCTATTTGTATTAACAATCTCCCCCTTTTTGTTGAGGACAAAATATAAATTTATTTTTATAAAAGATACAAAGTTTGTGCAAGAGTTATAAAATATTAGTTTTAGAACTTGAAAAGGAAATGATAATGCAAGTGTATAATGTTTGACTTTTTCAGAAAGTCAAAGTATTCACTAGTTGATGCATGATGTTGACTTTTTCAGAAAGGTAAAGTAGCAGTGATCTTTAAGAAAATTAGTATTATCGAGGTATCATGTTGACTTTTTCACAAAGTCAATGTATGCAGGTTGACTTTTCAAAAGTCAATGTAAACAAGTTTAAGTTCTATATTTTCTCACCCTTTTTGTCTCAACAAAAAGAAGAGGCGATGCGGAATGTAATGAGCCCGAGCCATTATCTCCCCCTTTCAAAGCTCCCCTAAATTGGGTGCTTAATGGGAAGATACATGGATTGTGAAAATAAAGCTACAAAAAAAATGTTATAATAATGATATTCACAAGCATTTCTAAACACTATGTATGGCACAACATATAATAAACATCATTCATTAGTTAAAAATTTTCATGAATAAAGATCATGAAAAGAGAACACAATGATGTGTTTTAGTACAAGAAAATAAAGATATCCTAAGAAAAGAAAAATAGAGATGATAGTCTATGACCATCCTAATGAGATGGTGGATAAGAAAGAGCATGAGGCGCTCAAGGATTGATTGAGGATGAACCTCATTTCCTCTTGAAGTCATGGACCATAACGGGTCCTTCCACGGTTTGGCCGTTTTCTCACAAGTTGAGCAACCATGCCTAGGGGGTAGTATGTTTGGGAAGGTTGTGGTGGTGGAATGGTAGATGTGTTGGTGGTGTTGGGAATGTGGGGTGTCATGGAGGAAGCAAAGCATTTTGCTTTTGCATAGTCTCACTTAAGTGAGAATCCACCATGCCTTTGAATTGGTGGAGGTTGTGGAGTTCCGCTTGAATCTCCTCTCTAGTGGGATTGGCATCCCATATGCACTCCTCAATGTCCTCAAGATGAGGGGACATTGATGTGGGGAGTGGATGGTCCCCATATAAAGGATCATGAATGTCTTTGTGAATGGGGTGGAAGAGAAGAGGTTTAGGCCCTAATGGGGCATTTGGGTCAAAAGATTACCGAGGTGACTCATGAGCATCGCTCAATTGTGCCAAAGTATGGCAATGGTGGTGGATGATTTGGCCTAGGAGGCAAGTCATCCAAGTCCTCCAAGAAAGGATTTGGTGAAGTTGGTGGAGTGGAAAATAACTCCATAGGAATGAGAGTTGGAGACCTTGGTGGTGAAGGTGGTGAGGGTGTTTTGATGTTTGGATGGGTGCGGTGGAGGTGAAGTTGGTGTTTTTGTAGGTGGTGGGTGTGATCACACTGTGTGATTGATAGGTGTGGCCAATGTAAGGCTTGTATCATCTCGGATGGGAGATGAGATTGTGAGTGGTGAAGACTCGGATGAGGAGCTAAGATTAACGAAGCAACAAGGCCTCACACTAATTCTAGCGGTTTTCTTGCAAGGTTTTGGAGAGGATTTTGTCATTTTGACTTGGATTTTTCTTTGCTTGCTAAGGATAATGGTAAGAATGAAGAAGGTGTGAGGATGATCATGGTTAAACCTCTCAATTTATAGAAGTGAAAAATTATGGAGAAATGTGTTTGATTTGATGTTAAACCATTGAAGAGATGAGGTTCCTAAGGATTTGGAAGTGGGTTGAATGCTAGTCATATCACCCAAGTCATCCATACAGAGAGATGGAGTGAAGAAGAAAGATTTGCATAAATGTGTTCTAATGAGTGGAATTTCCTAACAATCAGATCACCCACGGATTTGAAGGTACCAAAATTTGGTTCCTTCCTTTATGCAAAAGGGCTCCTTGGGTGGATTTTTCAATTTTTGAATTTGGTGGGAAATGGATTTCTAACACCTAAGTGAATTATATTAGTTCTAATAAGAGTATAAACAAGTTAGGATTGACTTATAAGCAATGAATGGTAATTTGGAATCACGAAAGAGTCGAAATTTCGAAAGTTACCTGGAGGATCCACGGCACCAAAAATTTACACGGACGGAACCCTAAAAAGGGTTCCATCTGGTCCGCCTGTACAGGTACGGCGGCACCATTTTACATAACGGACGGTACCAAATCGTTGGTGCCGTCTGGTCCGTGCAGTGCAGAAAACTAGACAGAGTATGTTTTTAGGTGTCGGGGACTTTTCTGAAACCTGAAATTTTTCTCAAACGTGACACAACATTTCTAGTTAGGAAAAGTAAATAACACATGTAAAAACATAGTGGAGCATAGATTTTTAGCAAGGCTTTTTTATTTTCACATTATAGTGAAAATTGGTAAAATTTGATAGCATACTTGTGCTATCCCCCTGCATGAAATTGTTAGCATACAACATTGTTTCAAGTTTATTATCATCTACATAATAAAAAACACTAAATTATATCAAACATTGATGATAATGTATTGTTCCAAACACTCCTTAATGGACCCTTACTTGTCCAACTTCTTGTAGATCTTGTTCATCATCCTACCAAGGCACTTGAACATTCCCTTAGTTTGCTTGAATTCCGCTGATTCATTCTTTATCTCGGGAAGAGACGCATAGTACTCATGAGGTGGAAGATGAGAGCTTGGAAGACCATCCTTGGAGCTATTTGATGATGATGATGATGGAGTTGGAGGTTTTGCTCTCTTTCCTTTTGTCTTAGCAACTCGTGCATCACTTAAAGGTACAAAGATGTGAGGGATGAGCTCATAGTGAAGATGCATCCCTTTTGGACTTGGTCGAATTGGTGCAAAGTTTCTATAGAGACGGGTGAGGAGCATCCCGTATGGAAGAGCAACCGATCCTTGAGTTGGAATATCAATCATTCTCCTAGCGATGTAGTAAGCTAAATTGAATGGTTGACGGGTGGACAAGTTGTAGAGCATGTGACAAAGGCAAGCGTTTGATCCCTATTTCCTATAGTGCTAATGACGTTGGCTCTAAGTAGCTCCCCCATTCTTAAATTCGGGCTGAAGTTCATTTAGCTCCATTCCATATGGATCTCGGTTTACCTCCTTTCCCTTTCGGGTAATCGGTTTGTATCACCCCTTGGGTTAAATAGGTGTTCACGGATAACATCCTTATCGGCCAAACGGGTTTGGTAGGGAGGAGTGCGGTCATTGATTGCATCAAGAGCGGTGAGTGACCATTTGTCCGAGTAGACACAAGTCCCTCGGTTGGGAATTCCTAGCACTTGAGCAAAGTTGGCTAAGGTGATGGTGTAGTCGTTTTGATTGATTCTAAACCTAAGACAAAATTCATCATCGTCTTCATCACTAAAGCCGGTCACACTAGCATAGAATTCTAACACAAACCTAGGACAAATTGGTTCATCGATGTCAAGAAGACAATCGAATTGAATGGCGGCTAGTTGTTCACGGAGATTGGTATTTTCAAGGAAGGATGAGTGAATGCTTCTACCCTCATGGAAATACCTTGATTCTAGACCCTTAAATATTTCTACTTGTTCCTTGGAAAGTCCTTTGATTTTGTGATGTTTGGGAATATAGCCAAGGGTGTCTTTGTGATCATAGAATCTTGCGGCTACCATGGTTATTCCTAAGGACAAGAATTAATATGTTAAAATGAGAATAAACTTTAATGTTTTGGTTCTTGTGTGTGCCTATATGAAAACAATTTGGAGTTACGGTTATCTCGACTCGTTTTTGCACAAAGGGTTTAGTGGGGTGTTTGGTAAATACCATGAGATAACCCAAATGCTCCTAATTTAATGTGGCTTCATTTGAATATACCAGGGAATGCATATTAGTTATGCAATACCTTTAGTATTCAAGAGCATGCAAGTGATGAAAATCTATCGTTTCTGTTTGTGTTAACAATGAAAGAATTGTTTTCCAACAAGTGAGAAGCTTTTCAAAATTTTTGACATGGGGTGTTTGGTTATTTGAATAAGGCCTTATATTCATTATCTATTAATTAGTGGGAAGCATGATTTGTTTATGCAATATGATAATGTAGTACCTAATTTCAATTACTAGTTATGCATTTTTCCAATTGAATTCATATTTGGTATAAAAGCATACATAAAACCCCATGTAATGATTTGTGATAGTTTTGTGCATAAATAAGAATCCTAGACTCAGAGTTAAGAGATAAAATGTAGTTAGGATACTTACAATGATGTTATCTTCAGTGATTAGTGAGTGGGAAGGTGTCAATAATGAGCTTGGTTTAATGTTTACACGTTTTGGTAAAGGGTTTGAGGAAGGAAGATGTTTGTAGGTATAGCAGTTTGCCTCTGTAGACACCAAGACCAGCGGTACCAAAATTTTGGTTCCGTCCGTGTTGTCGTTGGGTCCGTGGCTACAGTAGCAGATACAAGACGAATTGTTTGTTTTGACTATTCTAATGTTTTGGGCTATGTTTATCCAACATGTTTGGTTCCATTAATCCTAAACCAAGTCTAAGAAGATTAAAAGGTTCTCATTTAAGAGGCTTAGTTAAGATGTCGGAAATGTTGTCTTCGGAGGATACTTTCTCGATCGATATGTTTCCTTTTTGAACATTGTCGCGAAGAAAGTGATGACGGATTTCAATATGCTTTGTACGAGCATGTTGAACGGAATTCTTGCTGAGATCGATGGCTCCTTTGTTTGTCGAAAGTATAACAATGTCGTTGAGATGAATTTCGTAATCTACGAGAGCTTGCTTCATCCAAAGAGCTTGTTGACATGCTTTTCGGCTGAGACGTACTCGGCTTCAGTAGTTGAGATGGCTAAAGCTGTTTGCTTCTTTGCAAACCATGAGGTGAGACAATGTCCAACAAAAGTGCAAATACCACTTGTACTTTTTCTATCGACATAATCACCGACATGATCCGAGTCGGCATACACTATGGTTTTACACCCGTTCCTTTGGGATACCATAATCCTAAACACGTTGTTCCCTTAATGTATCTAAAATCCTTTTTAAGGCTTCTAAGTGTGATGCCTTTGGGTTTTCTTGAAAGCGAGCACATAGACAAACACTAAACATAATGTCGGGTCTACTAGCCGTAAGATAGAGTAGGCTACCAATCATTCCTCTATATTTAGTGTTATCTACGGATCCACCTTCTTCGTCCTTGGTGAGTTTAGTGTCCGAGGACATGGGTGTTTTAGTTGGTTTGGAATCTTCAAGACCAAATTTCTTAAGCATGTCTTTTATATATTTAGATTGGTTAAAAAATATGCCATCTTCTAGTTGTTTAATTTGAAGTCCTAGAAAGAAATTTAACTCACCCATCATACTCATTTCAAACTCGTCGTGCATGATTTTAGAGAAATCATCACATAGCTCTTGACAAGTTGATGAATATAATGTCATCATCGTATATTTGAACAATGATAATATGTGATTCCTTTTTCTTGGTAAAAAGAGTATTATCTACTAATCCGATAGTGTATTTGTTATCAATAAGAAAAGTCTTAAGTCGGTTGTACCAAGCTTTTGGTGCTTGCTTAAGACCATACAATGCTTTCTTGAGTTTGAACACATGATGTGGTTTCTCAAAGTCGGTGAAACCGTGAGGTTGAGCAACATACACTTCTTTTCGTTAATAAACCCATTAAGAAAAGCACTTTTAACATCCATTTGAAATAATTTAAAGTCATAAGCACATGCATAAGCAAGTAATATTCTAATAGATTCGAGTCTAGCTACCGGAGCATAAGTTTCATCATAATCAATACCTTCTTGTTGATTATAGCCTTGTGCAACAAGCCTAGCTTTGTTTCTAGATACTATACCATTTTCATCCATTTTATTTTGAAAAACCTATTTCGTTCCAATTATGGTTTGATCTTTAGGTTTTGGAACTAATTTCCAAACATCATTTCTAACGAATTGGTTTAATTCTTCTTGCATGGCAATTACCCATGATTCATCTTTTATTGCTTCATTTATGTTTTTCGGTTCTATGGTGGATACAAAATAAAAATAATTACTTTGATTTTGAGCTTGTGACCTTAAGGTTCTTTGATTAAGTTGTCTATGACTTTTCTAAAGGATGACTTTTAGATTCTTTGATGTTGATAATCTCTTTGTTTAATGGTTCATCTTCCTTGTTTTTATTAATTATTTCTTGAGTTTCCATCATTTGACTTTCAACTAAGTCATCATCTACCAAAGGTGATGTCTTAGAGGGAGGTGGACTTTCGTCGAATGTTATGTTCAACGATTTCTCGACTATCATTGTTTCTTTGTTAAGGACAATATAAGCTTTGCTAGTTTGAGAATAACCAAGAAATACACCTTCATAAGACTTTGGGTCAAACTTGGTGAGATAGTCTTTAGTATTAAGAATGAAGCATTTACACCCAAAACTCTAAAATATCCTAAAGTTGGCTTTTACCTTTATAAAGCTCATATGGTGTTTTGTTTAAGAAAGGACGTATTAAGACTCTATTCAAAATATATGTAGACGTGTAACGGCGTTGCCACAACGTTTGAGGAATGTTTTGTTCGTTAAGCATTGTTCTACTCATTTCTTGAATTGTTCTATTTTTACGTTCTACTACTCCATTTGATTGAGGTGTTCTTGGTGCGGAAAAGTTATGTGTTATACCATTTGTATTACAAAAGTTTCCAAATTGAGTTTCGTTGTCAAATTCCACGACCATGATCCGTCGAATCGAACAATTTTAGCACTTAGTTGGTTTTGAATTTTCTTGCTAAGAATTTCAAATTTATCAAAAGCTTCATTTTTGGTTTTCAAAAACAACGTCCAAGTAAACCTTGAGTAATCATCTACTATGACCAAAGTGTATAAGTTGCCTCCGTAGCTTTTTATAGCGGATGGACCAAACAAGTCCATATGCAATAATTCTAGACACTTAGATGTGGACACCATATTTTAAGATTTATGACTACTATGGGTTTGTTTACCGATTTTGCAAGCGTCGCAAAAGTGTTGGTCATATTTTAGTTTAGGTAAATTCCTAACTAGTTCTTTTGAAGATAGGTTTTGTATAAGTCTCATATTAGCGTGACCTAAAGGTCTATGCCAAAGAGATGAGCTATCATCTAATGTTGTTAGACAAAGTTTGTTGTTATATGTTTTATCTATCTTCATGACATATATGTTATTTTTCCTAACTCCTTTAGCTATGGTGATACCATCTTTTAGTATTTTACTACCATTTTCATCGAATAGTACTTTATACTTTTTATCACATAATTGGCTAATACTAAGTAGATTAAATCCTAACCTATCCACATGAGCAACATTTTCAATAGTTAGGGAGTTATGAGCGATCGTACCTTTGCCAATGATTTTGCTTTTGAGATTACTACCAAAGGTGACATTACCTCCGTCATACTCTTGGTATGATGAGAAGAGACTTTTGTTGCCCGTCATGTGTCGTTAGCATCCACTATCTTTTATCCATTCATCAGGTTCCAATCCAACTTTCAAGCATACCTAAGAAGCAAATAACTCAAGCATTTGGTCCCTAATATCTCATGGGTCCGTTTGGGTTAAACATACCATTTATTTGATTCATGTATGGAAACGATGGGTAAGAGTTCCATGACATGTAATCTGGAGTTTGATATGGTCTAGGAAAGTTTTGATTCCAACCATTGTGTTGGTAGTTGGGTTGTATGTTGTGGTTGCTCTTAGGAAAGGAGCGTTTGGCAAAAGGTGTTTTATATCGTTGTTGAGTAGTTTTTGATCTAAATTCATTTTTGGCAAGTCCTACTCCTGATGTAATAGCTGGTTTTAGTTTAATACTATCATTGGTTTTCTTTGTTACTTTGACAAATTCAGTACGGTCCGTATTGCGAACATTCTGTCCTGCTGAAGTACCCACGGCACCATTTTTTCAACGGACGGAACCCTTATTTTGGTTCCGTCTGGTCCGTGCTGTACTGCAGCAGTTTTGACAGAATGTTCGTCTTTTTCGGCCGTTTTGTTTTGACTCTTTGGAATTAATACCTCATTAAATCCTAGCCCATTCATGTCTCCTGGTGTTTTATGGATTTTAACTATT
Organism: Chrysanthemum makinoi; assembly: GCA_910596185.1. Taxonomy (NCBI): domain Eukaryota; kingdom Viridiplantae; phylum Streptophyta; class Magnoliopsida; order Asterales; family Asteraceae; genus Chrysanthemum; species Chrysanthemum makinoi. Next base: position 59,114,216 of record OU343216.1, read on the forward strand.
TCATCGGCAAGGGCGATGTTTTTGTTAAACCTTTTAAACTTAGAATTATTTTCGATTAGAACCTCTTGTGTGAGCTTTAGTTTTTCTATTTCAAGATTAAGCTCTTGACATGATTTACAATCATCGTCATTTGCTTTTCCTTTTCTAGTCGTTTTGCTTTTTCTTTCAACTCATATACTTCATTTTCCGAAAATTCCTTTTTGGTTTTTAAAAATTTATTTTTAGTTATGATTTTTAGACTTAGCTCACACAATTGATTATATTATTTTTGCAAACTGTCATCATCAATAGAAGAATAAGAAGAGTCGGAAAGTACCTCATTTGACTCATGTGTCGTTAGAGCGATCTCTTCCTTGCTTGATTCTTCATCGTCTTCACTATCACTCCAAGCACCACTTACAAAAGCTCGTTGAGTTTTGCTTTTGGGTGGCTTGGGACATTCTCCTATGAGATGACTTGCATCACCACATCTAAAACACTTTCTTTCACCTTTACCCTTTTTGTCATCCCGATCTTTTCGGAATGGCTTCTTTTCTTCTCGAGGTTGTCTTACAAACTTTCCTCTTCTTCTAAAGATCTTCTTCTAAAGAACTTCTTAAAATCTCTAACGGCCATGGCATACTCCTCATCTTCACTACCGGAGCAAGATTCGTCGTCATCGCTTGATTGTGCCTTTGCTTTTAGAGCAACGGATTTGATCTTCTCCCTTCTTCCTTTGATGATCTCCCAATCTTTCTCCATTACCATTTCGTGAACTTTGAGGTTGCCAATTAGCTCGTCTAGTGACATTTTTGAGAGATCTTTTGATTCTTCAATAGCGGTCACTTTAGCTCTCCATTTGGGATGAAGTGCTCTAAGAAATTTCCTGACAAAGTTCTTACTACGAAAAGATTCATCAAGTGCTTTAAGTGATGTAATAATAGTATTGAAGTGAGCAAAGCCACAATCAATGGTTTCATCTTCAGGGATAACAAATTGTTCATATTGTTGAACAAGAAGATCAATTTTGTTATCCTTGACTTGTGAATTACCTTGATGTGTAACAATTAAAGATTCCCAAATATCGTTGGTGGTTTCACACATAAAAATTCTTTCATATTCTTTTCTAGGTAAAGCATTATAAAGCATCATTTTAGCTTCATTATTTTTAGCAACTAATTTCTTTTGTTCATCAGCAGAAATATCCTTTGTTGTAGAACTAAAATCCCCTTTAACAATAATAAACCAAAGATCTATATCTTTTGATTTTACATATGTTTCAAAGCAGTTTTTCCAATAGATAAATCCATTGGTTTCAAAGAGTGGTGGTCTTTGCATAGATTGCCCTTCTTTAAAGTTTCCAGAATCCATGGATCGTTTCAAGTTTATAAAATACAAGTTATTTTAGAAATTCTTGAGCAACGAGGCTCTGATACCAATTGTAGAAAACTAGAAGGGGGGTTGAATAGTTTACCAATTAAAAACTTTGTTTTGAAACTTATTGAAAGATCAATTGATATTGATCTTTGATATGTTAATGAAATATGCAAGCAATATGTAAAGAGTAAATAAGGAAAGAAATGATCAAACCACAACAAGTTGTTTATAGTGGTTCGGTCTACAAGGACTCTTTTTCCTTGCCCTACTCCACTCCCCGAGTCTCACACTCGAGAGTTTAACTTCACTAGTAGCTCCTTTCACCGGCAGAGAAAACCTTTACACTTCGCTTACACTATTTCCGACACTAAGCTAGATGTCGAGTTCTTTCCAAGGGTACAACCACTCCCACACACAATGTATTTTGAGGACTAAAATACTAACCACTTACACTCACAAAATTATGATGGTTTAATACAACAATGAAGTATGAATCAACACTAGATCATACAACACTAAATGAACAAGACTTCCAACTTCTCGTTTGAAGCTTGAATGTGACTTGATCTTCTTTGCTACAAAAGAGATCACTAATATGATATGAAACTGAGTTAGAAAGGTTAGAGAGAATATATATAAGAGAGTATGATGGAAAGGGATGAGAAACTACTTGGTTTGGCATTGCTATTTATAGCCAAAATGGACAGGAGCGTCCACGGACCACGAAACCTTTAAAAGGGTTCCGCCCGTGTACCATTTTGGTACCGTGGGGGTCTGACAACAAGATTACCAAAATCTTACCAAAGTCAACCATATCTATGTAAGATTGTGCAAGATATGAAGAGTACAAATCCACACAAAATATCTAATAAAATCTTCCAATGATTTCCATGATGCATCACATGATGTCATATGTTGTATTTCTATTTTAGAAATATGCAAGTACTTATAAGTAGGTTTGGTTTTAAGAACCTAACACATACTAAAAACTACTATCATACATAATGATTAGAGTCATATTAAGATATGAATAATCATAAGTGTAAATGCTTAAATGATGAAGATATTGTTTGAAAAAAAACTTGTTTTAATATCTATTAAACTTGACAAGATTTAAGCTTTTATATAAATTAAATTTACTTTTGTCGTTAACAAAACTTAGGTAAAGATCAAAAATATAAATAACGTTTAATGACGATATTTGTATTAACAAAACCCTTTCAGTTTTCATATGGACACACAATCAATACCAGTTACGCGTAGGATATACTTACGCGTAAGAACTTAAACCCTAGGATCCAAATATTACGATTAAGAAATCTAGCCATAGGATTGACACCAAAAGGTTTCTGAGATATCTTAGAGTTTATATGATTATGTCACAACAAGTTTTAACACCTAAAACCTCTTGATTCAAAAATACCCAATTCATATGAACATAAACCCTAATTCTTAATTTTCACAAAATTAGTGTTTCTGGGATCAAATCAAGAGTTGTTTTGGTTAATTAACAATGTCTAAGGCATAACACAACCATCTTATTAACCAGAAACACTCTCATATGAACGCCAAAACATGCGTATGAACCCTAATTTGAAAAATGATCAATCGTTGTGTCTGGGTGGATTTGGTTGATAGAAATGGTTTAAGAATGATTATTTAAACATTTTAACACATCCATTTTATCAAGAAACATCCAAACATGATTCCATGTTCATACGCATATGCGTAGAACATGAAATCAAACCTAGAGACAAATCTAGCCGTTGGAATTTGAAACAAATCAAAACCTATGTTTAGATAATCACCTAGAACGTTTAAACACTTACAAATTCGAAGATTAAAGCACGGATTTGTGTATTGAATCTTATGCATGGGATTGGTAGATGAGATAATAAATGTGGTGTAATAAATGATATGAAAAAAATTGGTGAAGGGTTTTGTTAATAATTAGTTTGAGCTTTTGACAACATTGGTCCCTCCACCTCAACCATTTTCATCCACAGCCCATAAGTTCCACTTTGGTTACATTATGAAGTAAAGTTTTGGAAAGAAACTTGATGATGCTCCCCCTCGTCTTTAGAAATAATAAAATTTTATAAATTTGAGTCCGGGGAGTGTCAGTGAACCAGAAATGTGACCACCATTAACAAAGAAACAACCGGGATAGGTAACATGCAAGTACAAGGTTTTATGAAACCGAAAAATATTTACTTTCTCCCCATCAACACTTGACCGAGAAAATACTGAATTTTGAAAGAGTAAAGTGTTGACGGAAGATTTGTACTTGCCATGTGTGAAAGAAATTAGATAGGAGAATAATTTTGAATTTTATCAGAGTTTATATTTTTGTATTTTGTTTTTGAAAATATTTACAAAAGAGGTTTTGGTGTTTGACTGGTTTTAAGATTGTTTTAAAAGTTCATCCAGTTCCTCTGAAGTCAAACACCGCATATCAATCCGGTGGACCAACTCAGTAAACCTAGCAGGAGCTAAGGCTTTGGTGAGAAGATCTGCCAGTTGGTATTCAGTACCCACAAAGTATAATTCAATGGTACCCTTTTCCACATGCTCCTTGATGAAATGATATCGAAGATCGATGTGCTTTGATTTTGAATGTTGAACAGAGTTGCACGAGATCGCAATAGCACTTCGATTGTCACAGTACATCGGGATTCTGTCAAATACGTAACCATAGTCTTTGAGTTGTGTTCGCATCAAAATGACTTGAGCACAACACGCCGACATGGCTACATATTCTGCTTCTGTTGAGGACAGCGATGTACTATCCTGCTTCTTCGATTGCCATGACACCAGTTTATCACCAAGAAATTGTAATGCTCCTGAAGTACTTTTCCGAGAATCTAAGCAACCTGCGTGATAAGCATCTGAAAAAGCTATTAGTTCAAAACTAGAATCCTTCGGATACCAGATCCCCAAGTTAATGGTTCCCTTGATGTATCGGAGGATTCTTTTTGCCTCAGAGAGGTGAGTTTTAGTTGGTCTCGACTGATAACAGGAGCAAAGATATATAGCAAAGACAATATCAGGTCTACTGGCTGTTAGATATATGAGAGACCCAATGATACTTCGGTATTTGGTAGGGTAAACCAATTTCCCATGCAAATCAGTGTCCAGTTTCTTGGTATGTGCCATTGGTGTGGTATAGGTGTCACAGTTTTGCATTCCATGTTTGTTTAAGATTTCAAGGGCATATTTGGACTGACTCAGAAAAATACCACGGGGTGATTGATGAATTTGAAGTCCTAGAAAGAACGTAAGTTCACCCATCATGGACATTTCAAAAAAAAATTTCATGAGTTTTGAAAAAGCGTTTGAGTATTTTAGATGTGTTGACCCAAAAATGATGCCATCCACATAAATTTGAACGATTAAAATGTGTACCCCGTGATATTGTATGAATAGTGTAGGGTCGACCGAACCTTTGACGAAATTATTGCCGATAATAAAGGATGATAACTTATCATACCACGACCGAGGGGCTTGTTTGAGACCGTAGAGAGCCTTCTTCAGTTTATAGACGTGATTAGGGAACTCTAGATCAACAAATCCTTCTGGCTGGCTAACATAGACCGTTTCTTTCAGTTGTCCATTGAGAAAAGCAGTTTTGACATCCATCTGAAAGACCGTGATGTTCATGTGAGCCGCAAACGCCAAAAAAATCTGTACAGCCTCAAGACGAGCAACCGGAGCGAATAATTCTTCAAAGTCAATACCCTCTTCCTGTCTATAACCCTTAGCCACCAGACGTGACTTATTTCTGATTACGGTTCCTTCAGCATCCAATTTGTTTTTCCAAATCTATTTGAGACCAATGACGAAGACCCCTGTTGGTCTTTCAACCAATTCCCATACTTCAAGACGTTTAAACTGATTGAGTTCTTCTTGCATGGTTTCAATCCAGTTGTCTTTGGTCCTTACATCTTTAATGTTTTTAGGTTCAGATTGGCAGACAGTGAGTGCATAGATGCAATGTTCACCGTCTGTGTGAAGACGTTGTCTAGTTACGACTGGTTGATTCGGGTTACCAATAATGTTCTCAAGAGGATGGTCTTTCGTCGAACGATGTGTGGAAGGTTGATGTTGATATACATTCTGCAGATTGGGAGGATTCAAATTGCTTGTAGATGATTCCGCAACATCAGGTGTGGCAATTTCATTAGCAAACGGATTTAAGAATGCATTTGGATCATAATCTGCAGGTGGAGGTACTTCATTGTTCAGAATATCATCAGCTGGTTCAGCGTCGTTGGATGCGGTTTATTCGACTGTTGTGTAGAGAAAACTGGTGGTGCTTCCTAAACAGTAGTTGTTGTAGCAGGTGTATCAGGTATTGGATTTTGATCAGGTTGAGCAGCGGAAACATTTGATACAGCTGGAGCACGTTCATCAATATCATCACTAAACAGAGGAGCAAATAGATGTTCCATTTGACGTTGAGTTAGTTGTAAACTAGGTTCAGCTGATGATGGGGTTTGAGGGAAGTTTAAACGGTTATGACCGGGTTCCAAGCTGTTATGCTCAGAAGCCATTTATGTAAGCTCATCAAAATTTGCATGAATCGTTTCCATAATCTCCCTTGTACGACGATTCCAGATCCGGTAACCCTTAGAGTTTTCACAATATCCAACAAAGACTCCAATGTCAGCTTTGGCTTTGAGCTTACCAAAGTCATCATGATCATTATTCGGATAACAAAGAGATCCAAATACATGAAAGTGTTTGAGATTCGGTTTTCGGTTATGGATAAGCTCATAAGGTGTTTTGTTGTGGCATTTGATAGTCATTGAACGATTCTGAGTATAGCATGCAGTTGACACGGCTTCAGCCCACAAGTAATCTGGAAGTTTAGCATTTATTAATGTTAGCCTCGCTAAAGTGAAGTCATTACGGGAATTGCATTAGTTTTCTCTTTTACTTATTCACAAGGACTAGTTTAGTCAATAGTGCTAAGTTAGACTTGTCTAAGTATAAATACCCCTCCTAGTCCCAACTAGGAGGGTAGGAAGTTCATTGTAAAATAAGAAGTATGTGTGGTTTCTTCTTCTTCTCTCTAGAAACACACACATCTTCCCTTTACATCAATAAAACAATACCATGTCTTATTCATTCTTTGAGCTTCCCCGACGCCCCGAACCACATAAATCTCAAGTATAATCGATCCTACAATTGGTATCAGAGACAGGTTAGTAATAAGCGGATTCCGGCACTTACAAGTTTGAATTTCGAGGGTGTTAACAGCATAGTGTGAAAACACATCTCTAATTCTCACAAAGGCCGTTCCTGAACTGGAGTCCCACAGGTGAGATAACGCGATATACCGAAGTACATCTACAGTTCGATGAGTCGTGAGGTACAACGAAGCATCACCACGACTGTAGACCGTTTGAGAGACACTAGCGTAATCCACGGAGAATTACTGAAGTGACCTGCTGTCAGGGCTGCTTGATGTTGACCCTGGCAGGAGTTTCCATTCAATCACTGAAGATCACAGATGTGAAACTTCTCATAAATGTTCTGGCAAATTGCTAAGATCTGCGTAGGACTCTATAATATATCACTTGTGTCCTTATTGATGAACAACAAGCGATGTCATGTCATGTGTTCCTATGAGATCTTTTGATGAATCTCGTGGCTCTAGACTCAATTAGTGCATTATGATTTTCCTAAGCGGAGACTAGGGAGAGGGTCTCCTTCTTCAATATCAACAATCTCTAAGAGAAAGTCGATAGATTATGTAGGGTTCCCAGTGAGAATGAAACAAATCCTTTTAAGAGAATTGAGTGGCTAGAAGGTTAGGTGCAGCGTCACTGGGTCCATGACGTCTTTGTCTTCAATACCAGTGTCATCTAGTGACAACCAGTAGCATATGTATTGAACCCGGTTTCTACCCTAAGGTTGATTATGGAGGGCTATATCTTTTCACCCTTTTTCATTACTTTTCTTTTTAATTCTTCAACCCCTTCTTTCTCCTTTCTCACATTACTCCTTTTTTCAATCATACCTAAGGACTTCTAATACTAACTATGGGTATTGTCCTTGGGTAGATCCCTCCGACTCTGGCGGATCATAGGACGGATTTCCTATCCTTAGACACCTTATAACTCCATGACTGTCCCATGTTGCCATAAAACCATTTTTCTTGAAAATCTTTCAAAGTGTTTATGATTATCAAAACATTTTGTTAACACCTTGAGAGTTTTGTTTTTCAGAAACACTCCCCCTTCACATGTGCTTATATTGTTTTAACTGAAATCTGCACAGAGAGGGTAGAGTTCGCACTTTTTTGAATTGATCGACTTTAAATGAACTAGACCGATTCGAGACACGTTTACATTACTAGAGAACTAGCTTGAAATTATTACCCGTCCTGGTCAAGTCCATAGAAAGTTTCTCGAAATGGTACATTTACTGACTTTGATTACTCGTCAATTCATTGGTTCCGTCTGAGTCGAGCTCTTTTGAGATTCAAACAACGATCATTAAACTTTTTGATCACATTTTAATCACGTTTCTCCCCCTCAAAAATAGCATATATATGATGTTTTTGAAACAAAATGATTAAAAGATATGTTTTTCGAAAAGCATTTGGAAAGAAACTGATTTAGCATGAATTTTGGAACAATTTCTGTGTTTATACTCCCTTAACGAAAGCATATTTTTCATATAGAAAATTTAGAATCAATTAAGGGTTTAGAGGGAGTTATCTTGGTACCAAATTTGAGAGATTTTGAAAAATCTTTTTGAAAAATTTCAAAAATACCAACAACTCATTTGTGACTTCAGTTTAACATCACTAGTCACATAACAAAATACGAAAGTCTAATCAGAATCTAACCACAGTCCAAACAAAACCAAACTCCATATATCATTCCCATCTCCGATCTACACTCTACAACTAAGACTCGACACTAACATGGAAATTAAACAAGATCTCAGATTTTATTCGTGTTTTATTAAGGAACATCAAGACCTTGGAGGTCCTACACACGAATAATGATATCATCATAGATCTTTGAGAAGCTATGCTTCGTTTTATATCCGAACGCAATGGAAATGAAAAAGAAAATAACTTGAAAGATATTTTTTTTCTTTCATGGTTCGTTGAATAAAAAACAGGAAAAAAAACACTAATAATCACCCTACCCGAGACCTTTGAATAGCAAGATCTTGAAGCCAACCTTCTCTTGTCCTTGCTTCGTGTTAAAAAAATTTCTGAACTAAGATTTAATGATATAAGGATGAGATCAGATTTGTTTAAGGATTAAAAAAAATATATTAAAGGTTTGATGCGTCTTGTTTTGGTGGCTGCGTTTTGGTGAAGTGAAAAAAAAAGGGGGATTAGGGTTGTTGTTTGTGTTAAGTTTGGTGATTTATACGGATGTCTTAGGGTTGGTTGTTTTTAAACCGGTTGTGTGGGTTGGGTTGGACCGGATTTATTGATGGACCGGGTTGATATGATATTAGTTGAGCTGAACCGTGTGAATAGATTGTATTTGGGCTTTATTTGGACTTGATACTCACATATATGAGCTGGTCATATTAATTGGGCTGAATGATGGATCACACAAAAACTCTGGACTTACAGAGAAATGGTCATCCGAATTTTTGGTTACATAAATTTTGGATACATTTAAATATATTGATTATGAGTGGTATTTTGGTTCACGAATTTTCACGAGGTTACTATTCCACGGCTAAAGTTTTCGATGAATTTTAATGTGACCACGGAGATGACTCTTTCTTATTTATTTGGGTGTGAAGTGACGTTTGACGGACGAGTTTACTTATTTCGTCTTCTTTCTTTCTTCCCTTCCGCGAAGATGACTTGTCTGAGCAAATATATTAAGTGTGATGAAGACTTGCTATCTAGTTACTTTTGTGATTCTTTCTCTCTTAACCCACAAAGTAGCTATCACTTTCGGTGTCTCACGTAGTTGAGGATACGTCAAGAGGTTTTGTACAATGGGTACACCGTTCTTTTTCACAAGGATAGTACAAGCTTAAGTAACAGCTGGGAGATTTTACTTCTTTCTCAAGTTCGTCATATTGGGTTATCCTCACATGTGGTTACTACAGGCAGTTGAATTTGATGTTAGGGGGTTGAGATGAGTGAGACAATTTCAAATGGTATTGTTCATCGACATCTTCTCACGGGCTGATTTGATTTATGATAGAATGCTTCCAGTTAATGCTTCAAGTACACAATTGTATGCTGATTCCGATAAATCGTAACCATCAAGGGAGAGAAATGTGTACATTATGGGCTGATTTGATATATGAAAGATAACTGGAATGCATTTGGTGAGATGAAGATGTTGATATATTATTCCCCCGAATGGACAATCTTGAAGAAGGTCAAGTCGACAGTCTTTTCTACATTTTCCGCTGCGTGTTAGAAGACTAAAGACGGTTCTAATTTAATTATCAAAAGACTTCTTCGAATTCAGGAAATCCATCAGAAAGGTTGTCAGTTTGGGGGAGAGCACTAATTAGGGGAGAGAAAAAGGTCAGATTTAATCCCTAATTAGATTTGCTCGCATTGTTCTTCTGCAAGTAAAGAGATGGCAGCGGAGAAGATTCATGAAGTTTGATGACTGTGAAGACACTCTTGGAGCTGCTGCGCTTATCTGTTGTATTTAATTTTGCTTGTAGGGAACATTGTAAGCAACTCCCGTATGACATCACTTGGGGAGAGATTGTTAGCCTCGCTAAAGTGAAGTCATTACGGGAATTGCATTAGTTTTCTCTTTTACTTATTCACAAGGACTAGTTTAGTCAATAGTGCTAAGTTAGACTTGTCTAAGTATAAATACCCCTCCTAGTCCCAACTAGGAGGGTAGGAAGTTCATTGTAAAATAAGAAGTGTGTGTGGTTTCTTCTTCTTCTTCTCTCTAGAAACACACACATCTTCCCTTTACATCAATAAAACAATACCATGTCTTATTCATTCTTTGAGCTTCCCCGACCCCCCGAACCACATAAATCTCAAGTATAATCGATCCTACAATTAACATCGTTCTTGCAGCTTCCACTAACGTACGGTTTCGTCTTTCAACAACGCCATTTTGTTCTGGTGTTCGTGCAATGGATGTTTGATGCTCAATTCCCACTTTCTCATAAAATGCACGAAGATTTTGATTCACAAATTCAGTTCCTTTGTCTGTTCTAATTTGTCTGACTGTATTCCGGAGCTGAACTTGAATTTTCGTGAGAAAGGTGATGATCATCTGTGGAGCTTGATCTTTACTTCGAAGAAAATAAACCCAAGTCCATCTTGAATAGTCATCTACAATTACCAAGATGTAGCATTTGCCACTAATGATTTGCACGCGCATCGGGCCACACAAATCCATGTGAAGAAGATGAAGCACATGCTGTGAGCTGTGTTCCACCTTTGAAGGAAAGTGAGCACGAGTGCTTTTCCCTTGTTCACAAGCTGAGCAAAGGTGATCTTTAGAATACCGAAATCTTGGGAGACCTTCAACAAGTTTGTATCGTGCAAGATTGGTTATGGTTTGAAAGTTTAAATGTGAGAGACTACGGTGCCATAGCCAAGATTTTGTAGATGTTGCCTTCGAAAGTAGACAGATGGGAGATGAAGCAATCATGTCTTGCATTGAGATTGTATAAAGACTTGAATTGCGGTGCCGGACATAAGATCGTTTCCTTGTAGATCACGAATGAAACAAGTTTTCTCCGAAAAGCAACTTCCAAATCTCCATCACAGAACTGACCAACTGAGAAGAGATTGTGACCGAGACCTTCCACATAATAAACCCTGCTAATTTCGATGTTGCCATTGATGTAATCTCCGTAGCCCATGATAGCTGCGAAGTGATCATTCCCGAATCTGACAGTACCAATAAACTTTGCAACAAAGTTTGATAACAGTTTGAGATTGCCTGTCATGTGTCGGGAACATCCGCTATCAATAATCCAAAGGAAGCTCTGTATCACCTGCATTACACACAGACGACACAGATGGAATAGAAGTAGATGTGGAACCCGAAGAGTTAGAGGGTTCCGAAGAAGTTATAGTAGAAACACACATATTAATGATTTTAGGTATCCATTTAAATCCAAATGTATTATGTAACCATTTCCTCCATCTCTAACTAGTCTTAGCTTTGGTCTTAGTGAATGCACTAGGTGATAAGTTCATCCTAGGAGGTGAAGGTGGTTCTATGGGTACATCAATGATCGTAGTTGGAACACTAGAGGGTGGTTTACCTAGCACAGACTTAGAAGCATTAGTGGACCTAAAGGTATTCCGTTTTCTATTATTTTGCTTAAAATTCAAGATAGCCTTAGCAACACATTTATCATGACAACCAGAAAACATGCTTTTACGACAACCAACACAAAAGGCTTCAAACAAAACATTAAGAGTACTTAAAGATTCAGCATTCGTTACATCACTTTGTTCATTACATTTGTCAGACGCAATATCTAAAGTGGGTGCAACTTGAGTTTTATTCAAAGTCCTAGGGTGTTCTTCAACTTCAGCATTCTTTATTATTCTTTTCTTACGTCGCAACTTCCTATTCTTCCTTGTATTGCTCCTAGGTTGTGAAGTGCGGGCGTTGGGAAAAGAGGCAACTATTCCTGTTTCAGTAGAGGGAAGCACATTAGTTTCTTGTGGTTTGTCATTAGATGTTCTAGAGTCATTTTGAATATGTGTAGGTGCAGTTACTACAGTGTTACTATCCCTATCTTGCTTAAGTTTAACCAACTCTGCTTTTAGATCATGGATTTTGTGTAACAAATCTAGATTTTCAGTACTAGTGAGTCCATCTCGTCGTAAAACATCGTTGGTGTATGCAAGATGATCATCAAGGTATTTTGACGCTTTATCACAAGTCTTTTTGAGTAAATCAAATATGACACCATATTCCTTTTTAGCTTTTGAAATTTCTTGTTCATATTTTGAGATTTGACACTTCAAAGACATATTTTGATCATCCAGTTGCTCAAGTTTTGGACTAATAGTTTTGGTATGCAACTGGTTGATTTTGTTTTGCAAAGCAAGTTCACGATTATGACAATCTTTTTGACACCATTGAAGACGACGTTTTGCATTTGAAAGCTCGTTTAACAATCGTTCATTTTCTCTTTTAAAGACTTGATTTGTGACACAGTATCAGTATTCTCAACATTTTCAACATAATCAACAGAATCAGTAGAGATATAATCAAATGCATATGCAACAGAATTTAGTAACACAACATTATGGATATCAGCACAGATAACATGTTCCAAGAGTCGATCAACATCTTTTCTTAACATTTTATTTTTGCGTTTTGTATTTGAAATCGATGTTTCTGTTTGTTCGAAAACTCTTTTCATAAGTCCAAGCTCCTTGTGAAAATCCCTTTCCCAATATAATGCACACATTTTCAAATTTCGGACATGAGGTAAAATTCTTTTCTGAAAAATATCTCTTTGTTCTCTTGCATGAGGCGATTGAAAATGTTCAACTTTAATTTCAGAGTGGAATTCAATTTCACGTTCCAAAAGTTTGATGTCCGAAATCAATGTTTCAAAATATTTAATGATTTGACATTTTTCGGGTAAGGTTTTGACTTCACTGAGTGAAGGTAAAGGACCATTAACATGTGCAGTATTGGGTTGGGGACCAACATTAGAAGACTCAGAAATAGGTGTGATAACCCAAGGTGTGTTATAAGTATCCTTTTCGACGAAAGTGATGGCTTTTGAATAGTTAAATGGTTTGTCATAAACAAAATTTTCTAATTTTGATCGACTCTCGTCTTCTGCATCTAATTCCTCTTGACGATTATATTCAACAACACTCATAATGGAATCATCAATTCTATGTTCTGCACTGTAAACTTCAGGATTTGGTTTGAATGCTCTATTAGAAAACTTTGGTTTGTAATCAGCAAGATTCGGTCCATATCCATTTGGATTTGGTTTAAAAGTAAACTTTTGAATAGTTGTGATTGACTCACCATGTTTATAAACAACATTTAGAAACTCTTTGAGTTTGTTTTGTAAGTCGACAATTTCTTCAAGATAGTTATCTATTCGTTTTGTTGAATGCTTTTTGTACTCAGAGAACTGTTTTTGACAAATTAACAACTCAGACTTGGCTTTTTGAGTTTCCAAAGTGAGAGCGTTAAGTTATTTTTTATGATCATATTGCAGTTGTTCTATTTGAGACAGCAAAGCATTCTTAGATGCGACTAGATCACGTATCTGTTGTTCTAATGATTTTTCGTTTTGGTAAGATTTAGCAAAAGCGACTTCAAAACTTTTTTCACGTTTTTCTTGAGTTTGAAAAATGTTGAGTAGATACTTTAAGCATTCATTATCCTTAGTTAACAGTGCATTTTTATCTTTTAATTGCATATTGATGTCCTTGCATATTTCCAGTCGGGATTCTTGGTCTTTAAGTAAGGTCATGAGCTCAATATCTAGATTAGACGAAAGCTCAGCTTGCTCAACGTGAGTCTCAACATGATCAGTATTCAGATCCTCAAGTATAACCACGCAGTCAACTTGATTATCAATGGTAACCATAAGGTCATCTTGATTGTCAAATATAACTACGGGATCTATTTGATTATCATCGGAATGAGATGTAGACGGCTCATGTTGAACACTCTGATCCTTGTCGGATGCAGATGTTGGCAGAGATATCAGATCAGTAATGAATATAGTTTGATCCGGTACCTGAGATAAGCCATCAGTGTCATACAATGGGCCTGTGTCACTCATGTGGAGTTCGTGCATGTTAGCCATTAGCATCACTGCTGCATTAGCTTGCACGTCCGCCATATCATCATCAGAATCTGCATTTGCCATGAAGCTCTGTTCCTTGTTGGTAAGAGTTCCACTAGTTTCATCCTTAAGAGCCAAGAGTAAAGCCTCTTTGTGATAAGTGCTGCCTCTTGTCCTCGGCTTTGGGCATGCATTTGCCAGATGACCCTTCTCATTACAGACATATTAACCCCATTCTGAGCATTACCCTGTTCAACCACTTGAGCCCTTTGTTGTTGTGAGGCACCCATGTTATTCCTTCCCATTGAATTAAATCCTTGACCACCGCCCATCAGACGAGCATTACCACGATTCTGAACTTCAACACGTCCATTGTTAACAACAGGCTGATTCCTTGTGTTTGATGAGGTATGAATACGATTGTTGGATTTGTTTGAGTATCGGCCGAAGGCTCTAGCAATCATGACAAACCCTTGCTGCAATGCATCAAAAGCTTCTGTATCCTCATTAGATTCACTGTAAAGTGATTGATCATTGTTGTTGTTGTTGTATGGAACCAATTGAGTTTCTTGAGATTGGTGTGTGAGGATCATATGGTGTAATTGTTGCAGTTGGTTGTGGAGGATTTGTGAAGGTTGTTGGCAAATTCGGGAATTGAGGATAGCATACTTGAGCGCACAAAGCTAATTGTTGATTATCCGGAAGTGATGGTGAAACAGGTTGTCCACGGATAACCCTTTCTTTTTCAACTTCTTTTTGATGAGGCTTCAAATAGTCGTACAACAATCCGTATGTAGCATGATGAAAATTCTTAGCTTGACGGATGAAAATGACATACTTTTCCCAATCAGGACCAAGACTACTCAGGAACTTAGTGTTGACAGCAATTCTTGGCATAATGATGTTATGTTTGTCCAAGTCATTGATGATATCTGAGAATCGATGATGATATGACTCTAATGTCTCCCCTGGTTCAATCCTGAAGTGTTCATAAGCCAAGTAGATTTTGGATTCCATGTCTTCTTGATTGAGTTATGTGCCTTCCATGAGAAGATGAATACGCTCCCACATTGCTTTAGCAGTCTTTTGAGCATCAACACTTTGAAGTATCGGAT
>OU343216.1:59129554-59192644 GCA_910596185.1 Chrysanthemum makinoi
TTTGGTAAAATCACTACCTCGGCCTCGATTTTTATTTTGCATGGTTCTTCTTATAATGAAGTTTCATAACATTTGTCAAGCCCTTATTTAGATGAGAGCATGTCCTCATGTGGTTAAATCACACTCGGCCCCTTTTAGTGATAAGGACGGATGGTGTTATGAAACTTCATTATAAGGATGAACCATGCAAAAAATAAAAAATCGAGGGATCTAGAGTAGTGTGATTTTGCCCAAACCACAGGGACGTAACCATGTAATTTACTCAAAACTAATATATTTCTATTAGACAAGTATTACGGCAATAAGTGACCATGTTGAAGGCCTTTTAACATTGATGTAGAACTTTTATAAAGTGATGTCTACTTAGTAAAAGTAAGTTCCAAGCATATTTTCCAAAATGTTCAACCGTTCACGGGGTTTGAGTTGTAACGAATAAAATACGACACGTAAACTTTGCGAAAACCAATTCCTTAAACATTATTTGGGATACAAGTACCATACTTTACCTATAGTTTTCTCCATGATCGAGACCTCTAGGATGAAAACTTAAATGCTAAAACTTTGAGATAATGATACAAGCTTCCCAAAACCGTTGAGATTGTTTCCTAACACTCGACGCGTGCACCATTTACTGACTATCTTTCGAGGCGTTTAGTCACTTTCATGAAATTGTCAAATGACATTATTTTACTAATTAAAAGTTATAATTTCATAATAAATCATTAAATGATTATCGTAAGATATCATTTCAACGTAAATACTTGTAATGTATTTTATAACATGACGAGATGTCACAAACATATACTTCGACGATAAATTCTATTTTCAAAACTGCACAAGTGGTATAGATTACATGTGGATTTGCATGCACGACATTGTTTCATGACTTATATTAGAGCATATCATTCATATTAGGTTATGGATAGAGATCGACCTCATTTCAGTGTATCTACTTTTGTCATCATAAACATTGCACTGTGAGTTTTCATAGCCCCACTTTCTATTACTTAATTGTTTTACAAACTCTTTGGGCGAGATACATGCTCAACTTCACTTTGCTTTTACAAATACAAATACTCAAAACATTTACACTTTTATGCTACGCTATACTTTTTTATACTTGATTGCATTATACTTGATTTCATTACACTTGATTGCATTATACTTGATTGCATTATATACTTGAATGTTATGCTTATATACTTGATTGTGTTATACTAAACTTGAAAATCTCCCAACATACACGGAGTACCCCTCGTTAACATTATAAGTCTCTTTGGATACACACTTGGTTTAGGAGATGAAGTTAAACCTACAAGTTTACATTTCTTGATGAGCAATGCATCAATACCCAAAGTTACATGACCACAGATAGAATTTATATTGACGATTACACATTTTACATATGACATTTTATATAATTATATAGGATTAATGTATCAGGACTTCATTTGATACAAATTTATTGCATGACAACATGTGCATGAACATAAACTAGACATACTATATTTTGTGCAATGGGTTGTGAACACACATGTTGCAAGTTTTGTATGGGTGGAACTTGGAACCGAGTGGATTTGATGATGCCTTTGCTTATGGATATTCTAAATGACCAAAAACTTTGCCCTTGTTGCATGATCGCCTTTTAAAAGCTTTACTTGTTAAACAAACTCTATGAACTCACTCAACCATTGTGGTGACACTTTTAGCATGTTTTATCTCGTATCTAAGACATCACTTCATGGCATGCATGTGGATTTATCATAGAGTCGCGGTTTCACGCTGTCGTCTATTTATTTTATGCACTTATCTATCGTTTGATTGTAACAAACTTATTTTGGTACATTGGAAATCTATTGGGACTTATGTTTTGTAAACTCATATTTTCTTTGAATCAAGCGATATTTTCAAAGCGACAACTTTAGGTGCTCGATATAACTGTAACTTTGACGCTATGACGGTCAACCCCGAGAATTCCATTCCTGCAAAAAGTAATTGGGGGTGTGACATTATCATCCTTATATCACCATACATAACGTAAGTTTGGTCGGTCTATTTGGTATTGTTCATCTGCCATTGGAACCAATTGAAAACCATTTGAAAATCAATTTAGATACTTGTGATATATTATCAAAGCATTTTGTACCAGAATTATTTTTGATATTTTTAGAAACAGAGCTCCCCCTCAACATGTGCATCATGTATTTGAAATCATTTTGGCACGGAGGCAAGAGGAAGAATTAACTTCTTTGATTACCATTTTCTAAAAGATATCAACATCACTTCCTTGATCAAATCAAGTAGATAAAGCATATTGAGGAAGGATGAGGTTTTCATAAATTTGCTCCCCTCAATATGTGCCTCGAGGTTTGAAAGAGTTTTGCACATATTAGAAGGAACCAAAGACTTAGATACAAATCAATCACGCTTCAATTCTTTGTGGTTTAAAAGGATGCTCCCCCTCAACATGTGCATGGAAATTTTTGAAATCGTTTGGCACATGTGGGGAGGAAAGCTTGCTAAACACTTGTGAAACCATTTATCGAATTATCAGTTTAAATCCAATTTAAATCACAAATTCTCCCCTGATCACAATTTTCAAGTCATTTGAGATTTGTGATATCTGTAGATTTAAATTGATTTTGAAAGCTTTTGAGGGGAGATGTGACTTGATTATGAGAAACATTTTACCGATAAGGATCAAGTTTGAGACTTTAGACTCCAAAGATTAAACATGCTTGACTATCTTTTGAAAACATAATAATAACAAAGGTCTTGTACCAATTGTATACAATATTGTAAAACATTGTTCTTTTTGATTATTCAAGAGTAGACTTTTCGATACGCTAATTGTTTGAAAAATACTCTTTTTGATTGAAATCATTCTCCCCCTCATTCAATGACATATGTTATTGATTGAAGGATAGAAATTTTGACGGATGAACGGCCTGGGATGATTTTCAAAATAGAGTCCGAAGTATTTTCAAAGCAATTTTGTTTTCATTAGATGACAAATATTTTTCCGAAGAATCATTTGAAGGAAAATATTTGTCTTTTTGACGACAAACATTTGTTTTAGAATCAGACCATGAGGTTTGAAGATTTAAGATAAAGCATGGCTCTGTTTTCTTTGAAAAGCTTAAGCTCACCAAAACAATAAACCATTGTTTCACTTTTCTCCAAATTATATATTTTTGAGAACATTCGAACAACATCTAAAGACACGTGTCATTCTTTTGAGTGATGACACAGACGAAGATATTATCGAATCGAGAAAAATATGACATAAAGAATTATTTATTTTTATTTTTTTTTATTTTTTGAAAATTTTCAAGATTTTCAAGTTTTTATGGATTTTTGAAAGTTTTATATTTGTCTATTTTCTTTTTGTGGGTTTTGTAATTTTGTATTTAGCTTCTGTAGGATCATTATTTTTATGTGTTTGATGATTCGGGTGGTCTTGGGAGATCAAAATACATGTAGCCATTAGAGAGAGAAAGTTAGAGAGTTGGGTGTTCTTGGTAGAGTTACTCACAAAAGTTGTAAGATTAGATTAAAATGAGAAGAAGCACCACCCCTTCCATGGATGGAAGGGGTACTACAAATACAAATACCTCCTATCGGCCTGTGGATCGTGTATACAATGGGTAAAGACCCGTCCTTCCTCCACGATGAAACACTACGCTAAACTAAACTAATAACTAACTAATAAACTGATAAATAACGTAAACAACGACAAATCTACGAGCTAACATATGCTAGACCATTATTGGGGGACCACTCTTTAACATGGAATTTTCTAATTCCTAACAATCTCCTAAGGGAGGTCACCCCATGAAATACATTTTGCTTCCTAGCATTCTTTCTTTGACTTCGCTCGAGCTCGAGACTTGAATCTTCAATTTCGCAATCTTTGTGCTTTTGTAGCGATTCATCAAAGTCCGTGATTGATTTGTACTTTGAGTGGAGGTCTTTGAAATGATCCACATCTTTGATGATCTTCGAGCTTTCTTTGAGATCATCAACCACAGTAAATCTCTAGATCACCCTTTATTGTGTTGCCATCATGTGAAGTTGTGACTTTCGGACCGACTTGCTCACACTTTTGAATCATGACATCTTTCCATTAGAGTAGCGGAAGCCTTATCGGTTCAAGATATTTGCAAAGTAGCCGTACAAAATATCCTATTAAAAGCATGGATATGCACCATCATGATTTCTTCAAACAAGTGTGGATGCCTGTGAGCACACTTTGGAATGACCCTACCCACCCAACCAAATGTACTCGAAAACAACAAGAGCAAAACACACCGAAAGTGTCTTTGATCACATTCGTTGAATTGAGGTACATGGCCCACGGTTCCCCGTTGATCAAGACATAACCGCCTGTGATCGTAGGATTCCGAAGAATCTCCTTGACGTGGTTTTCGCAAATGTTCTAGCCGTTCTCAAACCGAACGCCTCAAAGAAGACAACACGAGTGAGTGAACCGGCGAATTGAGATTCAACGATTGATGAAAATGATTTGAAAAACAATCGTGTATTGCTTAGAATAAAGAGTTTTGCAATACGACGAAGGTTTTATGAGAAAGATCAATTTTCAATCAAAACACTTTTGTATTTGAAAATAGTACACAATCGACATGCTAGCGAAAAGAAGAGATTCGCACATCGACGGTTTTTCTAAAAGTATTTTTCAATCAGAGATACTTTTTGAATTTGTAAACATAAGTACACATTCGAATGTAGAGAAAAGAAGGTTTGCACATCGAATGGTTTTTCCAAAAGTATTCGTCAATTCCATTCCTGGACCAAGGTTGATTCAAGTTTGAATCTCCCCATCGTTTCTATCCGGTTGTCAAGCTTGATCTTACGAAGATCTCACATGTCACCCACCAAGAGCTTGTTTGATGTTGGCTCTAGAGGTATTTCCATCTTCATAGTGAATACTTTTACATACCACACTCGGATGTTCGCAATACCACAAGGATAATGCGTAGGACTCTCAATATATACTTACTTTCCACATTGTGTGAAACAAGTCTTCATTAATTTAGTGTCCTAATGAGATATTGTGGACGATCTCTTGGCTCTAGACTCAATAGTGCATTTTGGTTTCCTATGCGGAGACTAGGGAGAGGGTCTCCTTCTTCAATATCAACAATCTCTAAGAGAAAGTCGATAGATAATGTTGGTTCCCCGTGAGAAATGAAACAAGCCCTTTTAAGAGGAACTTGAGTGGCTCGGGAAGTTTAGTGCAGATGCCATTGGGTCCATGACGTCTAGTCTTCAATACTGTTACCTTAGTAACACCAAGAGTATATGTATTGAACCCTTACGCCTAAGGTTGAATTGATGGAGGCTATTTCTTTTCACCCTTTTTCACATTCTTTTTCATTCTTCAACCCCTTCAAGTTTACCGAGACTTCATAACTAGAACCTTGTTGGGTTTATTCCAAGATTAGCTCTTCTCAGTCAAGCACTCTTCCCATATTCTCATTTTTTTCCTTTTTTCAATATTCCTAAGGACTCTACACTATCTAGTGGATTGTCCCAGGGAAGATCCCTCCGTTCTCGGGCGGATCGTGGGAACAAATACCTAACCTAACCATCCTTATAACTCCATGCAAAAATAAATTGGAGTGGTCTTTAGGTATTGTTCTTTCCTTCATGAAACCAATTGAAAAATCATTTGGAAAAACAATCAAGGTACTTGTGATATGAGATCAAAGCTTTTTGTACCTTAATAGTTTTGATCATTTTAGAAATGCTCCCCTCAACATGTGCATATGATTTAAAATTGTTTGGCACATGGAGGCAAGAGTTCTTTGAAATAATTTCTTTGAAATAATTTCGTGATCACAATTTCCTCTAAAAAAGCCATTTGATTTTCTTGGTAAAATTCTCCCCTCAATATGTGCATAGGATATTTGAAATCATTTTATCACATAGAGGCAAGAGTTCTTTTGAAGCACATCCACGATCACAAAATCCATTAAGAAAACCATTTGAAAACTCAATCAAGGTACTCTATGTTAAAACATAAAAGCTTTTGTACCTCGATAGTTTTATTTTCCATTAAAATGCTCCCTCAATATGTGCTTCAAGATTCGAAAGCGTTTAGCACATATGAGAGAGCAACCTGCACAATTAAGTCAAAACGATCACCTTTTATCAAATTTCATTATTAAATCACAAATTCTCCCCGACAAAGATATCAAACCCTTTGAGATTTTGGATCCCAAGTGATTTAATACGGTTTAGAAAAACATGGGAGAATATGTGGCCCGGTTTAAATACTCATCATGTTTTTGGATAAATCCTCCTCCTCAACATGTGCATTGTATATCAGAAATCGTTTGGCACATGGAGGCAGGAGGCTCAAGGACTAAAACCAATTCCATTTAAACAGATAAGAGATTTAAATCACGATCTCTCCACAAAAATTTCAAACCATTTGAGATTTGTAATCCCAAAAGATTTAAATTATTTAGAAAATTTTAGGGAAAGACGTGGCAAGATTTAATTTTGAAAAATGACAGATAAGGACCATTTTAAGACATTAAAGATTGTTAGTATCAGGTATGATTGTTTTAAGAGATCTTTTAAGTAAAACAAAAACATTTTCACAATCAAACAAGAACGTAAAAAATTTCATTTTGAAAGACCTTGATTCTAAAAGAAAAATCATACCATGACATAACATTAAATCTTTAGATCACCACTTATTAACGTACAAAGCGGAACTTTTGTGAAGAAATATCGTTTGAAAATATTTTATTTTAAATCACTCTCCCCCTCAATCCATGACAGAAGTCAAAAATTGAGTGACTTAAGTTTTGATAAAATGAAGTCCGGTGATTTTCAAAATTTAGTCCAATATATTTTCAAAACAATATATATTCCATTTTCAAAACAATTTATTCAAATTTATTCAAAATTATTTAAAAATGGTATCCTCACAAAGATAATGTTAGATGGTTGAGAAGCTTATGTTGTTGCCGTAGGGCTTGGAAGAAAAACCTGCTTGAGATGCGTGAGACTTCTTCACGTTGCATTTTGAATGCCAACCGAGGTCCAATTAAGTCTGTTTCTTCACCTGGCAAGAAAACCATCTGCTATGCAGAAGACCTCTACGCTGCATTTCATGCCAACTCTCCATAGAAGTCCAAGTAAGCTCCGTTTCTTCATTTGTCAACCCAAGATATAGTTACCCTTTCCTTGCGGCATCCAATCATCTTCAATTGTGGGATCCGGATCGGGAACATTCTTATATACCAATATACCAGCATATGTTAGTGAACACACATACAAATATATGGTGGTCGACATCACCCAAACAACAATCGACTAATAAAAGTCAATGCAACATATCAGTCAGATCATATATGGCATGGGAATAATGTGTTTATCAAACTCTAATCATCTAATCCTAATAATCACATCCTAGAAACCTAGTCCTTCAACATAGGCAATTGTATTTAATGGATAAGCACATAGGATGATTAGATAATCCCGTTAGATGATAGATTTGAAAACATTATCCCCTCAATCAATGACTTAAATTTATGAAAAGTTTAAAAGCTGAAGTCATTGATTGAGTTTTCAATTTTAATTAAAACTCAAACTCATTGTATTTCAAGCAACTCATTTTCCACCATTTTAGAAAACAACAAATATTTTTATGAAGAATTTTAGACGGAAAAACATTTGTGTAGGAACAGCAGTCCTTCGACATACTTTCCTCAAATAGTTTTAGGATAAGTGCACGAAATATTTGAAAAATTGTTTAGCGCGACACTTTCCTTCCTTTGAAGAGCGGTTGCTATGAAATAATAGCAAGCCATATTTTGAAGCGCGTTACAAAATCAAATAACGTAAGCCATTTTTGAAGCCGGGTTAGATCTCAAATAACTGTAAGCCATTTGTATTTTGACATGTTTAGAAAGGAATATTTACACCTCTCGCCAACTTCATCTAAAGTCCCGCGCCATTATTGAATGACATTTCTAAGACCGTAGATGTTATCGATACCAGAAGACATGTCAAGAGAAAACATATTTTTGGATTTTTTTTTGAAATTTTCTCGATTTTTATGGGTTTTGAAGATTTTATATTTTTCTATTTTCTTTTTGTTGGTTTTATATTTTTGTATTTTGTCAAAATATATACAATGATAGAGTAGATGATATAGTTAAAGAGGATGATGATACGAAAGTACCGATAAGGATATCAAGCAGCCCCCGTAGAAGATAGAAGTCATCATCTCTTAAACATTCACCACCAAAGCTTCCGAGGCTCTTGAATAGAAGAAATTGAACCATCCTAAAAGTGAGACTCGGCAGCTTCCCCAAACCAAAATCCTTTGATGAGCAGATTCAAGCTCTATTTCAAGCTTTCTTAGCCAGTGCACAGAGAAGCACACCATTATCATACATCCCGCTGCTCCTTTTAAGACCGATAATCGAGAATCTCCGTTCGAGGTTATATCATCCATAAGAAAAGCAACGTATCATCCCACACATAAATAATCTTCTCAAATTTCATAACTACCGAAGTCACGCTATCCATTCCAAAAGGTGTCAAGAGACCACTTCCCCGTAGTTGAATTGATGTAGTCGGCCTCTTTAGACTAGAGCTCACGAACCCGAACACACATAAATTGAAGACAAAGAAACTTATACCATCAAGTAGCGATTAAGTCCAATAGCCAAAGAATAACCCCATGTATACTTTTCTCCCCGAAGAAAGTGTATGAAGCTCAAGAACCCGAAGTACCGAATGCCCAAAGAGAGAATAACCGATAACATTGAAGAAGCAGGCCGAATTACCGATTATCTCTGCAAGTGACAATCTCTCGGGATGTCAACTCCGAATAAGTGATTATATCTCTGAATCACTGATTGCCCTCAAGTGAGATGTATTGAAGGCCCCAATGTACACAATCTCTCTCCTCTGATGAATGCGATAGCATCATCACACACTTGTGTACCCTTTTATCATTCGAAACTAACTCTTCCATCTCTTCCCCACATAGTTGGAATAAAAAACACTGAACGCCATGAGTCAAATCTTGAGTTTCTCTCATGGTAATGACGATAGTCTTCCGGGATATCTTCAATCACTTAGAAGTGTTAAGCTGCCAAGATTACTGAGGATGTGTGGTCTCCTTCCCCCTTGTTTGGTTTAGACACTCGTGAGTCAAGAAATCATTATAAGCCCGTATACTAGAAATTTGTTGAGAAGAACACTTGAACTATTGTGAGAATCAACTCTGTCAAGACTCTCTCTGACTATTTTATCAACCCTTATGTAGACAATTTGAAGTGACCATCAAGAAGAAAACCCGCTATACCATACTTGAAACTCAAGTCAACTTCCCCACATTTGTATCTTAAGCTTGCACCTAATGATGGAAGAACGGTGTGTAGAATTTATGCTTCAAGCAAATCTCTAAGTACTCACTACTCAAACAAAGTATGAGACATTAACACCTTTTGCATTATCCACACCGCTATATGCTGACAACGAAGTAAAACAAAGTAACTCCTATAGTGATAGTTAACCAGGTCTTCAACCATCCACCTCGATTGCTGGTAACTAGATAAACCAAGTCTTCACCTCAAATTCTTAAGCCCGAGCAAGTTATCAAATAAGAACACGCCTTTGTGAAAGTCAACTTCAATCTCAAATAAGTGATAAATGATTAACTCCTAAGTAATCACCTTGTGTCAAATGTCCAACAATAGTCAATATCAACGCCTCAGGAGTCACTAAAAATATGAGCAAGTCTATTTGGGAATTGAATCTGACTTATAACTTTCTCCCAATTAGTGCTCCCCTAAACCCCAATCTGTTTGATAAATGCCCATAAAGAAGAAGTCTTTAGATCGTTAAATGCAACTTCGTCTTTAGTCTTCTAACATGTAGCGAAAATGTAGAACCGATCAGACTCCTCGACCTTCTTCAAGATTGTCAGCTTGGGGAATAGATAGTTAACATCTTCATTTCACCAAAAACACAAGAACATCACCAAAAGCATCCCAATTAACTTACATCTTGCAAATCCCCTTAATTAAGATCCTCCCAATCAAACAAGAACAGAAAGATGATCATCAAGGAAATCAAGAATCACCATGAACGAACACACAAAATGGTAACACCAAGCAATCAATCACATCAAACAAGAACAGAAGGTTGTTCGGAATCATCATGTTAATGTGCACGTGAAGCATTAACCGGAAGCACTTTGTCAATAAACTCATATCTGCTTGTGAAGATGTCAACCAACGGCTCTTAGAAGAGAAAAATCCATGTGAAGATGACCCGATAAGAAGAAGCTCGGTTCTTACATGAGTTTTAGAGCCGTATGACCATTTATATTCTCAAATATCAATCAACAATGCAAAAATTCACACTTCTTCTCCCCTCAAGAATTGCATACGGAGATGCCATTCTTGATTAAACAAGTGAACATTATCCAAATGTAGTCTATTCACACTTCTCCCCCACAAAATCAGAGGGATGTCGCCATCGTCATTATAGTTGAGAAAGTGGAATCAGAAAACAATCAAAGAGCCGGTTCACTTGATGACTGAAGCGCATGGAAAAAGTATGAAGCATGTTGATGAGAATGATCATAATAGAGAAGATTTTCTTCTTCGAAGATAAAGCGACCGACACGCATCTTTTCTTTAGACCGAGTTCTCGAATCGATGTTCAAACGCGTCATAAGAAGATTTCTCTTCTTTGAAGATAATGCGACCAAACGCATTTCTTTTCTTTAGAGTATGAGGCATGAATGAAGTGAATGTGACGTCATTATCTCTCTCTTTTCATTTCATAAAACATGTAATCAACCCCATTATCATTCAAGAGGCTCTTTGTCATGACAGTTGATGGAGAAAAACCCAATATGATGAATTTGACCCTGAAGTAAACTATCCCAACTTCGTGACTTATACTTGCACATATGTAACAAAGAGCGGTGCCGAGACTTCATCCTCCATTGAATCTCTAAGTACTCTATACTCTTCAACCAACCAACCATCAAGTATAAGACGGACATCACCTCTTGAAAATCCACAATTGAATGTGACACTGAGCACTACAACGTAACTCCTTAAAGTGATAGTTATTTTTCTGGTGATAAGAGCCCAATCCCCCAAGTGGTAAAAGAAAAGGTAAAAGTCACCCAACAATAACTAGACTTCCAAGTCTTCGTTTTAAATAATAAGCTTGAACAAGGATCATGAAGAATCTTCATCCAACCATCCCCGATACCTTCAGATGCTAAGTACACTCGCTCGTGATATTTCACTTCAACCTCAAATAAATAATAGTGAATTAACGCCCGTCACATCTTTCTCGAAGCTCAAATCTAGCCTTCTTTGACATTTAAATGAACTTTGATAATGGTTTCATCCCGACCATGGTTTAGTGAGCATACCTCGTAAAACCTTGTAATAACCAAACCGCCATGAAGACAACCCAAACACACACCCAATTCATGAAGTACACCCTTTTATCCCTTCTTCAAAGTAAACCGTAACACCAAAGATTAGAAGATCCAAATATCGCTTTCCTTTCTCCAAGATGGTTCCATCATAACGGATTTTACAACTCTATGGTTTAAACCAAAATAGATTCTTTTCGCGGGATTTTACAAAACCAAGAATAAACCGTAAGATAGATCCGGAAATGCACTTTACTAATACCGGGATGTTTCCATTGTCACGGGATTTTACAAGTCTATGATTTAAACCGAGAAATAGGTTCTTTCGCGGATTTTACAAAATCAAGACAAAACCGTAAACAATGTCAAATTTGAATGTGTTATGACGACTTTGGTTTCGTGAATATCTGCTTTAGGGAACGTGCAGCGTTCATCAACGGTTCATAATCAACATCAACACCATCATCAACCATCCAATTAAACACTTTCGTAGATACATCAATCACGCATTCTGCGGCTATTGTAGTGACCACATGGAGAAATAGACCCGATATGCCAAACTTGAACAAGACGTAACATTCCCCGATTTGTTACTTAAGCTTGCACTAATTCTCATGAAAAAGAAACGGTGTACCCAATGTACAAAACCTCTTGACATATCCTCAATCGCGTGAGACATCGGGTGATAGCTACGTTGTGGGTTAAGCGAGAAAGAATCACAACCGTAACTAAATAGCCAAGTCACACTCCATAAACGCTTCCAAACAAGTCATCTTCGCAGAAGGGTAGAAAGAAAGAAGACGAAATGAGTAAACCCGAAAACCTTACTTCGGTCCAAGTAAGAAATACCAAGTACAAACAACCCCAAAGTCAACTTTGTACATCAAATCAAGCCGTGCCATAATATCCTTTGAGAAAATGTATAAACCAACGTATCAAATCCACAGCACAACAAATTACAGCATCAATCCCAAATCAAATCTCTTCAACCCTTAACACATCACATCTCATCATCAAATTACATCAAGTAATAGGCACAATAACCCCGTAAGTAATACTCCTACAAGACCCCGTAGCCATCTTATTCTCAAAATTAAGCTCAAGCCGAGAGTACGTAGTATCCTTCGTGATAATGACCCAAAATACCACTCATAACCAAAATATCAAAAATTTATATCCAATATTTTCTATGAAAATATCCGATAACAATTTTGAATAAGTTTACATTTAAATCCGGCCCGCTTGATATGAGTGCAAAATTATTAGGCCCAAACAAGTTATAGACTCACCCCGGTCCATTCCATCTGTTAAAACCAATGAGGTCGATAGCATTTCATGGTCCTTTGAACAAGTCACATTCAAGAAATAATCTCGATCAAGTTGCTTACACGCATTGTCCAAATAGCACCGGTTAGCGTGAATGAGTCAACCAAGTGATTATCACATTTAAGTAACATGGTTCACAAATTGTTACGCATAATACATGATCAATAATCGGACCACGCAAAGGCTGTAACAAGCTTAATTCACACATTAATCCATGACCCAATAACACAAGACAACCATTTGGAGCCCATCTCTAAAGTTTCACAACCTGATCTACTTCACAAAATACACGGCCCATGAACTCCACACAACTCCAACAAAGCTTATCCCTAAACATAAAGGGTATATAACGACTCTTATTAGAGTTGTTACCCTAATTTAACTCACAACCGGTCATGTGCAACCCTACACACCAAATACTCCGTTTTAACAACCCCTAAATAATCTCACATATTATCCAACATTTCTTTCCAACAAATCCAAAGAAAAGCAAGAGCTTTATTCCAAATACATCTCACACCTCAACACCTAATATCAATCATCATATAACGCTTAACACATCATATACAAATCAAACACACAAGACTCATCATTAATATCAAAGAGCCTTCGATCTTATGAGCTAGCCACGGGGATGGCAAGGCTCAAATATCAACGCCAGTGGATGGTCTTGTGCTTTGAAGAATCGACATAGCCATATGGAGGGCAAGAGTTGTGTACAAGTCATCACACACAAATTGAATACGGTAGGTTTTAATTGTGATAAAACTTGTTTTCGTTTAGATAAACATTCAATTTATTACCAAAATAATGATTTGATACAACAAGATTGTTGACATCAATTCGCTACCTTCAATAAATAAACGGAAGAACGTTTTGATCAATGATGGAATGAATGACTCGTGATATAGACTCATGATAGTCTTGGTGTTTCATTTGAGAGCCAAGAGTCATGCAAGTCGAGATCTAGAACTTTGTTATTCAATTAGTCATTTAGTCTATCTAGATCTGTGATGAATATCGAGGGGTTTTAATAAGACTTGAATAGAGATCTTGAAGGTCTTAGCCAAACTTCGATGAATCTGAGATCGTAATATTATTTTCATTTCAAGTGAGTCTTGTTTGAATAGAGTCTTGGCAGTTGAGATGGAGTAGGATTTGGATATGTTGATGGTCTCGTGTATGTAGAGATAATTCGTTTCAATTTTTGATTTGAATATGGACCGATGATGAGAAGAAACTCGTGTCGTTGATGTTTGTATTTGGTTTTGTGTTTGAGGACGTGGTCATTAAATTCTCATTCTTCATTTCGTAGTGTCGCTAGGTCCAAGTCGTGGAGTCAAGTTGCTAGCCTCTTTAAGTCAAGTCGCTAGCATAAGTCGCTACACCAAGTCTCTAGCCCAAGTCGCTAGCACAAGTTGCTACGACTTGTAAAGACAAGTCGCTAGGATTAGAACCAAGTCGCTACTCTTTTAAATAACTCGCTATTGACTTTCAAGAAAGTCAACGAGATAACCAAGTCGCCAACTTTTCATAACATAAGTCGCTATCAATATAGTGACAAGTCGCTACATAGAATATGCATCTGGACAGATGTTAGGACAAGTCGCTAGGAAGAATGACCACAAGTCGCTAGCAAGATTTATGGGTTTTCCGGCGTCTTATCCGACCAAGATTCCGACCATATTCAAAACAAACCTAAAACGTGACAAAAACGTGATATGACCTGTTTGACCCGGTTTGACCATTGTATTACCACATCAAGAATGACCATTAGACTATCAAAAGTCACCATATGGAACAAAACAGTTTACATATTGATATATCTTTTTGGACCAAGTAAATAGACAAGATGATATTAAAACTGAATGAACAATACCTTTGATGACCAAAAGAGGATACAAAAACATGATAACAACAGTTTACCCATAAAAGATATTCAGACCACATAAATACACAAAAAAAGAAACGAGTATCAAAACCACAACAACCATGGTACGAAACCACACAAATCAACATAACACAAAAAACCTTGGCTCTTGATACCAATTGTAGGATCATTATTTTTATGTGTTTGATGATTCGGGTGGTCTTGGGAGATCAAAATACATGTTAGCCATTAGAGAGAGAAAGTTAGAGAGTTGGGTGTTCTTGGTAGAGAGTTACATCACAAAAGTTGTAAGATTAGATTAAAATGAGAAGAAGCACCACCCCTTCCATGGATGGAAGGGGTATTTATAGTTACACAATACACGACCACCTATCGGCCTGTGGATCGTATACATGGGTAAAGACCCGCCTTCCTCCAGCGATGAAACACTACGCTAAACTAAACTAATAACTAACTAATAAACTGATAAATAACGTAAACAACGACAAATCTACGAGCTAACATATGCTAGACCATTATTGGGGTGACCGACTCTTTAACATGGAATTTTCTAATTCCTAACAGCTTCTGAATAAATATTTACAAGAGATAGATGAAGAAAGACCTTTACTCCTCGTCTTCCTCTTGAAGACGTTTGAGTGTTTCCGGTTGTAGACTCTTTAGACCAAGTAGTGGAAGGATAAACTCAAAACGTTCTCTAGGAAGAGCTTTGGTGAAGATGTCTGCTGAGTTCCACCACACCGTTCTCTACTTGCTCCCTGATGAAATGATGTCGAATGTCGATGTGCTTTGCTCTTGAGTGTTGAACGTTGTTGCATGAGAGAGCAATAGCACTTTATTATCACAAAGATAAAGGATTTTGTTGAATACAAAAGCCATAGTCGATAATTGGGATCTCATCCATAGGATTTGAGCACAACAAGATGACATGGCTATGTATTCACCTCAGAGAGGAAATAGAAGTACTCATTTGTTTTGAAGACCAAACCACAAGCTTATCACCCAAAAATCAGCACCTCGGGCGTACTTCGACGTGTACTTGACATCCCCGCATGATCGCGATTCCATAGGTCGTTAGTGACATACCGTGTCCTTCGGGTACCAAAGTCCCATATTAATGGTTCCTTGAAGATACCGAAAGACCCGTTTAACCGCTTCAAGGTGCTTTTTTGTAGGCTTAGCTCGATATAGCAGACACACATGCAACAAATAATGTATGTCTGTCTACTAGCCGGAGGTACATCGGGGATCCAATCATACTACGATATTTCGTTTGGTCTACCATGATCCCTGAGTGGTCCTCATCCGCTTGGTACGCCTATCATGGGAGTGTCAAGGTCAAAAAATCAAATCCAAATTTCTTTAAAATCTCATTAGCATATTTAGATTGATTTATAAAAATGCCTCCTGACTTTGTGAAATTTGTAATCCCAAGAAAAATGACATTTGTCCCATCATTGACATTTGAAATTTGGAACCCATTTTTTGAAAACGGCCACATTCATTGGTGTCGAGGCAAAAATAATATCATCAACATATATTTGAACGGAATTAAATGTTTGCACAATTTTTGTGAACAATGTCGGATCAATCATTCCTTTGTCGAATCCAGAGATAGAAGAAACTTTGATAGCGTATCATACTATGCCCTTGGAGCTTGCTTCAAACCGTAAAGAGCTTTCTTCAAACGATAGACGTGATTAGGATGCTCTGGATTCACAAAGCCTTCAGTGCTACCGACGATACAACTTCTTTTCGGATCTCCGCTAAGAAAACCAGCTTTACATCCATCCGTAGACTACCATGTTTAGGGATGGAAAAGCACTAAACCGATGGGGAAAATAAATCCAACCGGTTGGGCTCTTACAATTCGCTGTAGAATTTTTTATTTTATACGGGTTGGATCACGGGTTTTAGTAATACCCACCGTAATTGCATCTGCATTCTGCATCTGCACTTAATTCAATTTTACCCGCTTATTTATTGCAACTGCAAACAATACCCATGCCTTAATAAGTAATAATCTAGGTAATTACAAAAAATTAAATTCATACCCACCACTCTTCACTTCCCACATTAATTCTTTGATTCTTTCATCTTCCAACTTTATCAATGGTTATGCCTGGTTCTAGATCTAGACACTTCACTCTCATACACATGAATTTTTCATCTTCAAAGTTTAAGGATACTATTACTACTTACCACGGGTTCTTCACTCTTATCTTTTTTAATTGTATTTATGATAAAAGTGTAATATGAATTTGGCTTATATCACTAACGTGAGGCTATAATCAAAGTGTTTGATTTATGGTCTAAAAGAAGTAAAGCATTCAATTTTGATCAATTATTTATTATTCAATATAAAGAATTACAAAGTCTTCACAAATTAGTTACTTCTGTGAGATGTAGTTAAGGAGTAAAGGAGTCAATTATGAACAATTATAAGCAATTACTTCGTAGATGTGGTTTAAGCTATGCTAGTTCATGATTATATAAGTAATTAATTATGAATAATTATGAATGATTAGATGCTTCGTTGTATTTAAGCTATGCTAGTTCATGCTTATATAATTTTAAGTTGCACACCTTTTTTCTACTTATAGCTTGATAAGCCAAACCTCAGACTTTGTTATGTTTGTTCTTTTTTACTCTTTGGCTTTTATTCATTTTTTTATGTTACACCATCTCTTGTTTAGGATCATGGATCATGGATATGGATAGAGAAATACGCCAAGGTGATGATTCTAATACAACACAAGTGGATGGTAATCAAACTCAAAACATGAATGAGTCTCGGATATGAGTCACGTGAACATTTCTTTACAAGACGAAGCTACAAACTTAGTTGGGAATAAAAGGAAACTCACTTGGATGTATGGAATCACTTTGATAAGAAAATCATAAATGGTGAAGAGAAGGCAGTGCAAGTAATCGCCATAAGCTTTTAGCGAAGCACGAGGCGGGACAAGTCATTTACGTGAACACATGGACAATTGTAAGAGGCGAAAAACTAAGGATATACGCCAACAAGTGTTGTCAATGGGACAGAAACACCAGTGGATAGTCAAATCTTTCTTGCTATAGCTTTGACTTAATTCATCAAGAGAAGATCTTCTTTGAAATGATAATTGTGCATGAGTATCCACTTGTCATGGTTGAGCATCATGGGTTTCGGAAGTTTGTACGGGGGCTTCAACCTCTTCCGTGGTTCCATGTCGAAATACGCCAAGAGTGACATATGAAGATCTATGACTTTAAAAAACAAAAGACAATGAGGTATATCTTATTTATCATTTAAAACTAATTAAGATATCAAATTAGCGGCATGGTTTATAACATTTATCTATTTCAGATTCGAGAAAATGCAAGTAGAATCACGCTTACTACGCACATGTGGACATCAAGCAATCAAAAAAGGTTTCATGACAATTGCGACTCACTATATTGATGATAACCGGAATTTACAGAGCGATTAATGAGGTATATCTTATACTTTTCGTTTAATGTTTATGTATTTAAGGATATGTTTATCGATAATTAGAATTTACATAAGTATTATTTGCCATGTTTCGTATACATCACACGAAGAGGATACAACAGAGCTCGATCATTACCTTAAAGAGAGGATTTGCACCCCAAACATGAAGTTAGATATACTAGAGTGGTGGAAAACAAATGGTTTAAAGTACCTACACTCCAAACAATAGCAAGAGATATATTAGCAATTCCTATTTCAACAGCTTGCTTGAGTCGCCTTTTAGTACAAGTGGTAGATTGATTACCTCACTTTTAAACCAAATACATTGGAAGCTTTAATGTGCTCTCAAAGTTGGTTAGTGAATGAGAAACATGGTAACCAATTCGTCTTAGAGATTTATATTAATTACATTTTCTATACACGGTAACATACATATGCACATTAACTTATTGAATGCATTTTTTTTTGTTATACATACATATATACAGAAACGTGTTCAAAAGATTTTGAAGCATATGATCAAACAGTTGAATATGACACCGACGATAGTGATGAGGTAAATATATATTATGTTCACAATTAGCAATTGGCAAGTATAGAATCTATTTGCAAGTATAACTATTATTATTATTGGTTTGAATTTTTTTATAATATATTGTAGGATTGTGGTGATAACTAAAAACGCAGCTTGACATTTATGAGAGATGAGGAACTCGAGTTGAACTCATGGCTCTGGTGGGAAATGGAGAATGAAGACTGCAACATATATTAGTTATATTTTGCATGCATTATTACTTATGATTCAGTATGATCAAAGATATTTAAATTTTGTACTTTTTGGAGACTTGGAATTATTATCGTCAAAATGTTAAATCGTATGATATGATATTGAAGTTGTTTTCTTTGATTTCTAAAGTTTCTGAATATATTTGGGTGTTTTTGTTTTTCGATGGAGTTTTTTTACTTGATATGTGCAAATTTGTATAACGAAGATTCAATTGGGGATAACCGACACCCGCGGGAAAACCGAAACCGATGGATAATACTAACCGTATCCATTGGGTATTGAGGCTGGTTCGTAAGGATACTATAACGGGAAGGGTACGGTTCATTAAAACCCTACGAACCAATCTGCTATCCCTAACCATGTTCTTACTTAAGATTAGCCAAAAAGATTCCATTGCCTCGATACGAGCAACTGGAGCAAATGATTCTTCAAAGTCAATACCCTCCTCTTGACGATATCCTTTTGCAACCAATCGAGCCTTGTTCTTTAAAACATCCCCATGTTCATCAAGTTTTACTTTGAAGATCCACTTTAGGGCAATGATCATAGACACCGAGCGGTACTAATTCCCATACATCTAGTCGATCAAACTCATGAATTTCTTCTTGCATGGCCTTCAACCAAATTGCCTTCATTCATAGCAGTTTTAACGCCTTTAGGTTCGATCTTAGAGAGTACGAGTTGAAAAGCACCATAAGGCATCGTTTCAAGTTGTTTTCGTGGATACTAGACGGAGAAGGGTTTCCAATGATGTTGTCCAATGGATGATCATGTGTCCACTTTTTAAGGTGTTCATGAGGTTGTTGTTGAGGAACAGAAGTAGCAGAGTCGATTTCTCCTGATGAAGATGGTTCCGATGATGATTGTGAGCAAATATATTTTCAAAAGGTTCATCTTCCGAGGAGCAAAGGATTTTGATTATCAGAATAGCAGCAGAACATTTCCATTGTGTACACTTGATGATTGAGGCATTGATGATGATATCGAGTGATCGCCATTTTGACTTAGTGACATGGAAACTGGGGTTAACTTCATTGGCGATAGATGGGAGCCTCGATGATGGAATTGATGCATCATTAGCACTTAGCTCGTGAGTGTTCATCAAACATAGGATCAAATAATTTCTTCAAAATCAAGGAGGTACATAAGGAGTTTTTGGTGAGGGATTTGAAACAAGAGTAGAACCGGATAGGGACTAATGAAAGTTGAGATGCGGGTCCCGATTGTCCCGAGCCATTTGACCGTCGACTCATCGAACGAACGGAATTGTTTCCATGATATTTCGTTCTCTTGTTGGAGATCGGTAACCCTTCTTGTTTGGTGCATAACCAACAAAAACTCCAATATCTGCCTTTGCTCTTAATTTACCTAAATCTTGATCGTCATTCGTTGGATAGCACAACGCACCAAACACACGAAGGTAGGAGAGATCATGTTTTTGTTTATGAACAAGTTCATACTGAGTTTTCATGAGAGGTATGAATAAGGGAACGATTGTGTAGCAAGCAAAGGGTAATGGCTTCAAAATTTCATAGAAACATTGGAACCTTTGAATAAATTAGCATTGTTCTTGCAGCTTCAACAAGAGTTCGATTTGCTTTCAACTACACCGCTCGTTGAGGAGCTCGTGGAACACTTCTTTGATGACTGATTCCAACACTTTCATAAAACTCAATTAAGTCTTTGTTAACAAACTCGTGCCATTTTCTGCTCAACAATTCTAACAAGATTGTTGAGTCGAACTTGTAGCTGTTTGATAAGTTTGATGATGACATCTCGAGTTTCATCCTTTGTCCTCAAAAACTTTACCCAAGTAAATCGAGAGTAGTCATCAACAACGACTAAAATGTATTTCTTCCCATTTATCGCTTGCACTCTCATTGGTCCGCACAAATCCATATGAAGGGTATGAAGAACTTCCATTACTGAGTTTGTGGTTTTGGTTTGTGGGTATATTTCGTGCTTTTTCCGGGCAATTTGAACAAAGATGATATTTTCATACTTTAATCGGGTAATCCTCTTACTAAGTCCTTTCTGGAAAGATTGTTTATGGTACCAAAGTTCAAGTGATTGAGAGGACGGTGCCATAGCCATGACTTAGTTTTGGAAGCCTTTGATGCAAGCGAGATGGGTGAAGATTTCATCATATCTTCGATAGAGATGGTGTATAGGTTTGAACCACGAGTTCCTCTGAGTAGTTCCACACCATCAAGTTCTCTAACAAAGCAAGTATGTTTTCTCAAGGCCACTTCTAAATCGAGTCACAAAATTGTCGATGAAAATAGATTATGTCCAAGACCTTCAACATAATATACCATCGAAATCACACTATTTCCAACCACGTAATCTCCATAATCCATAATAGCACCAAAATGATCGTTTCCGAATCTCACAATTCCGATGAATTTACTCATGAAGTTCATGAGCCACGATCGTTCCATCCATATGCTTGGAACAGTCCAAGTACCACATAACGATTTGAATGATTTGCGGTTGAACACGCAGACAAGAATGGATAATCGATAATTGGGATCCCCATGCAAGAATGGGTTCCATTTCGTTAGTAACAATGATTGGAACACCCACATCGAGGTAGAAGCAATGGACTCATTAGAAATAGATGCAAGTGCTAGTGTCCGTAGATTTGACCTATTCAAAGTATGTTGGCTTCTTAAGGGTATAGTTCTACCAAGAGGCATCCATTTTCTAGTGGGCATTGACTTGCAAATTTAGGGCAAAGCTCATTAATCTTACGCTGCAAGAGGTATCCATTGATAACCTATTTTACTAAATTTCCTTCCTGTGGGTTTCCATTGTTTTCTAACTTTCTTCACTACTTTTAGCCTTTTTAGCTTGAAGTTTAACATTAATGCTTTATCCGGGCATTTAACAAAGATTAGACAAATCATTCACACCACATTCAAGATTAGTAACATAAACCACGCAATCATCATTACATGTTTTGTCAAAAGTAGCGTAATCGTGATAATTACAAGCGCTTTAGAGCTAACACTAGAATCAACACGACTCGCTTTATTCAAATTCTCCCTAAGGTGATCTTCTACTCTCTTCCATGAACATTCCTATAACGCAAGGTCCTATCATTCTTTTGTGTTGCCTTGAGGCTTTGACCCTTGCTTTGGTGTCACTTACCCTCGTGAGAGGGAATTGGAACATTAGTTGGTTTTGCTACTTTTGCATTCCTCGAACTAGAAGTGGATCCGAACTACTTGATGGCACATTGAAATTCACTTACTTAATGCTGGGCATCGAATGGTTTGTATACTTAGCACTAGGCATGGAACAAGGCATCACAGCCTTTATCTTCGCACCTAAGGATTTAGGACATGTTGCTATTAAAAATTCTAACACCTCTTGAGATTGTTTCATTCATACAAGCAAACCTAATTTCACTATCAAGTGGCTTGTTTATGAAGTCTTCTTCAACAATCTCACGAAGACATTCAAGACTATCCTTAAGACGAGCAAGATAATTATGAAATGCAAGTTCATTATTCCTAAGATGAGGAGGAATATATTTGATACTCAAAGATATTTGGTACGCAGATGACTTTGATGCAACATTCTCATTAAAGACAGTGGCATTTTCCCTTTTTCCTCCCTCAACTCTGATTCTCAATTTCTTTGTAAAGACGTTATTTTTTCGTTGTTCTTGTCGTGAGTGACTTTCATTGAATCATATAACTCTTTAAAGTGTTGTTTGACCTTTTCATTTTCTTCTAGAAAACTCATATTCCTTTTGTAAAACATTAATCAAGTTTTGGAGATGAAAAGTCTGAGAACTCTGAGAATCTAAAGGATGAGGCATTTGGGAGCCTGTCACATTGTTCAGGGGTCAGCTGTGTTTGAGGTCTAAACTTGTTAAGGGCAATCCAGTTATCCTTAGCATAGTTGGGTGTTTTATAGCTGATTTTCTTTTCTATGCATAAAGGGCTCTTAAGCTTTTCATCCAATTTCTTTCTAGTTACATCTTCTAATCGCTTATCTTCCTCAAGATTCTCAAGAACTAGGTTTCGTTACTAGGCTTAAGGATTTCATTGCCATCATAGATTACCTTCTGTGTGATAACGCTACACGCGTCGTTCGGGGTCAAAGGAACTTCCTTTTCTTCGAGCAAGTTTTATAACACCCTAGGCTGTGAACCTAATCGTTGTAGTGTAGTATTAGGGTAAGCCACGGGTATTGATATCGTTCTCTAGGGGAATAGGAATGCTAGTGAGAAGTTACTACGCTAAGGTTGGGGTTGAGGAAGATTATTTTTATCTTTTTTATGTTTTTAGGAAATGGAAAGGTACGAATCTCGGGGTTTGGATTTGGGGGTTGGTATTTCTACCCATTACTCTACTTATCTAATTATCTAATCTAAGGTGTATGTAGTCTATGTCTAATTATTGTGTGCTCGTATGATAGTTTAAAGATGTGTTTACTTAGGTTTTACTACTCCTTAATTATCTCATATTGGCGGTTGAATTATCACGCCCTTATTCTTAATTTGCTTGTGTGTCTAAAGTTGTAGGGTATGTGTTTCTCCCTAACTCTTTGAACTTACCAAAGGGGATCGTCTACAAAACCCACTAGGGATAATAAACTCTTACTCTAAGGCACTCT
Source organism: Chrysanthemum makinoi (assembly GCA_910596185.1). Lineage (NCBI taxonomy): Eukaryota > Viridiplantae > Streptophyta > Magnoliopsida > Asterales > Asteraceae > Chrysanthemum > Chrysanthemum makinoi. The sequence continues at coordinate 59,153,121 of OU343216.1, forward strand.
TTGGATGGTTTAGCTTACAACTACTCAAGGAGTTATATTCTAAGGTTCACAAAGATTTAATCAAGCATTAAGTACACAACGAATGACCTATCGCATTACTAGATCATTAACAAACTAAGATAAGAGACAACCAATCAATATTCAATAATTAAGTTTCATATTCCCTAAGCAAACACAAATGTAAATTAGCCGGACATGGAGAACATGCAAGCATACACACAAATAATCAAAGACATAATTGTATTAATGAAGTAAAGCACTTATCTTGATGTAAGATAGGGTATGGAACCCTAAAATACCGTGCATACATACCTTGGTTCGGTTTAGGTTTTACTCCAAAAGACTACACACAAATACCTAAAAAATTCGTGATTCTATATATAAGATTACATGCGACGGCCACCTTATGTTTTGTGGACGCCGACGCCGCCATTAGGGTTTCGTCTTCCCGCAAGATTAGACTTGGCTAGACGGCGCCACCTTATGCTTGTGACGGACCGCCCCTCCTCACTTCGACGCCGTCCCTGATTGAATCTAGGCCGTCTCGAAAGGCGACGGCCTACTCTTTTATAACTTGACATCGCTACTTGAAAATAAGAGTTTTGGCTTCGTCCCGCACAAAATCCTCCTCGGCGTCGCCGTAGATAAGCGGACGCCGCCACCTTATGTTTTCAAAGCACTCGAGTGTCTCGATTCTTGACTTTGGCCATTTTCTTCAGATATCCGCTTTTTCGTCCAAATAAGTGCCATTACAGCAATTTGCCTTCAAGAGACCTAAAAAGTGAAAAGGAACGATATTAAGTAATAACGGATACAAAAGTGATCAAATAAGGGCTTAAATGACCCCTCAAAAAGGTACATTTTAAAACGTTATCAAATATCCCTACACTTGGTATTTGCTTGTCCTCAAGCAAATGTGCTTTTAGCAAATTAATTTATAAGTTAGGGGTCATGAAGCATTGGTTTAAAACAGTCCATAACACATATAAGCCCCGCAAAAGTCATAACAAGCACGGAAATTACATACTAGCACCTCACATGGGGTGTTTGGATACTCACATCTCTCTCGGGTGTATATGAAATATAACAAGTTGAAAATGGAAGATAAACACTCATTAACCGGTCCTAGTACATAGATTACCATAGGCTTGAGACCATATCAAACCTCCATCGCGGCGTGAAGCACCTAGGAAAGACTATCAAAGAGGTCTTTAAAGGGTTGTAACGTTGGGCTTACGGTAGGGAAACAAAGGGTTTGGTGGGATAGGCTTTTTAGTGGTGGCAAGTCAAAATCTCTATGTTAAATGCATATGAAGAATGGCGTTGCTAAGCCAAGACTCGACACTCTAAACTCTAGATAACTGAAACAAACAAACATAAATTTAAAGATAGACATAGGATGGTAGCCCGTATTTTTTTTTTCATATACTTTTACTCTACCATCCTCTACGGTAACATCAAAATGATAGGGATTTATAGGCACATCCCTACACTTGAGTTTTATTATTCTAACACTAATTTGACCCGAATTGAAAAGATCAAAAACACTTGGGGTATGTTATTACGCAAATAAGGGAATTTAACGTTCCTTTCAATCATTTTATAAACTTTAACTTTTTCCCATGAGCCCCAATCGTCCCAAAACTGTGTACAAAGGATATGACTCGACTTAGCAACTCATGCAAGCAACTAGATAATTGAACTAAGGGTTTAGGGTGATAACAATAATGCACTAAAAGTGAGTGCATACAAGGTAGGCTAAGGCGATTTGGGTGTATATTTGGGGGGGGGGTGTAAACAATGCTCTTCATTGATATTCCGGAAAACCAAAACATCACGAGAACCGCTAAAAGGATAGGCTCTGAGGGGTTAACTAGGGGTATCATGTACTAAAGATGAGTACAACGCAAAGGGTGTGGGGAATTACTCAACCGATGTGGAAGAAGTAATTATATTACGGGTATCAAACAAGGGTTATCCTAATGCCTCTTATCATTTAGTTATTCTTAACTACACAAGTGTAGTCTTACTAGCGATCTCGGAATGCATCACAAAACAAGTTCTAGAATCTAATATACTACCGGTTCACACTCTAAGCATTAAAGATGAATGCTTTAATTCCTAATAATCTAAGGGCGATCCTCACATTTTTGGTGGAATTTAGGTGGTAAAGGGTTTTTGTGCTAGTCATGCAACTTCCTATCCGTGAGACGCTTTTGTTAAAACTAATGGCCCACTCCTATATGTCATGAAAAATTAAAAATTTGGTGCCAAAATTACCCTAACCGACATTTTCTCATGGTTTATTACACAAATACACTTGGACAAAGCAAATAATCAAGGATAAGCATAGTTTTAAAGTTCCGCTTTATTTTCCTCCTAAACTGAACATTGTCCCCAATGTTCCCCCAAAGTATCAAAGTTATGATAATGGAAGGTAATTAAAAACGAAAGAAACTAGTACTCCCTGATTAGCTCGGTAGGATCCGTATGTGAAGTAGTGGTTAAATCCTTTCCAAGAAGAATGTATGCGTGAAAAGCTCCTTCCAATCTTTTGTTTCTTCTTCTTGATAAATGAAACCCGCACATTTGAAGAAAACAAACGAAACCTTCAGTAAAATCGCGGTAATAATATATATAAGACTCTATTAAACTAGGATATAATGCTTGTGGAATGGATGTTTATTAATTTCCGGAAAATTAAGACTGGAAAATTCTAAAAATTTATAAGTAGCTCAAAAATGAGAAAAAGGTAACTGATGTTTTACTCTTTCCTCGACGCCAAGTTGCAATCCGACCAAAGTTATCCCTGACAAAATCGTCAGGATTTTCGAAAAAATTCGGAAAATTTACATCTTTAGAATCGGAAAAATTTCGCAAAAACATCCATTATGACTCGATACAAGCATTTGACTCGAACAAACACACATATATATATATCTTTTAATGAATTGTTATTCTCATGTTTACGCTCTTTTGAAAATGTGTGTAATCCTCCCTACACTTATCCTTTATGTAAAATACCTTTAGATGCAATTAAGACGAGGTTAAAAACAAAATAAAGCATTTTACAAATTTAAACATGAGAATAAACAATTAATAAAAGATATATGACACTAACAAGCAAACAATTAAGCATGGGTTGCCTCCCATGAAGCGCTTTTCTTTATTTATGAGACTTGTAGCTAGACTCAGAGTCGGGCCCTCACGTAACTTCATTTTGCATTCTCAACGAGAATTCTATCATATTGACAAAATTTTCATCGACTCTATATTTAGGCTCGAGGGTCAAGCAATTCTTTTTATAGTTGTTTTTATAAAGCCTCCTTCTTTCCCACATAAATTTATAACAATGATTTCTTTTTCAATGCTTTTTGGTCATCTTCCTTGCTTTTGTCCTCAAAAGAATCCCCTTCCTACTTTGATGTTGTCTCGTTCAAAAATGGGTAGATAGCCATATTCATTTGTTTTCCAAGGCATCCTATAAGTGATTTCATCGGTTCCTTTCTTAAAACTAACCGTTCCATCATACTTGTTATGGCTCATTTTAGATGTTTCAACAAACGGTTTCCTAGCACTACTTGGGATAAGCTATAGTCAATGACGCACCCTATATCTTCTAGGACTACAAAATCAACTAGATAGGTGAAATTTCCTATAAAGACATGCACATCCTTGACTCTTCCCACAAAGTTGCAAACTCCAGCGGATACTTAGGGTCTCTCCTAATATCAAGTCTTGAAAGTGCCATTCATAATGTCATTATGCATGCAGATGACATCACATTTATGGGAGATTCCAGATCTATGTAAGCATGGCTTCGACATACTTCTATATCCGATCATACAAGGGATTCCTTTGGTTTTTTTTTAAGTTCCAAGGATTTCTCTCCTAATCTTTGGGCATATCCTAATGATGGGTGATCGTGATGAGGGATTATCGATTATGTATTGATGGTAGGCAACCTCTTCCTTAGTGGGGAAGAGATTAAAATAAGCACTGAGAGAATCCTCCTTATTCACATTGATTTTACTAACACGAAGTTCAAGTAGGTTGACATGGCCGAAGCTCGGGGCTTGGTTGGGATCAAGCTGTATGTATTTGTTAAGTGGTAAAGCGTTGTTTGGTGGTTTGTCATCTTTCATGATGAAAAGTGATGGGATTACGAACAAAGGTCACGAAGAAGGGGATAGACTATGAGAAAGCTAAAAATGAGAAAAATTTACTTGATAGGAATCAAGCAAAGAAACCTAATCGAGGTGGACTACTAACTAGCTATTCTACCCTGCAACGCGCCAAAACTTGATAACGCTACACGGTCGCTCGGGTCAAAGGAACTTCCTTTCTTCGAGCAAGTTTTATAACACCCTAGTAAAGGAACCTAATCGTTGTAGTGTAGTATTAGGTAAGCCACGGGTATTAATATCGTTTCTAAGGGAATAGGAATGCTAGTGAGAAGTTACTACGCTAAGGTTGGGGTTGAGGAAGATTATTTTTATCTTTTTATGTTTTTTAGGAAATTGAAAGGTACGAATCTCGGGGTTTGGATTTGAGGGTTGGTATTTCTATCGATTACTCTACTTATCTAATTATCTAATCTAAGGTGTATGTAGTCTATGTCTAATTATTGTGTGCTCGTATGATAGTTTAAAGATGTGTTTACTTAGGTTTTACTACTCCTTAATTATCTCCTATTGGTGGTTGAATTGTCACGTCCTTATTCTTAGTTGCGTTGTGTGTCTAAAGTTGTAGGGTATGCGTTTCTCCCTAACTCTTTGAACTTACCAAAGGGTCTCGTCTACAAAACCCACTAGGGATAATAAACTCTTACTCTAAGGCACTCTTTGGATGGTCTAGCTTACAACTACTCAAGGAGTTATATTCTAAGGTTCACAAAGATTTAATCAAGCATTAAGTACACAACGAATGACCTATCGCATTACTAGATCATTAACAAACTAAGATAAGAGACAACCAATCAATATTCAATAATTAAGTTTAATATTCCCTAAGCAAACACAAAAGTAAATTAGCCGGACATGGAGAACATGCAAGCATACACACAAATAATCAAAGACATAATTGTATTAATGAAGTAAAGCACTTATCTTGATGTAAGATAGGGTTTAGAACCCTAAAATACTCGTCAAACAAGACAACCAAGTTTTATTTGGATTTTGGTTTAGGTTTTTACTCCAAAAGACTACACACAAATACTGAAAAATTCGGATTCTATATATAAGATTGTTGGAATCACTCCTAAACCATAATCAAGTGTTAGTAATTAATATGTAATAGTTAGCTTAATTATGGCCTTTATGTTTGTTATTAGCCTTAAGCTTATGTAGAAGGCCCATGAGCTTAGGCCCATGTCCATTAAGGAAAGGATGGGAACTAGGAGTGTTGCCCTAGCTTCCCACCTATAAATACTCTTGTATAACCCTCACTTGAGGGTTGGTTGTTCATTTTATTCACTCTCTTTACACCTTACGCATAACCGTCTAAGATCTACGCGTGTGTGTGTGTTTAACGTGTTCAACCAATCTCTTCTCTTCTCTATTTCTTGTATTGATGCTTGTGTTGTAAAACTAGTGACCTAACAGTGGTATCAATCGCCAAATAGTTGGGTGAATCGTTATTGCTTTTGAAGAAAGTTTTTTATCATACGCCAAAGGTAACGAGTTCTTTGGTTCGCTTAAAACACGTTTTTACACTTTTTAATCCAAGATTCTTGTACTTTCAATGTTATAAGGTGTTAAACTTATCGCTTTTGGCAAAAAGTTTGAACTTTATGCGGATCATTGTTTTTCAACTAGTTTTTGAACGAGGGTGTAAACCTACGCGTAACCGTTTTGAGTGCTTTGGATCATCAAGTTTCACACTTTTGTGTCATTTTGGTGTTATTGAAGCTATTTCATCATACAAAACTGGTTTAGAAACATCTTTGGGCAAAATCATTTTTACGATTAAGATTACGCGTATCAAAACCCTAATCTTACGCGTAACTTTATCCTTGGTTTGATCTTCGCCAGAGTTTACTCGCGGTTTTCTTGCTTGGATAAGCCTCAAAATACGCCGACTTTGGATATCTTTGCAATGATAGTGTAAAAGATCATTTGGGATAAAACCCTAAAATTACGCATAAGCATTAAGCTTACGCCAGAGAAATCCTACGATAAGATTAATCTTACGCCTAAGCCTTGTCTTATGCCTAAGGTAATCCCACGCCTAAGTTTCTACCTAACTTTGTGTCTACGATAACTTTAGTGCCTTTATTCTACTTAAGCGTAAGCTAAATCTACGCTAACTAGTGATTGTTACGTAACTTTGGTGTTTTACGCATAAGTCCTACTTGGTTTCTTGTGATTTCTACGCCTAAGGACACTTCATCAACAAAGGTTCATTCGACTACAAAGATCCATTTTACCAACACAAGTTTTCAACATGTCACAACCACCATACTCTAACTATTTCCCTTACACTTATTCTCAACGTCAACAACAACTAACTCCACAACATCAACAATGGGATCAACAACAAGCAATTTATCAACAACAATTTAATCAACAACATACTCCACAACTTGGTGCAATTCCACCACCTCAAATGGTTCAACCACCACCAAGTCTTCAAGTTCAACCCTACATAAATGAATTCAATCAACATCCATCAAGGAACACTATGAAGGAACCCACTTGGTTTGCAAAGATGTGTGAAGCTTTAAGTAGCCAACAATTAATTCATGAGGTGGATCACTTGATAGACCTCCAATGCTCACTCCAGGAAACTACGATCAATGGGTGATAAGGTTCTTTAGGTTTTGTGATCGAAAGAAGCCACATGGAAAGTTCTTAAAGAAGGTCATCCTTGAAGGTCCATTTCAGATGCCTACTGTCATTGTACCCGGAGATCCAAATGCTATTCCACCAAGAGATGAATAAACGAACATTGCTACCGTGCGATTTAAATCCAGAACTTCTACACTATGAAGCCGATGAGCTTGCAATGCAATATATCCTCTTAGGATTACCTAACCCAATTCTTCCAAGTGTTGATGCTCAAAAGACTGCAAAGGCAATGTGGGAACATATTCATCTTCTTATGGAAGGATCTACACTCAATCAAGAGGATATGGAATCCAAAATTTACTTGGCTTATGAACACTTCATGATTGAACCTCGAGAGACACTAGAGTCTTATCATCATCGATTCTCGACATCATCAATGATTTGGATAAACACAACATCATCATGCCAAGAATTGCAGTTAATACTAAGTTCCTGAGTAGTCTTGGTCCCGAATGGGAGAAGTATGTCATTTTTCTCCGTCAAGCGAAGAACATGCATCATTCTACATACGGATTGTTGTATGATTACTTGAAGCCTCATGAAAAGGAAGTTGATAGGGAAAGGATTCTCCGTGCTCAAATTGCTTGAACGCCAAATCCGAAAATCAACAACTTGCCTTGTATGCTCAAAACAATTATCCTCCTCAACCAAAGAACTCAACCAATCTACAATCACACCATATGATCCTTCACAGCAACAATCTCAACAAACTCAATTGGTTCCATACAACAACAACAATGCTCAAGCACTTGTCGATGAAGCTAATGAGGAATCGATCCGCTCAAGCATTGCAACAAGGATTTGTTATGATTGCTAATGCTTTTAGCCGTTATACCAACAAATCCAACAATCGGATTCGTTCCTCATCTAACACAAGGAATCAAGCTGTTGTGAACAATGGACGAGTTGAAGTTTAGAATCGTGGTTATGGTCGCCAGATGGGCGGTGGTCAAGGGTTTAATGTTGTGGGTAGGAATAACAATAGAGCACAAGTGGTGGAACAGGAAATGCTTTCGAATGGGTTGAATGGTCTTCGATGCTACAACCGCAATGAGAAGGGACACTGCTAATGCATGCCCAAAGCCAGGACAAGGGCGCGCTTATCACAAAGAGGCTCTTCTCTTGGCTCTTAAGGATGAAGTCGGTGGAACTCTCACGACAAAGAACATAGCTTTATGGCAAATGCGCACTCGGATGATGATATGGAGGATTTGCGTGCCAATGCAACAAGTATGTTAATGGCTAATATGCATGAGTTACACATGAGTGAACAGCCCGTATGACACCGGTGGCTTGTCTCGTGCACCGAACAAACCATATTTATCTATGATCTCATATCTCGCCAACATCCAATCCCGCAAGGCTCGAATGTTCAAAATGAGTCGTCCACATCTCATTCCGACGATTTTCAACTAGACCCAGTAGTTATATTTGACGATCAAGATGACCAAATGGTTTCCCTTGATAATCAAATTGACTCCGTGGTTATACTTGAGGATCTAAGTAATGATCATGTTGTGACTCACGTTGAACACGCTGAACTTTTGCCTCATCCAGATTTTGCTCGCTTAATACAAGACCAACAAACCATAGTGGAAGAATGTCATGCAATTAATCAGGACTTGAAAAGTAAAAATGCAATGTTAACCAAGGATTTTGAATGTTTACAAAAGCAACTCAACTTTTTCAAAACTCAAGAAAAACGTAAAAAGGTTTTGAAGCGCCTTTGCCTAAATCTCATCAAAATGAAAAATATTTAGAGAGACAGATGCGTGATCTAGCCGCTTCAAAGAATGCTTTGTTGTCCGAAATAGAACAACTGAAACATGAACATAAAAAGCAAATTAACGCTCTCACCTTGGAAAATCAAAAAGCTAAGGTCGAGTTGTTAACTTGTCAAAAAGCAGCTCTGCATACAAAAAGCATTCAACGAAACGAATAGATGATCATCTTGAAGAAATCATCGGCTTGCAAAACAAACTTAAAGAGTTTAAAACTGTTGTTTACAAACATGGCGAGTCGGTCACAACCATTGAAAAGTTTACTTTAAAACCAAATCCAAATGGCTATGGACCAAATCTTGCCGATTACAAACCTAAGCTTTCAACCAAAGCATTCAAACCAAATCCCGAAGTTTCCAAAGGTAATATAAAATTGATAATTCGTTATGAGTGTTGTTGAATATCATCGCCAAGAGGAATTAGATGCGTAAGACGAGTCGATCAAAATTAGAAAAAGTTGTTTACAACAAACCTTTTAACTATTCAAAAGCGGTCACTTTCGTCACACCAACGGATTCTTCTAACACACCAAATATTATCATAAAAACGCCTCGAAGTCTTCTAATGTTAATCCCAAACCGCATTATGCACAAACTTATGGTCCTTTACCTTCCATCGCTGAAGTAAACTCAAAACCCGAAAATCGCAAAATTCTTAGATATTTTGACCTTTTCATGGCTGACCTCAAACTTTACAACATGAGATAGAATATCATTCTGAAATCAAAGTTCAACATTTTCAATCGCGAGAACAAAGAGACATTTTTCGTAAAAATCTTTACCAAATGTTAAAAATTTGAAAAGTTGTGAATTGTCTTGGGAAAGGGACTTTCATAAGGAACTTGGATTGATGAAGGTCATTTTCGAGAAAACATAAACATCTATTTCTAATACTAAACGTAAAAAGAAAATGTTGAGAAAAGATGTTGATCGAATTTTGGAAGATGTCATCCTGGCCGATGTCCATAATGTTGTGTTATTGAATTCTTTGTCATATGCATTTGATTATATCTCTGCCGATATCGTTGATTTTGTGGTAAATGTTGAGAACACCGATAATGTGCTTCAGATCGAGTCCTTAAAAGTTGAAAATAAACGATTGTCAAACGAACTTTCAAATGCAATACGTCGCCTTAATTGGTGTCAAAAAGATATTCACGATCAACAACTTGCTTTTCAACACAAAATCGCCAGCTAGTGACAAAACTTCCGATCCAAAATTGAGCAACCTGGATGATCAAAACGTGTCTTTTAAGTGTCAAATCTCAAAATATGAACAAGAACTTGTAAAAGTTAAAAGGAATATGGTGTCATATTTGATTTACTCAAAAAGACTCGTGATGAAGCATCAAATGAACTTGATCATTATCTTGCACACACTAAAGAAGTTATGCATTTTGCCGGAAATATTCGGTCTGAAAATCAAGATCCGATTCACACTATCTTCAAGTTAAGAGAAATGTTAGGAAAGTATGAACAACTTCCGCTACCGTGATTAAGAGAATAGCCCCAAGAACACTTAGTAATCATGAACCTAGAATCACTAATTCCAAATCACAAGTTGCTAACGTGCTTCCTTCTCCAAACAGAATAGTTGCGTCTTTTCCAAACGCCCCGACTTCATAGCCTAGAGCACTACATCGAAGAATAGGAAGTTGCAACCTAAGAAAAGATCAATAAGGAATGCTAAAGTAGAAGAACACCCTAGGACTATGAATAAGACTCATGTTGATTCCACTATAGATATTAAGGCCCGCAAATGTAATAGAAATAGTGATGTAACTAATGCTAAACCTTTAAGCACTTTTGATATTCACCGATGCACCTTGTGTTATTTGTCTTAAAAGTATGAATTCTGATTTTCATGAAAAATGTGTTGCTAAAGCTATCATCTCTCGTTTAAGGAATCCTAAGAATCGGAATACCTCTAGGCCCACTAATCTTTCTAAGTCTGTGCTTGGTAGACCGCCTCCTTTAGATTCTAAGAAACGATTGTTGTCCCCTCAGAGCTCCAGCTTTTCACCTCCTAGGAATGTAGTACCACCTAGTGAATTCACTAAGACTAAAGCAAATACTAGTTGGAGATGGCATAAATGGATATATAACACACTAGGATTTAAATGGATACCTAAAGCTATTGATGTGTGTATGTCTACTATACCGAACCCTCTAACATTTCGGGTTCCACATCTACTTCTATTCCATCCTGGTCGCCTGTGTGTAATGCAGTGATACGATCATTCTCTGGATTGTTGATAGCGGATGTTCCCGACACATGACAGCAACCTTAAACTGTTATCAAACTTTATGCAAAGTTCATTGGCACCGCCGATTCGAATGATCACTTCGCAGCTATCATGGGCTACGGAGATTATATCAATGGGAACATCGAAATTAGCAGAGTTTATTATGTGGAAGGCCTCGGTCACAACTGCTTTCAAGAGGTCGGCTTTGTGATGGAGATTTGGAGGTTGCTTTCAGGGAGAAATCTTGTTTCATTCGTGATCTACAAGAAAATGACCTTATGTCCGCTCGTAATTCAAGTCTTTACACTATCTCTATGCAAGACATGGTTGCTTCATCTCCCATTTGCTTACTTTCAAAGGCAACATCAACTAAATCATGGCTATGGCAACCGCTGCCTCACATCTAAACTTTCAAACCATCACCAACCTTGCTCGACACAAACTAGTTGAAGGACTCCCACGATTTCGTTATTCTAAAGATCACCTTTGCTCGCCTTGTGAACAAGGGAAAGCACTCGTGCTCATTTTCCTTCAAAGGTGGAACACGCTCTCAAAGATGTGCTTCATCTTCTTCACATGGATTTGTGTGGCCCGACGCGTGTGCAAACGATCAATGGCAAACGCTACATCTTAGTAATTGTTGATGACTATTCACGTTGGACTTGGGTCTACTTTCTTCGAAGCAAAGATCAAGCTCCACGATGATCATCACCTTTCTCACGAAAATACAAGTTCAGCCTACGAAACACCGCTCGACAAATCGTAACAGCAGAGGCAATCAATTTGTTAACCAAACTCTTCGTGAATTTTATGAGAAAGTGGGAATTCAAAGATCGACATCTATTGCACGCACACCGAACAAAACGAGTTGTTGAAAGATGAAACCGAACGTTAGTGGAAGCTGCAAGAACAATGTTAATCAATGCTAAACTTCCAGATACTTATGGGCGTAGTCGATCTAATGCATGCTATACTCAAAACCGTTCTATGATTACAAAACGCCACAACAAAACACCTTTCGAGCTTGTCCACAACAGAAAACCAAATCTCAAACACTTTCATGTATTTGGATCTCTTTGCTATCCGAATAATGATCGTGATGATTTTGGGAAGCTCAAAGCCAAAGTCCGACATTGAGTCTTTATTGGATATTGTGATAATTCTAAAGGTTTCCGAACTGAATCGCCGAACAAAGGAGGTTATGGAAACGATTCATGCTCATTTTGATGAACTTACGGAAATGGCTTCTGAGTATAACAGCTTGGAACCCGGTCACAACCGCTTAAACTTCGCTCAAACCCCATCATCACCGAACAAGCCCCCACTCACTCGCCAACAAATGGAACGGTTATTTGCTCCTCTCGCTTAGTGATCGATATTGATGAACGCGTGCTCTAGGTGTATCCACTGCTTCCGCCAACCCGATAATACTCTTATACCGATACACTCGCTACAACAACTAATGTTGCGAAGCACCACCGCTTGACTCCACCACAACAGTTGAACAAACCGCTTCCAACAATGATGAACCGGTGATGATGTTTCAATGAAGTACCCCCACCGCAGATTTTGATCCAAATGCTTTTAACCCGCTTGCTAATGAGATCTGCACCGACTGATGTTGCGGAATCTTCAACAAGCCATTTGAATCCTCAAAATCGCACAATGTATACCAACATCAACCCTCCACACATAGATGGACAAAAGACCATCCTCTTGAAAACATTATTGGCAACCCGAATCAACCAATCGTTACGAGACAACGCCTTCACTCGGATGGTGAACATTGCATTTATGCACTCACCGTCGCCAATCAACCTAAAACATCAAAGACGCAATGACAAAAGACAACCGGATTGAATCCATGCAAGAAGAACTCAACCAATTCAAACGTCTTGAAGTATGGGAACCGGTTGAAAGACCAACAGGAGTCTACGTCATTGGTCTCAAATGGATTTGGAAAACAAATTGATGTGAAGGAAACGTAATCGAAATAAGTCACGCCCGTGGCTAAGGGTTATCGTTAGGAAGAGGGTATTGACTTTGAAGAATCTTTTGCTCCGGTTTCTCGTCTTGAGGCTATTCGATATTTCGCGTCATGCTCATATGAATATGACGGTCTTTCAGATGGATGTCAAAACGGCGTTTCTAAATGGACAACTTAAAGAAACGGTTTATGTCACCAACCGAGGATTCGTTGATCCCTGCGTTCCCGAACCATATCTACAAACCTGAACAAAGCTCAGATGGTCTCAAACAAGCTCCTCGGGCATGGTACGATAAGCTATCATCTTTCCTAATTGCCAATAATTTCACCAAAGGTTCGGTTGACCCTACTCTTTTCATACAATATCACGGGGCACATATCTTAATTGTTCAAATTTACATGGATGACATCATTTTTGGGTCTACACATAAAAAGTACTCAATCGCTTTTGCAAAACTAATGAAGAAAAATTTTGAAATGTCCATGATGGGTGAACTTACATTCTTTCTAGGATTACAAGTTCATCAATCACCCCGTGGTATTTTCTTGAGTCAGTCCAAATATGCCCTTGAGTTGTTAAACAAATTTGGAATGAAAACCGTGACACTTATGCCACACCAATGGCTCATACCAAGAAGCTAGACGCTGATTTACATGGGAAATTGGTGGACCCTACAAAATACCGTAGTATTATTATGTCTCTCATGTATCTATACCAGCGCACTGATATTGTCTTTGCCGATATCTTTGCTCCCGTATCGGTCGCGACCAACCTGAAACCCACCTCTCGAGGCTAAAAGAATCCTCCGATACATCAAGGGAACCATTAATTTGGGGATCCGTATCCGGGATTCGTTTTGAACTAATCGCTTTTTCGACGCGACCACGCAGGATGCTTAGATTCACGGAAAAGTACTTCGTGAGCTTTACAATTTTTGGTGATAAACCGTGTCATGGCAATCGAAGAAGCAGATTGTATCGTCCGTCCTCAATCGAAGCGTAATATGTAGCCATGTCGGCATGTTGTGCTCAAGTCATTTGGATGAGAACACAACTCAAAGACTATGGTTACGTGTTTGACAAAATCCCGATGTACTGCGACAATCGGAGTGCTATTGCGATCTCGTGCAACTCGCCAGTTCAAGATTCAAATCAAAGCACATCGATCTTCGATATCATTTCATCAAGGACCACATGGAAAGTGGTACTGTTGAATTATATTTTGTGGGTACGTAATACCAATTGGCGATCTTCTCACCAAAGCCTTGTCTCCCCGCTAGGTTTAATGAGTTGGTCCACCGGATTGGTATGAGGTGTTTGACTCAAGAGGAATTGATGACCTCTAAAACAGTTTAAAACCACAAACACCAAAACATCTCTTGTAAATAATTTTTTCAAAAACAAAATACAAAAATATAAAACATGATAAAACAACAAAAAATATTCTTCTATCTATTTTTCTTTCAACATGGCAAGTACATTTCTTCCGACAACACTATAATCTTTCAAAATTCAGTATTTTTCCGATCAAGTGTTGAGGGGTAGAAAATAAATACTTAATCTGTTTCAAAACATCCGTACTTGCATGTTACTCTATTCGTTGTATCTTTTATCAATGGTGGTAAACTTTTTTCGTTATATGACACTCCTGACTAAAATTTATAACCTTTCATCATTTTCTAAAGTCGAGGGGGAGTGTCGTCAAAGTTATTTCTTAAAATCTTTTGCTTGGTAACCAAAATGGAAGTTAAAAGGCTTTAAATGAAAATGGAAAAGGTGGAGGGACCAAAACTGCGAAAAGGTTAAAGTCATTTTAATAAAATCACCCCACCTAACATTTTACTTCACATTTATTACTCCTAACTCAACAAATCCTACGCACAAAATTCGTTCTTCAAATCTGTTTTCGATCATCAATTTGTAAGTTGTTTCATGATCTTAACGTGTTTACAAACATTGGTTTTGATTTTTACACGAATCCAACGGTCAAATTTTTGCATATGATTGATTTGGTGTTCTACGCATAAGCGTATGAACACCTAATCAAGAATGGGTGTTTGTGGTTAAAAGATAGTGTTAAAATGTTCTTCTTACATCAATAAACTCATTTTCATCACTTAAACGAACCCGGATACACTAATTGAGTGAATTTCAAATTTAGGGTTTATGCGTGGTTTTAGGTATTTTCAAATGTGATTGTATTTGGTCCAAAAGATTGTTGTGTGATGTTAATATCATGTTGAATTAATGATTTCCAGGCCTTATAAGAACCCAGAAACACTAATTGATTAAAAATTGGAATTTAGGGTTTAATGTTCTTAGGTTTGGGTATTTTTGATTCACTGACTTTTGGATGTTAAAACTTGGTTATTAGACTCACAACACCTAAGACCTACCGTAAAAACGTTTGGTGCAATTCCTATGGCTATAAATCATATGAGTAACTCTTAAACTCTAGGGGTTTGACTTACGCGTATGACTTTCTACGCGTAAACTGAGAAATGAGTTTGATGCCATGATCTGTTTTAAAATGACTATACATTTAAAAATTGATGATATGATGATTTTATTTCAGGCTTGCTACGCATAAAACTCATAATCAAGGTCCTTGTTACTCTATGCATAAGGATCACCTTACGCGTAGAAAGTTATGCGTAAGAGAAATCTTACGCGTAACTATTACGCGTAAGGTTCTACAAAGGGACTACGCGTATCTTGTGAAGGATATGCGTAAACAATGACTCTACGCATAAGGTCTACTCTCACGAGTAAGCCTTACGCGTAAGGTCTTATATACGCCTACGCGTAAGCTCTACGCATAAGGTCCCCTTTTCCTACGCTTAACATTTCTTACGCGTAAGTAAGGATCCTACGCATAAGCTTGCGCCTACGCATATACCATTCCTGCTTAAGCGTAACTTTGCCATATCTACGCCTAAGCCTTGATTGACCTTCATTATGAATTGTTACGCGTGCAAACTTGTAAATAAATAAATCATAACGTCACGAAACCAATACCGTCACTAATAAGCTTAAACGTATAATTTGTTGTGAAAATATGTGATAACATAAAATTTAAAACTTAAAGTTAACTAACTCACGAAACGTTTCACGACGTCATTGAAATATTGGACATACAAGTGACTTAGGACTCGTAACAATCAATGACATAGTACATTCAATAATTAGTCAATAAAAACCTTCTGTTGACTAACATTATGTCTTTCGATATGTTGGTTCTTTTGGCTAATGTTATTTCAGATCACGACATGACTGCTCAAATGAATGTGGATGCACCTGAGATTCTCACAATTGCCGATATCTTCCCTAATGGCTATCCAAGAAAGATTGTAAAGAACAATCTCAGAGTTGACTTTGA
This sequence comes from Chrysanthemum makinoi, assembly GCA_910596185.1. Classification (NCBI taxonomy): domain Eukaryota; kingdom Viridiplantae; phylum Streptophyta; class Magnoliopsida; order Asterales; family Asteraceae; genus Chrysanthemum; species Chrysanthemum makinoi. The sequence goes on from OU343216.1 coordinate 59,169,361, forward strand.
AACCCTCACATGCTCAGAATCTTCTTGCTTGATTGTTGTGGATATTTTAAAGAATCATACCTACCAGATCATGCTCTCACACTCGCTACAGCATGGAGATCTACATACACAATTCGAATTCAATGCAAAGGATCAAAGGTCAAAGTGCGATGACAAAGTGACGTTAAATCACAAACAAATCACCATCACACATGCAGATTTACGGGCCGTTCTTCTTATTTCTGATATCGAGCCAACCGACTTCTATGCCACACCTATGAAGAGACAGCTCGCGAGTTCCGATGGATATTGGCTATGATGAAGCTTCGTGAATTATCACTAAGAATTCTCATGTGGAGCTTAAAAACATTCCTCAACCGTGGAGAACCCTCTACATCATCATCACCAAGTCAGTCTCTGGTCGTGATAGTGGCTATGAGCATCCCAAGCTCATGGAACTGCAAATATTTTGGTCATTAATCAACAAGAAGGACATCGAAATTGAAGCTCTGATATGGGATGACATGATGTCATTTCTCAAAAACTTGGCTCAAAGATTCCCTATGTCGATACACAAAGTGTTGATCCAGAGCACTTGACTTCATCCCGATATTCCCAAAAGGCTCAATGACCCCGACAATCACGACATGTTGATGAACCCACCCTATCGGAATCAAGGAATCGTCAACAAAGAAACAGGTGTGGTTACCGATCACCTTCCGACTAACGAAATCAAAAAGCTCGAGACATACAAAAGGTATCGGTAGCGTAAGAGAAGGCAAAGTTGGTCATCTCGATGAGAAGTCTTCTCGTACTCCTATAAGGAAAACCGTAAGAGGAAGTGGAGAAAGTGTGCAAGCACCGAGTCGAGGACGTTCCCGAAGGAATCCTCCACTAAAGGGGACAGTTCCCGCCAAGGAAGCTGTTCCTATTCCCGTATCTAAGCCTGAACCACAAAGAAAGCTAAGACGAGGACTCGAGGATAATGCATCGATGAAGAGACTTTCTACTCAAATCGCTAAAGATGACACTACAACAAGATCTAAACCTCCTAGTCCTCCACTGATCAAGGAAAAGGGAAGACTCAAGACTTGTGCCTTATGAAGAAAGCTCAACCTCAGATGAAGAGCAACTGGATAAATCATACAGGAAGAAGTTCAAATTCGTTAGACTTCAACACGTTGCACAACAATTTTCTCAAGAACAAATGGGTAGCCCCGGAGGGTCAAGTGGTGCAGCTCAACCTTCACTAGGTCCTGATGCAGTTAATCAACCCGATAAGGGATCTGGTGCCACCACTTTGGAGCAACAACAAAAGCCCGTGGAAGAAACTATTGAGCATGACTTTGAGGAACCTGATAAAGATAAGTCCGAGAAAGATGAGGATGACAAAGAAAAGACCGAGATGAAAAGACTCAAGAGAAAGAAAAATTTGAGGTGATATCGATATGATAAGTTTCGCTAGATAGTCCTGCGCCAGAGGAGAAAACCTCTCAACCTCCAAAGGATCTAGAGTCTCCTCATGTCTCTTCATCATCGATTCGCTCTCTCATTCTTCACCACCACCATCAAAAAGATCAACCAAATCAATCATCCAAATCGGGAAGAAGCCACCTCGATCTTGGATTTCTAATACTCATAAAAGAATTGTGGATGCGGTCAAACAAGTTAGAAAGAAAGACATGCTTTACAAAAAGCTAAATTTTATTGTTTCACGCTTAACGTATCTTCATGATGAGAATGACAAGATGCAAGTTGAAAGGGAGTATGTACAAAAGCTTATGAAGGATGATCTTCAAGGGAGCATGGACGAGATGATAAAAGGATACACTCACAAGTTCTTAATGGAGGTCGTTCCAAAACTGACAAAGGAGATGTATACCGCACAACTTTATCCAATCTCTTACATTTAGCCAAGCAAGCCATGAAATCAACTCCAATGAATTTGAGCATCAATCCGGTTGAAACTACAATCTTCTCAGATGATGAATTGGTGAACCGGCTAGTAGCCCAAATGTCGAAACGCTCTACAACGTTTGCCTCCCACGAAGCTAAGTTGTTTGAAGCATTGCTGGAATACCAACTCAAGTCATCATTCAGAGAAGAACCTGTAAGGCCTAAATGTTCAAGAGATGATGAAGACAAAGATCAAGATAAGGTTAAGGAGCCTAAACGTACAAAGAAGTCTGGTGAATCATCTTCCATTCAAGACTCAATGCAGCCTCCACCACAAAGGACTCCTCGCCAACAAAGATCCCTCCTCCCTCTTCTACCTAAAAACCTCGATTTTGAGTTACCACCTGCACTCGTAAAACCGTGATCACTTTGAGTATACGGGTGGTGACGATGAGGAATACCATGAGCCCCAACAATAACCCGCCTCTCCCAAAGTACAGTAAACCGTAATCCTCATCTAGTCCTAAGAAAAGAAGAAGAAGCGCTAAGGCCGACGCCCTATCATGGCTAGATGAAGATAACACAGAGGAATTTGAATGGTTTTCTACACTTGTTAATTCCACTCCCTACCCAGATGAAGGTCAAGAGGTTACAGAATGTAGTACATTGGAGCATGCGAAATTTCTACAAGAAAAATTCCGTGTGAAGAAGATGACGAAATCCAAGTTGAAGCGAATCAAGAATGAAGCATTTCAACTTCTAAAAGACAGCTCAGAAAGTGCCATCGAGGTCGAATATCACCTTGATAATATTGCACGAGCCATGTCTAACAACATGGATTGGCTCAACCCAGAAGCAAACATCGACTTAACTCAATGGGACAATCCTCCATATTACACAGACTGGTCTAAACCTCTCCCTACAATTGGCTAACCTGACGGCCTAGGTATCCATTCAGATATTTCTTCAACAAAGACTTGGAATTTCTTCTACACGGTGGCGATGGTTCAAGGAAATACGCTACATCTCTGACACTTCCATTCCCGACAGCCGAATACTCAAACTGCATAGCCATCGAGGAACGAGCTAACCACTTGTTTTCCAACAACGTGGCAGAGTATGACCGTGATGCAATGTATGGGATTCACCATTGGCCGAACGAAGAATCTACTACGTAAGTCGCCAGTCCGAAGTCTCAACATGCAGTGTTCAAGACTAAAAGTATCGTTGCCATCAAACACGTTGATCTTTCGTCCAAATGGGACTACACGTTTCTCAAGAATATTGTGGTCAAAAGACAAGACGAAAGGGATTATGCATTCTCTGAAGGTGACTTTGAGAATTTGTCTATCAACGACATTGAAGACATGTACCTTGCCAAAGTACAGTGTCGCATGAGACAATTTTCAACCAAGTACAACGTGAATTCATCAAGTCATTGCTCATCTTCATCAGACGCATAGTCATCAAAGAACGTGTAGAAGATCTCTAGCTTGCAGTAGAATCTTATCGACCCTGTCAATTTCACTCCACCGCAGCTTGATCTTCCCGACATCAACGGCTTTCACAACTTACACTCATCAGAAACCATTCGGGCCAAGCAATCGCAGTGAACTTCAAATAAATTGCTTAATGGCGTGTAGAGATCTTCACAAGTTTGGGGATCACACTTTGAAGATGGTTAGGGACGGATTGGCTTACCCGTTGAAGGATATACACCAAAAGATCGGGTCTCCTAAGCGATGGAATTCTCATGATCGAAGGGATGTGAAGAGGATCATCACGATGATTTATGAACGGTTGTATAAAGGGATCAGCCGTAAGATTGGAAAGCTATGTTGGTGGTCGACCCATGATTAACATCACCGGCTTTCAACGCCCGGTTCACACTCCCCGCAACATCTCTCGACTACCCGTACCCCTTGAATTGCTTCTTTCCTTATAAATTTGGATGTATGATTTCCTATGTCTATGGCTTGTGCACACATTACAGTGTACAACCCGTTCTTGTCAAGAAAGGACCCCGTGGTACGCCGCCACAATCCTTATAAAAGGAGCGTTTAAAGCTTCTACTTTTGAGTAAAACCTATCAAACCTTTCACTTTTTCAAGGTTTTGCTCAAAAGAACAAGTACTTTCCCTTATGATTTTCAAAACCTCAACCGCTTATATCACTCGTTGAGGGAGAGTACTTGACTAAAATCTTTGTTCACTAATTGTTCACAGTGGTCATTCTTCCCAACACTCGAAATGGTCATATTTATTCTCAACTTTTCAAAAATAACATTTTATATGCCATTTTTGAGGGGGAGAAAATACGTGATAAGAAATATGTTGTGTAAATGCAAATGAATCTTTGTGCTATAGACTTAACCCATGAATTGACGAGATCTTAACTGTTAGTAACTCAAAAAGACTTGTCCAGGACGGGTAATAATTTCAAGCTAGTTAGCTAGTGATGTAAACGTGTCTCGCAAAGGACTTGTCCGAGTAGAATGTACCATTCGAGAAACGCTTGGTAGATATGAACCTTGACGGGTTTGACAACCTCTCGGGGTTGTCCACACCTTCAAGATAGTTATTAGAGCTAGTTGTCACCTAAAAGCTGACAATGCAACTCTTTAACTATGCCACGTAACCGTGTCTCATGGGGGAATGTCTATCTTGAGTCGATCAATTCAAAAGTGCGCACTCTTTCCTCACTGTGCAGATTTCAATAAAAACTCTTTAGCACATGTGGAGGGGGAGTATTTCTGATAAAAGATAAAACTCTCATAGTGGTTCAAACATGTTTTCATTTACAAACCCTTTGAGAGATTTTCTTGAAAATGGTTTTATGGCAATGGAGTTATAAGGTGATTAAGGTTAGGAATAACCATCCTATGATCCGCCAGATCCGGAGGGATCTACCCAAGGACACTACCAATAGTTAGAACTTAGAAGTCCTTAGGTATGATTGTAAAAAGGAGAAAATGAGAATCGGAGAAAGAAGGAGTTGAAGAAGTAAAAAGAAATGCAAAGAAAAGGGTGAAAAGAAATAGCCCTCCAGATTATTCAACTTAGGGCAGACACCGGGTTCAATTCATATGCTACTAGTTGTCACTAGATGACACCGGTATTGAAGATTAAAAGTCGTCATGGACCCAAGGACGCATGCACTAAACCTTCTTAACCACTCAAGTTTCTCTCAACAGAAGCTTGTTTCATTCTCACAGGGAACCCTATCGGCTTTCTCTTAGAGATTGCTGGTATTGAAGAAGGAGACCCTCTCCCTAGTCTCCGCCAGAAAACCAAAACACACTATTGAGTCTAGAGCCACAAGATTCATCAAAAGATCTCTTAGGTACACTTGACATTTCATCACTTGACGTTCAACAATAAGAATTTCGGTGGTACATTATCGAGTCCTTCACGGATCTTAGCAATCTGTCGAGAACATTTATGAGAGGTTCACATCTGTGATCCTCAGTAATTGAATGGAAACTCTCGCCAGGTCAACTTCAAACACCGACAAGTAGTCACTTCGGCAACTCCCCGTGGATTGCGCTTTAGTGGTCTAAACGGTCTACAGTGGAGGTGATGCTTCGTGTACCTCGACTCATCTGAATCGTAGGTGTACTTCGGTACATCGTGTTATCTCACTTGTGGGACTCCGATTCAGGAACGTCCTTTGTGAGAATTAGAGTTGTGTTTTCACACTATGCTGTTAACACTCTCGAAGTTCAAACTTGTAAGTGCCGGAATCCGCTTATTACTAACCGCTTTCATGTTTTCTTCTTATGGAAGCTCTGGAGCGGAATGATCGTGCAGATTCTTCACATGCTCATGCCAACATCATCACTAATGGAAGCTCTATCTAAAAGCAACACAAAAGTCAGAGTGAAGCCGACCTGAGCCAGACTTGATGCAGATAACAACATACTATCACTTTCATCACAAAGAACAATGATCAAAGAACAAAGTTAAAGATGACGCCAAAGCATAACTGTTCAAAGAAAACTATCTCTACACCGGGAGATTGTTCGAATCAATGAAATTCTTCTCATAAGAAAGAAGAATGTCAGAAGACGTCAAAGCTTCTATTACATCAACGCCTTCACCGTTCTCATCACTAACACTTAGGGGGAGATTGTTGGAATCACTCCTAAACCATAATCAAGTGTTAGTAATTAATATGTAATAGTTAGCTTAATTATGGCCTTTATGTTTGTTATTAGCCTTAAGCTTATGTAAAAGGCCCATGAGTTTAGGCCCATGTCCATTAAGGAAAGGATGGGAACTAGGAGTGTTGCCCTAGCTTCCCACCTATAAATACTCTTGTATAACCCTCACTTGAGGGTTGGTTGTTCATTTTATTCACTCTCTTTACACCTTACGCATAACCTTCTAAGATCTACGCGCGTGTGTGTGTGTTTAATGTGTTCAACCAATCTCTTCTCTTCTCTATTTCTTGTATTGATACTTGTGTTGTAAAACTAGTGACCTAACAAAGATTACACATGCGACGGCGTCACCTTATGTTTTGTGACGCTGTCGGATCACCGTCATTAGGGTTTCGTCTTGGCCACGTTAGAATTGCGACGGCGTCACCTTATGCTTGTGACGTCGTCCTCCTCACTTCGACTGCCCGGATTGAATCTAGGTGCCCGAGTTGCGACGGCCTACTCTTTTATAACTTGACGTTTCGTCACTTGAAAATAAGAGTTTTGGCTTCGTCCGCCACAAAATCTCTCGACGTGTCATAGAGCAAGCCGACGCGTCACCTTATGTTTTCAGCAGCCCGAGTGTCTCGATTCTTGACTTTGGCCATTTTCTTCGTATATCCGCGCCTTTTCATCCAAATAAGTGCCATTACAGCAATTTGCCTTCAAGAGACCTAAAAAGTGAAAAGGAACGATATTAAGTAATAACGGATACAAAAGTGATCAAATAAGGGCTTAAATGACCCCTCAAAAAGGTACATTTTAAAACCTTATCACTGTGCTTTTCTAGCTTTCAGACACGCCTTAGGGTTTGGTTCATCAACTAACGCCACACTATGTTTGTCACTTAGAACTCTATGCTCAGTGATCATGTGAGCAAATCAATGGTGTTTCCTTGTACATACAATTTGTTTTCAAGTTTGTTTTTCAAAGTTCTTAGGTTGGAAAATTCATTTAAGAGTTTTGATTCCTTGGCATTAAATTCCTGTTTGAGCACTTTCACATTTTCTTGAAGTTCTTGTTTTTGCTTAGCCGTTTTGTTAAGCTTTTCTTTTAAGGAATCTAACTCTTGTTTAAGTATTTCTTCCCTAAAATTACTTTTTCTAATAATTGTACGCATTTGGTCATCCATCTCCTGCTCACGGGTAGTTAACTCAAACTTAGCACTTTGTTCATAAATGGCAACTTGTTCTTTATAGGCATTAAGTTCAGAGATGGCAGAATCATTAGGAACACTAGTAGTGTATTCATCAAAGATACAGTCATCATTGACTGCATTATATACATCATTTTGGTTCAATCGCATTCTCACATTGGGTCACATATTGATCATATGGGACGATATTATCATTGCCCATATTAGCAATATCGAGTCACCGGTTTCCCGCGATTGAACCTTATCTTGTATCTTTTGTCATCAACATCATCATATAGTTTTAATACCTCTGAAATGATTGATTCTTTTGATGGACCAAACTTACGTGGTGAGGGACCTTTGAGAGACCATTGGAGAAATGCTAGCCATGAAAATTGTCTGGCAAGAGGTTCATCATCGACGTGAGTCGTGATGCATCACATCGGTGACTTGAAAGGCATTCGATGATTATGACCTATCTCTTGAATTGGCAAGCTCATCCACATCTGATCATATGTCTTGGCATTGCCTCGAAGAAACAACAACTCCTCTTCATCCAACACAGCTCCATTGTCCCGAGCTTGCACAAGTAACATCTTATCTCTGAAGTACTCTGCATTTTGTGGACGTTTTGGAGATGTGCAGTTTCTAGCTATATGTCCATCACCACCACAGTTGTAGCATTTGATCGGCTTTGCTTGTCCTTGATTTCCATTCCTTCCCCTATTTTGATTTGCTACATATCCTCTACCAACTCCACCTCTTCCCTGTTCATACTGCCTTTCTTGGACTGGTTGCACCATAACCTTCCCATCTTTGACAGTTGCTTGATTGTGTGGATTAGATGCTGTTCTGAGGTTATTGTTGGTGTGTGGGAGAGAGTTCATGTTTTGACTAACCATGATAGACAGTTGATTGATGAAGTTTTCCATGAGTGTGTTTGAGTCAGGAGGCTTATATGCTGGATCAGGGATCCATGGGTATGACTTGAGAAGCTTTGGTGGTAATTCCAACATTTGTGTAAAAGGCTGTTGAGTCATTTGAGGAACTTGTTTCTCCCTGGTTGGTTTTGAACTGTTCAAGAATCCTTTTTTCAAACATAGCATGTCTCTCATTCTGAAGAAGGAAGGCATATAGTTGCTCATAGTTTGTGTTCTTCAATCCTTTGGTTAGCTTCACAGATGTGACAAACTTGTGCCATTCAAGATTCATGTTATTCACAAACTTTGAATTCAAATGAATGTTTGGCATGGTCATTTTGATATTCCTCATATCATTTACAAGCTTGTGGAATCTCACGTAGTATTCATATATACTCTCTTCTGGTTTCATCTTGAAGTGTTCAAATTCATCATACATGGATTCTCTGTCTTCCTTAGTTAATTCGTAACCCGAGAGAAGCATTTTGACATTATCCCAAACATCCTTGGCTTCAGTGTTGTGATTGATAAGCTTGTAGATGTCTTTGGAAGACCCTCGAAGTATAATGTTTGAAGCCCGATATCAGATCGAATCTCTTTTTCTCCTTATCACTGAGCTCATCATACGTCTTTGGTCTATCCAATCCAAAGATCATGGTTCCATCAGCAGCAGTATCAATTATGTCTCTTGTAGTCTCAATCTGATAAGGTCCTTCATCAATTGATTTTAGAATTTTGACCCCATTTTCCTTCCCAAGACAGTACAATCTGATTCGTTGAGCCCAAGAGTCGTCAGTCTGCATCAAGCATGGGTGGACAGTATCTGAACCACTGCTTGAACATCCTCAAAGAAGTGGAGATGATTGTAGGTACGTTGGTAGACATGTTTACAGATTTCACGGGATTTTATAACTCTATGATTAAACCGGAAATAGATTCTTTCACGGGATTTTACTAAATCAAGAGAAAACCGTATTAGAAACAAAAATCAACCAAGTCGCTAAGAATCCTTGAACCAAGTCGCTAAGCACCAAGTCGCTAAGTAGCAACTCGCTAGACTTCAAGTTGCTATGAATCAAGTCGCTAAGCCCAAGTCGCTAAGAACCAAGTCGCTGGACACAAGTCGCTATAATACCAAATCGCTAAACAGTCAAGTTGCTAAAGAACAACTCGCTAAGATCCAAGTCGCTAACACCAAGTCGCTGAGAATACAAAGTACAAGTCGATAACAAAATTGAAAGCAAGTCGCTAACCAACTGTCAAGTCGCTAGCCGTAGTGGAGAATCCACTAACTTGTACTGTTTGTTGGCTTGTCTCAATAGACAAGTCGCTAGGCTCAAGTCGCTAACAATTACTGAAGCAAGTCGCTACGAAGAAAAACACTACGAGAGTCAAGTCGCTAGCAAGAAAAACTTCAAAACACACTTTTCAATCCAAAACAAGCCCAACCACAGTGATTCAAGCTTTCCAAATTAAAACCCAAGCACTTACAATTAGGGCTGTAAACGAACCGGACGAACACGAACGGAGCCTTGTTCATGTTCGTTCGTTTAATTTTAACCGGACAAATAAACGGACACGAACGCTTAAAAAGACAAATTTTCTTGTTCATGTTCGTTTATTAAGAAAATGAGTTGTTCATGTTCATTTATGTTCGTTTATTAAGACACTAAACGAACGCTAAACGAACATAAACGATCGAACATAGAAAAACAAACATAAATTTTATTAAATTATTTACAATTCATTGTTTTATATGTGTTGTTTTGTTTAAACAACCCAATTTTAAAATTGTACAATTAAAAGATATGATATACGAACATGAATAAATAAATGAACATAAACGAACGTTAATGAACGCTTAATCGGACGTTCACAAACATAAATGAACGGACACGAGTTTTGTTCATGTTCGTTCATTTAACTAAACGAACATAAAATATTGTTCATGTTCGTTCATTTAATAAATAAACGAACTTTTTACCGAACGGTTCATGAAATGTTCATTGAACGTTCAGTTCGTTTACAGCCCTACTTACAATGATTCTAAACACAAAAGTACACCCAAAATTCAAACTTTAACACAAAAAATGATCCAAATGACGCAAAAACCACTAAACTTTTTCAAACTAAAAAACCATCTAAAACCACTAGAAATCCAAGGATATGAAAGAGAGATGATCAAACCATGGCTCTTGATACCATTTGTAACATATTGGATTTCACGAACACATTAAACCATAATCAATATAGGCGTACAAGATGAGGTTTTAGAGAGAGAAAGAGTTAGAGGTTGGGAACTTAGTGAGAGAAAGTGAAAATCTTATTATGAGCTCCAACTCTCTACCTTGGGAGGTAGAGAGTATTTATAGTCATTACACAAATCGCCACCTACGGGCTGTGGATCAGGCATACAATGGGTAAAGACCCGTCCGTCCTCCACGGTGTTACTTAACTAAATACTACTTAACTTTAAATAACCACGACTACGAGCTTTCTAACGATTACATATACTTGAGGTGACCGACACTTTAATAACCGGATTTACTAAATCCTAACAGGCATTGTTAATAAAAGTAAAAATGTCATGTTTAAATTTCGTAATAATTAACAAATGATATTATAAACCAACTTGTAATAATGCTCTTAAACCTTATTTGATCGATTTATGATAAGAAGTATAATGGTCGCCTATTACCAAAAGCATTCATGTCCTAACTTAAACACATTCACACACGACTCATTTTTGATCTCGCAACTTACTTTGTTGAAATTGTGTAATACTATTTTATAGGTTCTAAAATGCCTAAGTCGACACAACAAGATCATCATGATACCGTACATTACATCCCTAGATTGTAACCACCAAGAATTTCACCTCGTATTAAACTAATATAATATTCTAACGAAAGAATACTTATGCATTTTCTACGTCCAAATTTTTTTTAAGAAACGATATCCACTTATTTGATCACAACAACTAACTAATGTGACGTAACTCATATACATAATAAACATTCTTATTACGTCAAGTATAAAGGTTTTCAATTTGTCACTGTACATTATTACGTTAACGTACAATTATTAAACTTTCAAGTTAAACTTTAACCATTTATTTGAGTTTACATGAAACCCTAATTTATTATAACTACGCTTTTTCATAAATGCTAAAGTACAACATTCTATACCTAGAGTACAAGTCATTAAAGCACGGAACCTAGCTATACTTTAAAATTCCGTTACAAGCCTTAATGATTTTATGTACATGATATATTTTCAAAATATTAATGTATAAATCTTTTAAGCATGGGTACAAGTTCTTAATGCATAAAGCTTAAAGTTTACATAAAATCACATTATAAACCTCACTGTACCTACCTTAAAGCACATGATATAAACTTATATTGCACAAGCCTTTAAAATTGACCGTCCTAAATTTTCAAACCTAATGTACAACTCTCTAATACTTGTGGTACAAGTATCCTATGCACAAAGGTTACTTATTTAACATACATAAGCTACATTAACCAAAAATTCATTATAAACCTTAGTGTACTTAATTTTAAGCACATTGTACAAACCTTTCAAAGCAAAAGTCTTAAAAATATATTTTTATTTTTAGTAAGTACAACTAAACAATGTTAATGTACAAACAATAATGCACCTTTTACTTTTATTATTTACATATAAATTAACCTAAACTATATTTTACCTAAAATAAATTACCAACCTAACTAAGTACTTACATTACTACACAATAGGTACAACAATAAAAGCCCTAGGTACTACCCCTCAATGCCAACGCCCCTCCCCTTTTACCCTAGTTAAAATTGAACTAACTAAGTTACCATTTAGTTACCTAGCACTACTTGTAAAAACCTTAGCCACAATTGATTTACTTGCACAAAATAGTTACACATCACCTTGTTTCCCCCATCTTGACAACTCTTCTAGGCTCATATTAGGCCACATCTCTTCATGTTCTCTTGAAATCACAAGGACCTCCCATGTGTTTTGGTACACCTCACAATGTCCCTTATCTAGTGAGACAAGGTGACTTAACACCTTGGGAATTCATGCACCTCCCATCTATATATATGAACGCCCCATACCATTTCCTTTTATGTCCCATGCAAACACACATACTATACCATACTCTCATATACCATACGCCCCATATAATCCCTCCCATACTCACAAACATTCTAAAATTAAGACCTTAGTTAGTGTAAAAGAAGGCTAAGCTAGAGCTTGGAAGGTGTGAAGTAACTTGGTGACCTTTAGCAGCCATATAGGCGTTTATTTGAGACACGCAACTCATAAGCTTGTAAGTACACTCACACTCCTTTCTTTAGTCATTTTAAACATTTAATAAAACATATAAGTAACTATAGATTAGTGTTTTGTGGAAAAACAAAGTTAAAATCATGTTTCATGTTCTTTCTGTAACCTTTATGTAACTGAAGCGTCCCATAGACAAACACCTATTTGTAATACGTTTTACTTAAAAGTTAGAACATGTTAGGAGTCCATTTAACAAGCAAAATAAACATCTAATCTAATTACCAACACCCTATAGGTTTATACTAAATAAAGTGCATGTTTTAGATTTCTCCTATGAAAATTAGCCAAAAAGCCTTACCCCCAACTTGCCCCGCATTTATCTACTTTGTGATTGAAGTACTAGGGTCATCCAAGGTACCGTTGTAAAGACCACCTGGGATACTACAAAACGCCCCCTTAACCCGGTTAAAAAGCCTACTCGTTATCTCTAAAAACAGCCCTCATTTTGGTCAAAAGTCATAAATGCCAAAAAGCTTTTTACAATAAATATATGGGAAAACATGGGATTTTTAATAAATTTGATTAGGAACTGTATTAAAAACATTAGAAATGGGTGAAACAATATTTCACAAGGTCGCATGCAAAAGATAGAGTTTAAAACTGAAATTTTCATAAAACACGTCATGGCCAAATGGCCATATTCGTGGACTTGTATCTTTCTAATCAAAGACGACTAGGACATGAGACTTATGCCATCTAAGAGAGCTTACAGCAAAGTGTTTTAAGGGTCAAATGCGTTGTAGAAACCCTAGCTGGTCTTGTGTAAAATCTGCCCTCTTTTAGCCCCGTTATTGCCCAAAAACAACAAAAAGCACGTAACCCCCCTACTTTGGAAAATCATTGTGACCAAACCGTAAGAGCTTAAGACCTCTAGTTTGAACCATTAGAAAGAACACCAGAAAAACTCTTGAAAGTATCAAGAACGTAGTAAAAACCTATTAAGGCCACGCTTTTATTCACCCGTACTTTTATCCATTTAGGCCATAAACTAGTAAATTTCTCTAATAAAATTTTAAGCATGAAAATTGTAATTTTTGTAAAATAAAGTTCCTTTGGACTAATAATGTAATTTTTGTGAAGTTATTCATATAAGGGCTGATTTTGTCAATAACCCATAGTTGAGGGTTTAAAGTGTCATTTTTGAAAGTACAAGGGTAAAAACTGTAAATATTTAAAATTGTAAATTATAACATTTTGGAAACATAAGATATTTAACAACTTTGGTTTTGATAAAAACTCATTATTAATCATTTAAGTCATAATAATAAGTATGATAAGTATAGACTTCATGTTATCCATAAAACATTTCCGTCGCATAAACTTGAATACAAATACTAAATACATGATATACTAACTCAGGTCGAGAGTTGGAGCAGTTTGTTCATATTATCTAATTTGTTTTCTATCCAAACTACAATAACACCGAGGTGAGTTCATAGTCCCACTTTTACATATTTGGTTTCTAAAACTCGTGGGGAGATACATGCTACAAAAACCGAACACAAGTATTTTTCTGTATGCTATCCTGAATGATATTGCCTAAGTTACCTACTGTTGCCACTAAAAGTCCCTCATATCATGAACCATTAATCACTTGCGAGTGAACGCGAATATCGTGAATAGATCTATTGGCAGTTGACGCCCCATTTGGTTAGCCGTATAGGTAACCAAATGCACGCGTATTTGAGAATACTAGGAGAATGGCAAACTCCTACCGGAGGGCATTGTTGCTCACATCATATCTATGATGTTTGTAACTTACGTCATTATTATGACGCGTTCGTGTTAAGGTTTGCGTGTCATGAGACTTAGGGCAATATATTGTACTGCAATATTACTGATTTTACTACTGCTTATCTTGTGTTCAACTGATTATTATACAAACACTATGGATTCACTCAACCTTTGTGTTGACACTTTTAGCATGTTTATCTCGTGTTCATAATTTACAAGGATGGCATGGAAGGGTACGGATACTCAAGAAGGCTATATTATCATTCGATAACTTATTTAATAAATCAAAACCACTGGGACCTCATTTTGTAAACTCTGATATTTATATAAATCGAATGATAAATCTTTTAAAATGATACAATTAGAGTTCGTTTTCTGTTATTGTAACTGTTGAGCCATGAAGTAACACCCAGTTTGAATTCCGCTGCGTATCACGAAATTGGGGGTGTTACATAGATACTACCGTAAAGAAGGTCTCTCGCCAGATGACTGGAAAACCTTCAAAATTCTTAAAAAACGCCTCATCCATGAGGGAGGTGTCATTGAGGAATCCTACCTCAAAGATACTAACGTCTCTCAAACTTTTTCCACAATAAACTTTGATTGCCTTCTTCATATCAATGAACTAATATGTATTATTTTCATTTTTGAGTTCTATAAAACTGTTCGGATTGTCCGTAACAATGATGGAACCATCTCCATTGATTTCATCATTAACAACCAAAACATTGTCTTACCTCTTACCACCTTTGCCGAAATTCTTCACATACCCTATGATGGAATTTGCATGTACTCTAATGATTGGTCCATTGCAAATCAACACTTTGCCTTATATCCAAATCCTACTTACTGCACCCCTCTTGATGACCCCGTTCTTGTTCGAGACTCCGTATTTATTGAAAGAGTCGAACCCTCTCGAATAACCCGCAACAAAGAACTCATTCATCGTGACCCTTTAAAATGGAACTCTTCGAAGTACTTCCACCTTACAAAAAGTGGGAAGACATCCTTAGGAAGAATGTCATTTGTCTCATTGGGAACAAAGATCATCCCAATGCTTGCCTTGTTCACAAGATCTTTTGCCTCTTCCACCAAAAACCTTTCAACCTTGCATATTACATTACCAAAAGAATCATTGGTGTTTTCAAAATCGACAAAATGGTTCTTCCTTATGGTATATGCTCCCCACACGCCTTTTTAGCCCTGTTAGTGCAATGCAATCTTCTCCAATTACCAATGGTCATTTCCTTGCAAACCATGTCATGGTACCCCTTTTCGAAGGTCGTGCCAAGAGACTCATGATCAATGGAAAAAGACCTCGTCCTCTCTCGGACTCATCACACGAAGAAGAAGCTGATGAAAGCAATCCCATCTCAAACTATCGCCTTGATATATTTCACACATGGAATAACTTCCCAAACTTCCCAAAGAAACTGAGTATTCAAACAAACAAAGGGAATGATCAAGTGCCTCACCTATTTTCTCACAAACATTGGAAAGAAGAAAAAGTGAAGAAATTGACAATGAAAGTTGTGTTTAGGTGAAAAATTGTTGTCATTAAACATTTATGGTTCTTTAGCTTGAAAACATGGTTTTTCTAAGTGAATGACTTTGAATAACTAACTTTGGCGCCCAAAGTTAGTTAACTAGTTTATCTGTTTTTGTGTATAAGTAGAGAATTGTAGTCACTTTTAGAAAATCATCTTGATAATCAAATAACACTTTTCATCTCATTTCTCATTGTAACAAAACATAGCAACAAACAATCCGATTAACCAACTATCATTTCCAATTCTTTCACCTTGGATTTCTAGTTATTAATCTCCATTAATAAGTACTTTAACATTTCTTAAGTGAGATCTAAACTAAGTCTATGATTACGTTATTTAAAAACATTTCAAAGATAAACTCAACTGATGTTAATTTTTTTTTTATTAAATCTCACTCACTTTAACTATATGCATGGGCGAAGGGACAAGAGGCACGTGCCCCTATCGAAAAAAATGGTATTGTAAATTTTCTAAAATATTTAGCTTTTTTATAATTTGCCCTTTAAGAACCATTTCGTAGTGTAGTTTTTAGGAGTTATTAATGTGCGCCCCTTCAAACAAAACTTTTTGACTTCCCTTGTGACTATATGTGTTAAATCACATATTCCTGAGGATTGTGATTTTTATTTTAAAACCACTAGTTATACTGCTCGTACAAGCATGAGTTTTTTTTTTTTTTTTTTTTTTTTTTTTGAGATTTTCAATAATGTTTTTTATATATTAAAAAATAAATAGATTATTTAATGTTTTTTGTTTTAAGTTTAGTTCTTAATTTTGGTTGATTTAAAGTATGTGGTAAAGGTTCGTATATTTTTAAAAAGTAATGAAGTTTAGTTGTTAGTTGCTTTTTAGTTTTGATTTCACTCTTTAAGGTTCGAAAGTAACCTCTTGGGTATGTTTTTTCGATTTTGTTTAGAAAAAAAATTAATTCAATAATTACTTAACAAGAAAAGTTTCAAGAAACAACGTTTTGTTTTATGAAATTTGCTGTACAATGTCCACTAGGCAAGGGTTAAAGTACATTAAATAACATATTGTTTCTATATTTATAGTACTTATGTGTTTTATGCAGATAAATAAACATACAAATTACATTAAATATATGTGATTTTTAATTTAATTAAATACAAGTTTACTTTTATATTTATCTTAACTATTACCCAATAAGCATTGTATAGGAAATTGGATTTGAACCCATAACAATTTGGGGAGCTTCTCAGGGGCGGAGCCAGAAAGTTTTTGTCGAGGGGGCAATATATGATAATTTTTTGAAACTACACTAAAAGATGGTTTGTTCTGGGGCAAATTACAAAATAACCGGAAAATTTTGAAAATTTACACTACAATTCGCCTCTGGAGCTTCTCACATAAGGGGTGAGCAAACGATCCGAACGGATCGGACCAACCGACCGATCGGACCGACCGGACCGACCACATTCGGTCCGGTCCTCGGTCTAGGCTTTTGGGCTAATTCGGTCCTCGGTCCATACCACAAACCAACTATTTTGGCCTTGTTGGACCGGACCGGACCGACCACATTCAGTCCGGTCCTCGGTCCTCGGTCTAGGCTTTTCGGCTAATTCGGTCCTCGGTTTTGACAGTCCGGTCCGGTCCGGGACCGATGCTCACCCCTATCTCACACAACAAATAATACCACAAGCCATTTTAATTATATGAAAGATTATTAATTAAAGAACACTTAAACAAAACATATAAAGTTGATATAAGCAAATCCTTATAAAAATTAGCCAAAACTAAATACGCTAATGAATAAAGTGTTTAAAAATCACTTTATTTTCAATAGAATTAGAATAAAATTTCCCTCTAGAACCTACTACTCCCCATTCCTAACCCCCCAAAAATTCACTCAAACATTTCCCCCCAAATTTTCATCACCGAAAGCTAGGGTTTGAAATCGATAATGAAAATCCGTAACAAAAAGGTCAATATCTTTTTCTTCTTATAATTTATGCTTAATCATGTTTCTACATTTCACTTTTTTATGCTGATATAAACGTGAATGCATCATGTTCATTATATTGTTAATGTGATATTCATTCTACATACTGTTGGTGATCGCGTTTTGGTTGATATTAGTTGCGTAGATGACTTGCGCTTGATGCTTCACATAAATTGTGTTATTATTGATATAATGTTGTACATAAATCATGTCCTTCATTTTTAGAATTTCTGTCCTGATTTCAGTTTTACATAAACTGATCTTGAATAAATTATTTCACACTGATATTCATTCTACATACTGTTTTTGTTGATATTAGTTGCGTACATGGCTTGCGTTTGATGCTTGTGTTAGTATTGATATAAGTTATGTTTGTGTTGATATAATGTTGTACATCGATCATGTTGCGCTCACGCCTTGTATTTTCATCATTTTTAGAATTTTTGTCTTGATTTCAGTTTTACGTAAACTGATTTTGAATAAATCATTTCACGCTGATATTCATTCTACGTATGGTTGTTGATTGTGGTTTTGTTTGATATAAGCTGTGTATATGACTTGCGTTTGATGTTTTGCATAATTTATGTTTATGCTGATATTCATTCTACACATGTTGCGCTTGCGCCCTTCTTTTTCATCGTTTTTAGAATTTTTGTCCTGATTTCAATTTTACTTTCTTTTACAGACTCGAAACAAAAGGACCAAAAGGTCAAGGAAAACAACTTTAAATGTTTTTCGTGGCAAGTTAGAAGCAAACAACACTTGGCTTAGAAAACAGTGTGATACATTGACCTTTTATAGAAAACGCTTAGGGTTCAAAGGACCGTCGTCAGTGTTACTTGATGGATCCATTTTTTATTACCTCGCTCTTCATGGTAAAACCCTGGATCCCATCAACGATTTGATAAAGGATCCTAGAGCCGTTTTTTATACCACAGATTGTGTTGTGCGAGAGATGGAATTTTATTTTCAAAGCTATCCCGGTTCTAAAGATGTGCTTGAAGAGTCTATCAAACGTGCCAGAACTGTTAAGCTTGTGAGGTTAGTATTTTGGATGACATGCAATCTGGATTTTTATCTTTGAAATGTATTTAAATACATTTGCTGGTTTATTGCAGCTGCGTGCATGAGAAAGAAATCAATGCTGAGAAGTGTATCAGGAGTGTTGTTGGGATTTACAACTCCGATAAAATGTTTGTTGCTACTACAATTAATGATTGTTGGCCCCTAGTTAATGAGAATCCGTCAATACCGATCATTACTGTGAATGATGGTAGTCTAGTCTTGAAGACACTGTCTGGAAATAAGCGGCATCAAGCTAAAGGCTGGAGTTCAACCACTCATGTCGAAATGGTAAATGGAAATTTATTTTGTTGGTTTTAGAGGGTGTTTGGGACTTCATATCTTTAGCTTGTGGCTTATAAGTAGAAGCAAATACATAGGTGTAAAAAGATGCAATTTAGAAGATAGTGTTCGGATTCACTCTATTAAATATAACTCACACATCTCGCGAAACAACAATAGTGTTAAAATACATACAAAACTTCTTCACAGTTACACAACTAGCCTAAACAGTTTGTCATACTTCCATCGTTTAATCATGGAGATCTCTTTGTTCTATCTTTTGTAGAGCTATAAATTCATATAGCTTAACCAATTACACAACATTTACTTACTTAATTAGTTGGGGTTTCCATTTGACGAGTCCTGACTGAATATTCATCCCACCATATATTCAAATATACTGGTGCAAAGATTGAAATTGGAGTAAATTTGGAGTAAACAATATCCTTTAAAATTTTTGAAAATAGTTAGAAAACATTTTTACTCGCAATACATTATTTACTCAATTGACCTGGCCTTATGAAAAGGTTAATGCGTTCTTTATTTATGATTACCAAAATTATTTTTGTGCTTTCAGTCTGCTATTACGGACAAAGAACTTCGAGAATCTGCAGATTACAAGAGACTTTTGCGAAGGTAATTTCTTATAAAGGATATAATAACAGTTTAGCGACCTAACTTACACCAAATACATGTTTTTTGCTTTGTTTTAGGTTAAAATTGCATTTTTAAGGTCAAGATACAAAAGCTTATATTTTGCTGTATTTAGGCATTTTATAATCTTATTGTTGGTGCTTAGCTTGTGGGCTTTCTTTAGTTTACACTTTGACTGACAATATGTGTTGTTATCAGGTTCAGTTTTTATGGTTATGTTGGGGAAATAGCTCTAGGTGATGGTAATAACCAGGTAGTTGTGGTGCTGTTTAATTAAATCTCTACAAGGAAATATTCTGTTATTGAATGTGTACATGTTTTCTCCAGGTTAGGGCAATTTCACAACAACTAGATCCTTCTGATTGGCCTCATGAAAAAGTGAGGGAGTTTGTGGTTAAGCAGGTACACCTAAATATAATAACACATTAATACATACTTTAACTAAATAATGGGTTCTATTGTTATTTGAAATTTGTGTATTAATTGCTAATGGTTTATTAAATCTTTTTATTTACATGGGCCAGATCTTGTTACATTCTGAGCTCTATGAGAACCTTGTCAACCCTCCATCCGTAACCGTAGACAGCAGTAATTGGACGTTTTTGGAATACCTACATTGCACATCTAAGTAACTCTTCTTGTTCTTCGCTTTTTAGCATTCATTATTGCAATTGAACATTTTTATTAAAATTTTTAATATACGTTTTTTTTCTTCTCTTTTTAGCATCTTTTATTGCAATTTAACATTTTATTAGAACTTCTAATATATAATAGGGATGGAGCATGGGGCGAAACAGTCACTTTGCAAGCGGCTGCTGATGCTGTAAGCAACTTAATTGCCTCTTTTTTATCTGCCAAACCTGAAAAGTCACACATTTGTTTAACCTTTATATATACACTGCTAAGTTATAAAAAACGGTCTTCTGTTTATTTTCAGTTTCAAGTAAAAATTGTTGTGATAGATTCTTCAGCAGATTATGCTGTATACGATTTTTGTCCCTCGGTGTGGAGCATCCTAAAAAAGGTGTCCTCATTTTGTTCTTTTCATTTACATATCTTCAGGTACATCTTTTCAAGATTTTTTTGTGTGTGCAGTTTTGTACTTGAGCTGTGTTTACTTGCCAGGATGAGACACATTATAATTCAATTCAGAAGCTTCCCGACAGATCAATTGCTAGTACGTGCAGCCATAATTACATGTAGGTGTACTGTTAGTTACCTCATACGCTTTAAAAATAGTAATTAAGTTTTCATAATTTGTGTATATGTGTGTTTGAAACGAATTAAATTAGAAAGATGGACACTAGTTTTAGGAGGGAGCTAGTAATGTTTTCGATTCCGTAAAAAAGGAGATAGTTTCAAAAGTAGGGTAAAGAAAAGGACCAGTGTGTTATGTGTATGATTGCTTATCAAAACTACTTATGTGGTTAATGATTGTTGCTTTGAAGGCTAAACACTATTTAGATATTGCTGATGACATTCTTATAAGCCAACCTAAACCGTGTCAGGTTCGGTGAACACTGCATGTAATTTGCAATCTTACAATTATTTTTGATTTAAAAAAAAAATCTCGAATATCGTGGACACGTATGTTTACCTTCGTTTCTTTCATGAAGTTGGATGAATTTATAAATCTTTGATTAGGATTTCTCATTAAAAATGCTTATACAGTAATTGGTTGTTGTTTTAATTTGAGAGTCTCAAACTCCTTATTTGATCAATATAATTCCCATTCTATCATTTGAATAACAGGGACCTGAAGCCTGAAAGTGAATTGGCCGATCAAAGACACTCATAGTTTGCCTTGGTACCTCCTAAAGGTTTGAAGAAACAAAAAACATTTGTTTAGGTTTGCTTTTTAAAACTGTGTATTTTGCCCAGATTGGAAGGTTTCATACTCTTGTTTTATGCTGATTGTAATTTTAGACTCTTTCAGAATCTAAATAGTATGGATATGACTTGTTGGCCATTTAGTTGCATTATGGTCAAAACTCAAAACCATAATATCTAGGCAGAAATAATTTGGTTTTTGGGCTGTTTTTTGTGTGAAAGCATTGACTTTGATATATGTGACATGTCTTTTGACTCTTATCAAAAAAGTATATTCTTTTTAGTAATCAAATGGAAATTTAAATAGCTTAGAAAAATAGAAAAGAAAATAAAACATGGGTTTTATAAAGGGTGTTTTGGCTTAAATTATGACTTATGAGGAAAAGTGATTTTGGTGTTGCGAGTAACGTTGGTGTTAAAGATGGATGTGTTATGGCACATGGTGCTTTAACTGCTTTTGCACAAAACTTGTGCCACACCACATGGTGCTTTAAATGGCACATGGATGTGTTATGACTTGTATTGCTGGACCATAAACTATTGTTGGAGAGAGGCCCACTGATATTCACTATAGTGGGCTCGTGTATAATGTTTTTGGGTTTATGGGCTTGAGTTAACCTACATGGCTGCATACATCATAAGGCATAACATCAACAACCCCTATGCCGCTTTCTTCCGCATACTGTCAAGCCATATGAGCTAGTTCTAATGGCAGAGCTTGTGTTAGATGTGATTGAGCAGATACTTGTAAGACTGGATGTGATTGATCTACTTAGATGCAAAAGAGTTTGTAAGTCATGGCTATCTTTAATCTCAAATACTCTTTTTGTAAAAGCTCATCTCAACTATACTTATATGAAAAATTATGAGTTTAGAGAGAAAAGGATCATTATGCATGATAATTGTTATGACTGTTTAGTCAATACATTTTTCTGCAATGGATTTTTTATTGTTGGTTCTTCAAATGGCCTAGTATGCATCTCTCCCAAAGATGTTGAACTTTTAGTAACTAATCCTTTGACTAGAGAGGTTAATTACCTACCAAAGTTGCCTGACGAAATTATTCTCCAAACGACCAGGCCGCGGTCTGCATACCCTTGTTGGGGTTTTGGTTATGACTCATCTATAGATGATTACAAGGTTATATTAGGGATTGGGATAGGCTTACATCGAACACGCTTTCATGTGTTAGCATTGAAATCAAATGTTTGGAAACTTATTGGAGATATCAAATTTAGGTATTGTGATATTGTTTCTAGACCTGGTATCTTATGTGAGGGGTCACTACACTGGTTTATGAATGATCTGAAAAGGAAGAAAATTATTATTTCCTTTGATTTATCCCTAGAGGAGTTTAAAGAAATCCCCCCACCAGATGATTTGCTATATAAATGTTATGAAGATGATACACTTGGTTTTATTGAAGACTCTCTATGCATATATAAATTTCAAGCAACTAGGGTTCAAAAGATTGGAAACAAATTTGTTAGAGATATAAAGCCTCGCCCTAGGATATGGATAATGAGAAGTTACCAAGTAACACAATCTTGGGAGCAGGCACCCTATCGTTGTGAGGCGTTGGATGTTGATCCACACTACTTGAGCAATCACAAGCATATTACCCAGAAGAGCCCCCCTGCCCATTGTCGCATGTTAAGGATTATGGACTACATGGCTACTCCTATATTTGTGCAGAGCCTTGTATCTCCTCACGGTAACATAACTAGAATGATCAAG